>VMKM01001054.1:0-189410 GCA_008360985.2 Macquaria ambigua | reverse complement strand
AGTATATACATTATAAATAAATGAATAAATATAAATTAGTCCCACCTTTACCAGCTGAAACATTAAAGTGATGTACATTAATAATAATAAATAATTATAATTCAATAATATAATTCATTATTATGAAATGTGTCATTCTGCATGATGAGCACTTTTACTTTTGATACTTATATTGTCATGCTAATACGCAATACTTTTTTACTTAAGTACAAAATTTGAATAAAGGACTTTTACTTGTAGTGTTTCTACAGTGCTACTTTTACTTAAGTAAAAGATCTGAGTACTTCTCACAGTACTTACATTTCCTGAAGGTAACATGATTGAGGAAGGTCCTCAGCCTTCTTTGTTATGCTGTCACCCATGATGCCACGCCCCTCTCAGTTGATGCCACGCCCCCCACACCATTTTAAATAATCAAACCTGTTGGTCCGGATTTGGCTCCATAGAAGAGTCATTAAAGTGTGATAACATGCTTCAGCCACCTCTAACACACTAGATACAGTTGTGCTGTGCCAATTTTGGGGGAAGAATGTTTCTGTTGTTAACATTTATCTGTTTGGCCTTGGCAGCGGTCAATGTTCATACTGTCAGTTCCTCTGTTTATTCCAACATCATTTCTGTCACTGTGGCTGAATTTGATTTAGCTGCCTGAACATGTCAGTGTGTCACCATAGATTTCTAAGAGTTAAAAGTCAGTGCAGTCCCAAATATTTACATGCACAGTTGCCCATAGTCACCACCACCTGACATGTTTTAACATGACATCCATTTCTTTGAAACCGACCTGAGTGCACTGACCGCATTTAGGTTTCATGTTTCATCTCATTTACCTTTCTCTCTTGTCCTGTTCTGACCAACCTGTCTGAATATATATATATATATATATATATATATATATATATACCTGTGGATTCATGCGTGCATTGTGTTGTGGTGCAATGCTGCTTACTGTAAAAGACACGCCTGTCAGTTTTGCTTTTACAGCCTGTATCTTGTTTACCAAAAGCACAACTGCAGGCGGGTCACACAGATGTAAACAAGCAACTTGCCTGGGCAAAAGCCCCCAGCTGACCATGCCAACCCTTTAGCCCCCCCACTATTCTTTGTCTCTCTGTTAACATTCCTCTACACTGCATTCTTGTCACCCTGTCTGTCTCTGTGTCAGCAGTGGGAACCACGGCCTCAGCATGACTCCGGGATATATATATATATATATATATATATATATATATGGATAAGTGTCACTATCATCATCATTACCACTATCATTTTAAATTAATTGTAAAAAACTTACCCTATAGATTTTTTTGCGTGTTCTGACTGCCTTATCAAAGTCTGTGATCAGTAACATACATTATGTTACAGACTACATTTGTTTAGAAATTATCCAGTTCTACACAATGGTCCTAAACTATAAGGAAGCATGTTTGGTTCAAAGCAGAGATTTAATACCCATCTTTTTCTGACATTGTTTACATTGGCAATGGAAAAACATCAAGTCTGCACACTAGATGATGCTCCCATGAACATTTATTGATATACCACCACGGTGTGCAGACTTTAGTTTTTCCATTTTTCACATGAACTTCTGCCCAGCACCTAGTATTCATCGGATTTGGATGTGCGTGCTTTTGTTAATTGTTTACATGAGCCCCAACATGGAACCTCTTCATCACTTTTACTGTATGAACTTCCAGTGTGATGGCAAATTTACTGACCACAACCCACTTTTCTGTCTCTCTCATGGATTTGCTAACAAAGGGGAGGGAGCTGAGATGTTGATACACACACACAAACATACACGCACACACACACAGAAAGAAAGAAAGAAAGAAATATTCTAGCCTTCTAAGCAGTGTTCAGTGACCTCCGTCCCTTCCCCCAGTCTCTGCTTGCTGTGAGTTCGCATTCCTTTCAGTCCCAAACACAACCATAAACACACACACATGCAGTCACATCCTCGCCTTCTTTTCCCTCACTTTTACCTGTTAACTTTACCTCTCTTCTTGTCCCTCTTACCTTTGTCTCACTGCCCTTTCTGCTTTATTGTCAACAGCAACAGGAATCTTTGAGAACAAAAGAGGGGTGTGACATGAATATGCCCACTGACATTTTCCTGACAAAAAAAAAACTAAGCTCATTGTTTAGGATGAGGTAACTTGATACATCTCAATAGCCTGGCTGCCGCAAACCACTCCTTTTTTGCCTGAATGTGACCACATTTACTGATGAAGAAAGCACCGACCATATATCATACTGAAGTGTTATATACTATCCATTCCATTAATCCAATATTTCTTGGCTTGTCGGATTACTGCAGCAACTTGAACCTTCCAACACACATTTTACAATGTCAGGTTTTACAGGTTTTAAGTGAAAACCAGGGTGTGCGTTACACTGGAATGTGTTTTTGTAGACTGGGAATGTAGTCATTTAGTTAAAGCTGCACTGATATATTTTTGGTCACTAGGGGGCAGAAAAACATCAAAACAAGCTTACAAACAGCCACCACCATGTCACCGACTTAGGCCGTTTTCACACAGAATCAGGCGTTGTGGCGATTTGCTGCAGGGTTGTGCGGCGGTGTGGGAGTGTCTCTCTAACCAGCTGGTTCCCAGCTTAAGGACCAAAGACAAGACAAGCCACTGCACAGAGTTCTTGTACACCCTCCTGGCAGGGTTGAACAGCTGATGTACAGTAATTATGGAGCCGATCAATCAGTCTCCCTTCCATATTCACAGCCGCTTGGTAAACAGTGGAATATTAAGGTAAACAGCTAATGCTACAATGCTACATGGTAAACAAAGTTCTTCTTCACCTGGGCGTCTGCCGGTCTGATCTCCGCCGTGATTGGTTGCCGCAGCGTGACGTCAGGTTGCGTTTCTCCAAAAGTTGACTCTGTTTTAACTTTTCATCGCAGGCCGCTGTGTTTATTTGTAGCACCCCCTGTGGCCCCCACTGCTGCCGCCTGAATGCAGTACCACAGTTCAAATGAATGGGAAAATATGCATTTTTGCCGCAGCACCTGATTCTGTCTGAATACAGCCTTATACAGTAGTTGTAGCTAACGTATTAGCTAACAGTTGCTAACTTAAAGCAATAGTTTGAAATTTTGGGAAGTGCACTTATTCGCTTTCTCGCCAGGAGTTTTAGATAGATACCACTCTCATAACTGTCCAGTAAGAATATGGCTACAGACTGCAGCCAGTTAGCTTAATGTACAAATAAAGACAACAGGGGAAAACAGCTAGCCTGGCTCTGTCCAACGGTAAGAAATTCCACCTACCGGCACCTCTATAACACATTATATATATATTATATTTGTTTAATCCAAATGAAAAATTGCATTTCTTTGCGGATATGTGCCAGACTCTTGGACAGGAGCAGTAACTTTCTGAAGTCTGATTACGAGGCCACTCAGGATCCTTTATATAACGTGTAAATTAGTGAACTTAACAGGTGCTGGTGGGCAAACAATACCCCTCTAGCTGTTTCCCCCTGTTTCTAGTCTTTATGCTAAGCTAAGCTAACCAGCTGCTGGCTGTAGCTTATATTTACCAGACAGGCATGAGAGTGGTATCGATCTTCTCATCTAACTCTCCTCAAAAGAACATATTTCCCAAAATGTTAAATTATTCCACATTCCAGCGGACACAGAATAACACTAGCATTCAGTTGGAGTTGTGTTTCTGGTCTCCTGAACCCTGGTCCAAAAATCACTCTCCTTTTAGCTCTATTTTGGTCTCAACCAACTCCTGAAAAAAGATATCTAGCTCTTTAGCTGCATAACGGTTTTACTAGAAAAGAAGTGGTTCGTACGACGTGCAGTCCAACAACGTCGGAAATCAAAAGCATTTATACTTGTTGCAAATGGCCACACTGAAAGGTGGAGTGAAAAGCGTCCGTCACAGACACGGGGAGACACGATATTGTTTATAGGGGATAGGGATAACAGTGCACATTTACAGACAGTCTCTCCTGGAAGACATAGTACTGCACTTGTTTGTTCACATTAAAGCTGATTGTAAAAAATGAAAAAAGAGCTAGAGAGAGAAGTTCAAGCCCTGGCTCCTTTCTCACTTCCGCACACCTGGCCTGTCACTGCATGAAGTGGGTGTGAATGTCGGATCAGTTTCGGAAAGTTACAGAAATGGTAGGACACAGCCACCACCCTAATCCGACGTCAGAAAGGTGCAGGGGAAGGGGGTTTCCAAAGCTGTTTAAAGCTCACCATGCTTCACCAGCTAGATGCTAACTTTGAATGCAGTTTGGTGCTGGGCAGGTAGCATACAGTGGGTTTACCCAACCTTTTCACTACAAATGGCTATGTACTGGGGTTGATAAGAGCAGTAAGTAGTTTCTAATGTGTGTCTTGACTGTGATTTTGGCAATAGTTGCTCCATTAGGTAGATGTTGACTTAAGGAGAAGTATGTTTTCTTGATTGACAGGTGTCTCAGCCCACCACAGTCAGCTGTGGTGGTTGCTGCTTGTTCATCCCAGTTCTGTCCAGGCATATTCCCCTTTGTCCTGATTTGGATTTTCTGACTTTAGCACCTGCCAAGATGGCAGTGAGCAATAAACTTGAATCCAAGCTTCAAAACATCCATTCGGGGGTGACATCACTAATGCTACATTGATTTTGTTCTTACAATTTATGAGTCATTATCAGACGTGGCTGTACTGTGGAGCTAATAAACATTTTATCTTAATTAATTTTGAAGTGCTATGAAGCAACTGTGTATCTTGGTTATTTGATCTGTGAATTCCCTCACTGGGCAAAGTGCAAAGCCAACCACCGATAAATGCTCCAAAGAGAGAAACCATATAAACCAGATACGTGTAAACTGTTTTCCTAATTTACCTTTTTGCACAACACTTTATTTGATCTACTGCTGGCAGCAGAGCCACGACACTGTAAAAAGTTAAGGTGCACTGGTTAGCAAATGAGCTCAGCTGACTGTATTATTTTCTAATTATCTAAAAGAAAAACAGGTAGATGAACAGGACTGTGAGAGTGAATCACACAGATGGTTTATTGTCTTAATTTTCGTAAAATAAAATAGTGTCTAAGCAGAAACCCTCATTTAAAAAAAACATACATTTTGATAAACTGTTGCTGTGCTGTCAAACTACAAAGCTTCTGCAAAGTCTCGGTCAGAACAATGTGAAAGGATGGTGTGTTTGGCAACAGTGTGACGCTGGCTAAAGTGATCTTGTCAGTTGTGTATGGATAGTGCAGTTGGCAGCAGCTTCACTCCACCAGGCCAAGTCTGACTCATCGCTGCTCTCGCTGCAGCAATCCACCCTGTCACTCGTCTCAGTGTCCATTAGCTCAATGAGCATTCCACATACATTCTGATGTCTACGTCAGTGCTGTCCTTATCTCAACTCAAACTCTCAGCTACTTTTAAACAGGAAGAACATCCACGTTTGCAGAGATGCATGTCTGAACAGAAAAACAGATAATAGCTGTTTCTTAGGGGTAAAAACAAGATCTAACTCTAAAGCACCACAAACAGACACTTTAGGCAGCAATGCTCATTACACTGCACTGATGATGATATAGCTAAGATATAGTTACGTGTTTTCAGGGATGGCACTGTTGTTTGTTGTTCGGTCCACCACTTTGTTCCAGACTGAAATATTTCAACAGCTATTGGATGAACTGCCAGTAAATTTGGTACAGAGATTCATGGTGTCCAGAGGATGAAGCCTAATCATCAGACATTCATGTTCCCCACAGGATGAATTGTAATAACTTTTCCTCAAACTCCATCATCAGGTCAAAATATTAATTTCTCCAACACTTAGTTTTGTTACCAAATACCTGCAAAACTAATGGCATTCCCACCAGCTTCAGCTATACTTTGTGTTTAGTGCTAATTAGCATATGTTAGCATGCTAACATGCCAAACTAAGATGTTGAACATGGTAAATTTTATATTTGCTAAACAAAAGAATGTTAGCATAGTCATTATGAGCATGTAGCATGCTGATGTTAGCATTTAGCTCAAAGCACTACTGTGGCGGGCTGAGGGAATGTCATTAGTTTTGCAGAACTAACACTGCACGAATCAAACTTTTACCCAATTATGGTGCTAGATGAAAAGTTAAGGGATTAACAAATGAGACATTTCACACTGAACCACAAATGTCAGCCTCATGGTGGATCAACAGTCTTATGAACTGATTGTCTGGGAACAATTAATTTCTGTATAAGTCTGAAAAAAGCTAACCCATTGTGTAGATGTTGAAATATTTCAAAAGTCAGGGGATCACCAAAGTAGTAGGCTACATCCTCTGGAGACATTAAATGCTTGCACAATTTCATCATAATCCAGCCCATAGCTGCAAAGATATTTCAGTCTGAACCAAAGGGGTTGACCAACGACCAACCAACATTGGCATTCCTAGAGCCACGTCGCTAGTGTCATCTAATATTTAATTCTCACTGTGACCTGTGGCTACCAAAACACTAAAGTGTCAAGTATTACAAGTAATTTACCAGTATTGTTCCAATGATAAAAACCTGTGCATATACCACGTGTGAGAATACCAGTTTCAAAGTAAATAAGCAGCCATTCCCCCAGTCACCATGATTTGTTTGACGTGTCTCATCTGGTGTGCATGTCCACTACATGTCCAAACAAAAGAAACCTCTGGTCAGTTGTTTTCTCTTTAATTTTTATTTGTGCAAAGCAGAAATGTAAATTTACAGCCAAGGTCAAATGCTGCAGCAGTTCACCCCATTACAAAGTGTGTTTTTATGAGTACATATGCATTCAGTGTAGCTGCATAGATAGCAAAGATTATCACTGTGAGTCACATGACAGTGTGTTGTGGTTGTTGTAGGTGCTATCACAGAGCAGAATGTGTTTTTTAACAAAAAAAAAAAAGGTATTACATTAACACAATGTACATTCTTAAGACTGATAGGGAGTTTGTCATTCTTTATATTTGGATAATTTTTAGCATGACCCTCTATATATTTGTTAGTGAATATTACATACATTAAATTGTAAGTATAAACAGAAGTGAGGGTGTTCGTTTGTTCTCTACTGGGGACAGATTACAATTTTATTGGAGGAACCAATGTTAGTTCTTTTGGTCTGAAGTGTACATGATACAACAAGTATGGAATGTACTATAGTTACAGATCACGGTGTGCATTTTTTCTATAACAAATGTAAAAAAAAATCATAGAAAAGGACAAAAGAATTGAGATAGAAATAGCATGTAGTGAAAGGTCAGGGCAAATGATGCGTTTCAAAAATGAAAGACAAAATGAATACAAATTCAGGTTAGGTAGAAGAAAGAGCCAAAGTAAATACTATTGCCTGACAAAAAATGTACCAGTAACACTTTTAAAAGTTTAATAGTCGTCCAGTATGATCCACTGCACATTCTGCTGGTGAATCCCCAGTCCCATTGAATCTCAAAATAAATTTAAAACTATAAAATATACAATAAAATACACTTGCATGTAAAATAAAACTAACATTTCAACAACTTAAAGAGTCACAGTTCAACAACATGCAAATGTTTAAACATGAAAATACTCAAGTACATATATTGTTTTTTTCTCTTTCTCAATCCTCCGATCAAAAGTGCCACCGTAGACATTCAAACACCTCTGGATGGTTCCAGTATCAGGTGACTGGTGTAGTGATCAATTTAGTTTTATGATCCAGCTCAGTTACTACTGTACACTTCAAAGAGTCACATATTCAATTTGGTGGCTTCCACGCTAAATGCCACTGGCTCACAGGTAAACAGGGACGTATAAATCTGCTACAACAGGAATGGACATGGACATGCATGTCAGCCTTTGTGGTTGTTGCACAGATTTCATTTGTAGCAGCACAGTCACAGTAAAATGTATCTTTCCACAGCAACTATGAATTATACATTTTGTGGCAAACAAGGATCAAACAAGGGTTTCTGCCAAGCAGTATTGTGTAATACTACCTTCAGCAGATATTTCGTTTTTTAATTGACTTTCGCTAAACCCCTATTCCAAACAGCGATTGTCCAATCATGGCTTAGCAGCTGTGACTCAGCATAGCAGACCCTTCAATCTTTGGATTTCTCCACATGTTCTGCATGGGTTGTAATAAGAGCCATACTCAGCATTTAAAGAGTTTAGCGAATTATGTTGTTTCTTAGTCTTTCTCTCTTTAGTCTTTTCAAAACCAGAAACACAAGAGCAAAAGTGTTAGGAATGCATTAAACAGTGTCATTGTCTAAACTGCAATTATTAGCATGTCCAGCTAACTAGCTTACTACCTAACTTACACTGGTATCCGAGCCTTACTTCCAAGGCAAAAGATCTTATCATTAGCTATCTACATTAGCTTTTGGGGTTAACAAAAAAAAAAAAAGAATCGTTTACAACTAGCACATCGACTGTGTTTTTCCATGTCTTCTACATGGACCATTAACGGGTGAGGATGCTGACTTTTTGCCTGCGATGTGTGGTTTTAGCCTCAGTCTTTTAGCATGATATCATGTATGTAGCCATCAAGTGCATATTTAAGACCCCCTTTACAGGAGTTCTTGTATCAAAACAAGTTAGCTAGAAACATTTTAAAGTCAGCTGGAGTCAGCATTTTCAACAAACTCATGGCGCTTACGTTAGCTTAAATAGCTAGCTAGCCACAGCTGATAAAATCTGCCAGCAACAGTTGTTATTACCCTCTTCAAAATTGATGGACACTGGCTAAAAATGGGAAGCCTGCTTTTGTCAACCACTGTCTGACATCAACAATAAAATAAAAGTGGTAAGAGCGTAAATCAGCCCTGTTTTCATTATAAACTGCATATGTGCTGTGTGAGAATGGAAAGCTTGAAAGGGGCAGCAACAGTAACTGAGGAGTGGGCTTAGCGAAAGGACAATTTTAATCTGTTCTTCTTCACTGGGTACTGCACCCTTCCAATATGGGAAATGTGACATTTAGATTTTGACAAAATTGATTTCTAGCATGGAAATCTTTACTGTAATTGTTATAGCATTTCTAATGAAGTCTAATAGGCACTGCTACTATAGTGGTGAGCTGAGAAGCTAGCTTGTGGTCCAATTAGAGTGGGAAGAGGAATGCTAATCATGCCAAAAAGCTTTTTTTTTTACCAAAATGAGAGGGATGCCCAGCAAAGAAAATACACTAAAATTCTAAATATCCAGGTCTCATTTAAAGGCAAAGTGAAAGCTGTCTTGGCAGCAGATGATGAATCTGTGTATCTGTAGCATAGTTCTTGAGTGTTTGGTGCGCTTACAATGACTTGATGGGGTGAGGTAGAATTGAGCTGGTCTCAGTATGTTTGAATGAGAGACAGCAGGACAAATAAGTCACAGTATCACTCCGACCGTCTCTCATTTTAAACAATGATCCTACTGCATAGCAGAAAGCCTAAAAGCAGAACCTATGAGGTAAGCCTGATGCACACAGGGCACAGTGCTTCACTGTTCCAGTGCTGAATTCCTCTGTTAAAAGTCCATTAAGTAAGACTTTCACCACACTAGAGCAGACAATGGCCATAATTTAACAAGGTGATTAACACCAATGACTCAGCTCTCAGTAGCAGAGAGTGGTCTTGTTCAAGCCATATTTTACGAAATAAACCTTTAACAAAGTTACTCTACAGCTGTCCAACTACAACTTATTTAAACCGCCTGTGTCATTATTCTGGGTATGGGTACGATGATGAGGCAACTTGGCATTAGGCACTTGCGCCAAAAAACACAGTGACATCACCAAAGAATCGATTACCACAATAAGGAACCATTGTCATCTGTACTGTGTGATACTTTCTTCAATGCAGTGATAATATATAAAAGTAAAAAGGCTAAAATATGGTCGGTTAGCTCCCTAGTGTCCAATAGAGAGCTTAGCAACAATTCCCCAGGCTTATAGAGCATGGCTGGAATGTCTTTTTGGCTGAATGAGACAATGCAGATGTTGATACCCAATGCATAAACTACACAGAGATGTGGAACTACTTGTCACAGTGATCCATAATAATACCATAAACACACCAAACAGTTTGAGCAAATTCACAGCTGATCAGTGCAACTGCATTATTAGTAAGGAAGCCACAAAGAACCAGTCCTAAGTGAAATGGAAACACATGACTTTGAGTTTGATTTGGTGGAGTTTAACCAGTCGCCCAGAAAAAGGAACCTCAACTATTCACATACTTGAAAATGCAACATAACTGTATTTGCCCTGGCCTGAAGAAAATGTCAAATACAACCATTTAAAAAAGAAAATCAAACAAACAGCAAGTGTGTAATATCTAAAAATGTAGACATCAATCTGAGCTGTTGATCAAGTCATGATTCCACCAGCCAACAAGTCAGCCCATCAATAACAGACAGGGCCTGGTTACTGGCACATTGAGATCTATATATAATATACATAGTTAGCAACTAGCTGCTTCAGGAAGCAGGAATATACCAAGAGAAGTTCACATTTTGGTTCTTTCCAACAGAGCATTTCCATAAGGGATCAATACATATACATTGATGCAATGTTAACATTTCCAATCTAGCTGTAACCGAAATCCACCTCTCTCCTGCTCAAAACGTAACCCTCGTGTTAGTGATATGGTTCGAACAAGGCAGAAGCAGAGAGCAGTTCTGACCAGTGATGAATGTTAGTACAAGTCGATGTTTTTTCTTTTCTTTTTTTGGCTCTCAGGGAGTTACGCAGTGTAAACTTTGAGCTGCAATAGATTGTGTACTTTAAGCACCTAGCCACGAGATCAAGTTTTGGCTTTGGTCAACACAACACCAACGCTAGCCAGCAAATCTTCTACACCAGCAGGGAGTATAAGTAAAGCGTGGATCAGCCTGTATGTCCTCCTACTGCCGACTGAACGTGTTGTCAATCCATCCAATCATTTCGTTCCATTAGACAGCCCAGATCTTCTTCTGCTGGAAGTAGGCATCAAATCTGGCCAGGGCGTACTCCTACAACACAAGTATACGTTAATATATACATATTTATACACACAGTACTATAGAGTCATGTCATACTCACTACTTTGCTGCTCCGAGTTTCTTTTTAATGTTCACTAATTATTTCTAGTTGCTCCCACTTTGCCGCTTTTTTATTGCTACTGTCAATGAAACTGGACTTGCCACAGATGTTTCACAGTAAAAGCCTAACAGTAAAGGGAGGGATTATGCCCTTGATCCACTAGAAGGCTTTTAATGTTAAACATCTATGCAGGAAGTGTTGAGTTTCATTGACCGAAGCTTAACAGCAATCAAAAAAGTAGAAGCGATTGGAAAAAATGAGTGAATGAAAACCGTAAAGTCAGAGCAGCAGAGTGGTGAATATGGCACAACTGTTGTAGTTTAATTTTGCCTGTATTCATCCTATGAACAGGTGATAATACCATACAATGCACATGAATCGGGGTGTTACTCAATATTTCCAACATGCTGTGTTTCAGTACATTCATGACTAAACCTTCCATAAAACCATAAACATCAGTATTTGGAAGTACACATTACACTACATTATTGCACATTTATGTACACTGACCTAAGGTATTGTTGTGTATATAGTTTTCTTATTGCTTTAATTGTATAGGTTTATAGGTTCTTGACACAGTAAATATTGACAATGCTTCAAGGGGACAGTACTGCTTATGCCTTATTCACTGTCTAACTCCCAAAGCTATAGCAGTATATACTTGATTTTCTCCTTCATACATTACAGCCATTTAAAGTGAAAAAAAAGCATAAAAGTAATAAATCTTTTACTCACCAGGTATCCAAACTTAATGGTGGAGAGACGGGCCTGGATGATGGACCACAAGCCCCAAAAGAAGTGGGATGCCAGGGAGAACCTACATTCAAAAACACATTGTCACTTTGTTTTCTACTTTTTTTTAACCTTTCTACTGTATTGTCATGTCGTGTCAGTTTACACCGTGTCCTACACCTGAGCTCACCTGTTGACCTCCACGTACAGCTCCTCCTTCACTTTCATTTGGTCCTCTTCACTCAGGTTGTCAAACCCTTGGTCAGACTCACGCAGGTAGCTTTCAATGAAGTGGAGCTGTACAGAGACATGACAAGTTGACACCAGTCAGCAGTTGACAGGTAAAACCAAATAAATAAGACGTTAGTGTATTAACATGTCATACACACCTGCTGGGCCTTTGAAGGGTACGCCTTAGCATTAACTTTGAAGAAAGGAAACTCATCACAGTTGTAGTCGTACATCCATTCGCAGAAATGGTTGCCAATATCAAATCCCCTGCAAGGTTAACATATGGAGAGAGACAGAGAAACAATTAGAGACGATGACTGATGATGCCTTTACATTAATAAATACTTTCTGTTTGACATCTCATGGTGTCTGTTTGGGGTTTGTATTGCATAACTCAATGTGTATTGAAGGTATGGAGGAGTTAAACTGTATTGTTTTCATGACAATCAAGGGCAAATACATAGAGATGACGATGTATCTGAATTTCGAACTTTATTTTTTGACTTAGCCCTGCCTCTATGTGAGTATTTTTACTGTCTCATGTTGAAAGCCGAGCAAAGACACTGGCTATTGCGTTAACCAGACCAAGACACACCAGTGTGTTTGTGTGTGTGGCTTTCACACCTAGTTAGTTATGACTGTTTCTCTGAAGCCCTGCAGTGTCTCCACTTTTCTTGGTTTTGTTTGTTCAGGAGAACATCAGATCTATGCAGCCAACTGCCCTGAAGCCCTGTGTTTTATGGGTTAAAGGTAAGTAAACACAGCTGATGCTGGTCCAGCCATGTGGCTTTAGTTGAAAAATAATAATGGTTCACTGCTGTGAAATGTTATGAAACAATATGTAAATGCAGCAGAGTAGATTTGCTGAAACTATGTCAATTGGTAGAGATTAATCATAGACAATTATGATGACTGATTAAACACTAAAGTCAGTATTTGGATCAAATTGTCGCTAATTACGTAGCACACCATTGTAAGTTGTATACCCTAATAAGAAACTAGAAGACATTACTCTGGTATCTTGAAATAGGCATTTGTCAGTAATTGTGACATTTATACACTAAAGATGAATCAGTTAATAAAAGAATATCACCAACAGATTAATTGTTGGATAGATTGCTAATAAATAACACACTTCCTGGGGGCTTGGTCTACCTCACCTACTGTGTCCCACAATGCAAAGCGCTGGCGGTGGTTTGCCATTAGCCGTGCTATTGTTTACTTCTGCTTTCCAAAACCGAAAACTGGTTAAGCCTGGCCTAGCATACTGCAAAATAAATCGATTCGACAGTTTCATACTGCATACTACTACGAAAAGCATGCGTTGTCAGTAGTATGTAGTAGGCGGTTTATCGAATACAGCCATTAAATCCATAGCAATATTATACTTCCTGTTTACATCAGCAAAGCACATGGGAACTGTAGTTCTAAAACTTAGGATGGGGGGTGTTGGGGAGGTGCAGTTGTCTCTGGTCTAGACCAAAATGGTCGACTGACCAGCCAACACTGCCATCCCTGCAGCCACGCTGCTAGAGTGGCTGAAACTAAGGTGAAAATATATTCATACAGCAGGAGAGATGAGAAATTAAGACCTGTCTCTCATAAAAGCCTGTTTTTTGTCTTTCACTATAAGGAACTACTTGAAAATTTAGAGTAACTACTCAATCTGTGATTTAGTCCAGAGGGTGTATGTGGTATGTAGTAGCTGTATGTGGTCATTTCCTAAAATAGCACTTGCATGTTAATTCCCACACTGTTATCATCAGGAATTGCCTCCAGCACAAAACCTCCCACTGCTCTGAGGGAGTCTATAAACCGGACTCATCCCCTTCTGTTTCCAAATCTAGTTAATATCAGTCAGTGAGAAAAAAATCGAAAGTACGTGAGTTTGTGTGTGTCCATCTGTGGGTGTCATGTGTTTGCTGCGCAACATATGAGGAGACTTAAAGGGGCCACGCTGAAGGGAGCTGCAGGTGGGTGGGAGTGTTTCTGTTTGTGTGTGTGGGAGAGAGAGAGAGAGAGAGAGAGAGAGAGAGAGAGACTTTTGTCTGAGATCAACTGTGAACCAAGGCCAGTGTGTTCTATGCCGTTTCCCATAAATAAACCACTCAGGAATTCATACACCCAGGCACAAACACATTTGAAATCACTCAGAGTTGCTGAAAATAAGCGCTCCTTCAGATGCACAATCATTATTCTATTCCATTATTCTATTCCATTCTATTCTATTGGAAATCCACTGCACCATCACCTCCATTAGTAACATTGACAGGCCTGGATAAGGTCTTTCCATTGCCTCCATCCTGTGTGTCCTCATTGGCCTGCCACATTCTAGTTACATAACAGCTGCAGTGAATATTTCAACAGAGGGGGGTGGCCATGGATGATGACTGCTAGAAGGAAATACTGATGGAACTCAGATACAAGCCAGGCTGCATTCTTTACCTCTCGTTTTCCCTCAGATTTTGCTTTCTTTCTGGCTCAGTATCTGGGTTACTCTGTCTCTAATCTCTATAAACAAATATCTGCATATGAATGCAGAATCTGTAGGCAAGGGACAAGATTTTGGTATCGGAAGCGTTCTTGTTTCCATTTGCCGTCCGAGTAGTATTGACCAATCACATTTGAGCAGGTTTTGGTTGCATGCAGGTAAACAATCCGTGTGGAGAGCAAAAGAGGCAGATCGCGTTGGCTAAAATGCAATCTTGGAACCCATCGGCTATCTTCTGACGACAATTTAGCTTTTTATCAATCTCAGAACCCTAGAGATTAGCTTTTTATTAGCTTTTTTAAAATTGATCTGCATTCAAATCATCATCAGACGATAGCTAATGGGTTCCGAGATTGCTAATCTGACTGTAAACAATGACCGGCGCAGAGTAAGTCTTGGCCTGGATATCCATTATGCGTTATTCGGATATCCACTGGCTACACCAGAACCCCCGTAACATTGGCTGGTTCCCCCCAGAGGCTAAATCGTCATCAAACGATAGCCTTATTTTCAGTCTCCCTCCCTACCCTCTGCACATCTCTTTTGACTGCAGAGCCAAGGTTAGTTTGGAGGCAAAGAACTGGCAAGAGGATGAGGGACGGTGACGCAGCAGTTGCAGCTTAAGGAGATTTATCAGCAGTGCCTGTCAGTCTGGAGAGAGCGCTTGGATCAGATACTACTTGGTGGATCGCTTTTTGTTTAAACCATTAAACTCACTAAAAGTATGGAGTCCCAAAGTGTTCAATATTAAATACATAAATAGGTAATTATAAAATAACTAATCACATTAATAAGTAGTTTAAAATATATAAATGAAACAATAAAATGTGAAATTATTTAAGAAATTATTAAAACTCAACTCATTATTATGAAATGTTATTTTATCATTCTTAATTAGTTTTTATTATTATTATTATTATTTATTTAAGTGTCACTTTTCATGACAGGGGTGTTGTGACCACCTTCTCACCTTTCAGCCAATCATATCCCCCCTGCCTCTTAAGCTAGCAAGCTCAACAACAGCTACCAGATTTAGCCAGTTAGCTCCTATTAGCTAGAACAGCAGCACAGCCACAGAAACTAACATCGCTTTTTATTTATTTAGCTTAACAAGGCTGCATACACTACCTAACTAGCTGGTTAACTAGATGGAGTTGTGAGCTCCTGAATTAGCTAGCTACAGTAGCTGCTTCTGTTAACACTGTCTCTTCACTTTGATACTGACTAATAATCCAAGCTCACAATCCTAGCTAGTTAGCTGGCTAGGTAGGTAGCATGTGCAGCCTTGTTAAGCCAAATAAAGGGAGAGGTTTAGTTACTGTGTCTGTGTGTGTGTTTACTTACATCATCAGCAGCTGGTTGGTTGATTCAAAATTATTTTGGCAATGTTGTTGCTCTAGCTAAGAGGAGCTAGCTGGCAAAAATTGATAGTAGTTGTTGCTTAAGAGAGGCTGGGGGCATGTTAGGGTTCCATAGTAAAGGTGTAGGTGTTAGAGCTAGATCTTATAATTCAGTTTACAGATACAAGCTGAGATCAAAGAGATTTCTGGTTATATAAAATGTGTCATGCAAACTAGAAGGGAGATACCAACAGCACTAAAAATGTCCCTTATATTTACTGGCGAACTGCACAAAAATGGATTTTAACAATTCAGTTTGTCTGACAACAGCACAGCACAAAGTGTATTTTCTGCAAAACATAACTTTGGCAGAAGCTCCTTTGGTGAAACACATCAAGACTGGCTGTGAACTTCCTTCCTTTTGTCTTCTAGTTTCACTTCTCTATGTTGTCATGTTATATTTTACAGCACAAGATGGACATTTTCCAATTCCTCCATTTCCCTTCAGCTGCTTGTTCTCTGAGACCTGGAGAAATGTACTTCTTTAAGTACATTTTCATTTGTTTGTCACCCAGTACACATGACAGAGATGACCAACAACTTTCAGACATTAAAGAAGCCATTGTAACACTTTTCAACTGATTGGGGTCAGAGGGCATGTAGAGAAATCCCCGTTTTTTGTAAGGCTGACTGCAAGTTTCCAGCATTGGGTAAAATCTAAAAGAAATCTTAGTGGTACAAATTCAGTATTGATATACCAACAGAGTATGTAATGGGAAGGTATGAAAAACCTAAATGGAACAATTTAGCTTAAAAATCAGATAAAGACAGTCCAAAATGTCCCCTTGATGTTCTTTTAAAAGCGAAATCTTAAAGAATATAGCAGGCAATATTCTATATATACGTTAAATTCAACAAATCCCATGTTCCTACAAAAAACATGCATCTATAAAACAGGTCGGAAATATATACTTTTTTTTAATTGCTTAGTAATTTACTAAAACAGCTGGGTACTGTAGTTTTTGGCAATCCTTACACAAACAGGAGTAAATAGTGCATTTGTTGGGAACTACTTTCAGCTGCGGATTAATACACATTTAAAACTTAGCACTAATGAGAATTTCCATTTTGGGATTGACTCAAAATGAACTACGCTGTAATAAAGGAACACATCACCCAGTGCAACAGTGTGGCACATTAATGTGTTTTTAGTAGTTTTTGGACAACAGTGGAGCTCTATGGCACACAGGAATAGGATATATCAGGCTTTGGATACACACAAAATACTTTCTTACCTGTAATTGTAGCTGCTGTACTCAAAGTCAATGAGCATCAGCTTCTGTTTGTCTGAGCTCTGGCGGCCCTTCAGCAGCAGGATGTTTCCTGAGGGCAACACACATTAACGTTATTTTTTATGACAGAAAAAAGCAAATGTACAACATGTAGGGGCCATGGGCGTCTATATGTTTTACCTTCTTGACAGTCGTTGTGGCAGAACACTACTTGAGAGTGGGTGGACTCCAGCAGGGACCTGAACGTACACAAAAAGGCCAGTCAGAGGATGACCAATCAGCAGGGTTTAAAGAGCTCCTGGTTCAAGATTAACTGTGTGCATCTTCATATACTGAACACAATGATCCCTAAACATTATTATGAAGGCCCACATATTCTGGAAATTACCAAGGAGGTTTCATCTCTGTGTTTCACCTCATTATTTAATAACATTATTTAAAACATTTGCAAATAGCCTCAGAGCAGGTATTCCCAGGTAGAAACTCACTGAAACTAAGGGAACATTAAAAAAGTTCTTAGGAATGTGAGCAAAAGTTCCTTTTGATTAATAGCTTACAATGCGAAGAGCAGCTGGAACAAACACGTGGTTTGATCCCTTTACCTGACTTGTTAACATTCACAGTGCTAAGTACTAGAATCCAAACCTCCACTAATGCTGTATGATTGAAACGACCATAACACATACAGTAGAAGGTGTGTTAATAGGGTTGGTGCATCTGCTTGTCCAAATGCTGTTATTGCTTTTTATATATGCTTTTTTTTAGCTTGTGGTCAGATCCCTGTTATGCAACAAAAACTGACTTAGAAAAAATAAAAATATTTCACTGTGACATGTCAGAGTTTCATTGTTTCATTAACTGACTTACTCTTTAATCTCTTTAAAACATGAGCAGGTCTGAACTTTGCAATATTAATGAAACAGTGTTTGTTTTGCATGTGTTCTCTCAAAACATATTGCTTACAGGAGTTTTTTCTGCACCTTCATAGGACCTACACATTCTGTACATTCTGTTGCATAACACCATCTTTGGAAACTTTCCATGCATCATGTGTTATCCACTCTGTACTGGTGTGCATGTGCGGACATGTATTACTCATGTTTTGGGGACATAAATATGTTTACACAGTAACATTGTGGGGACTCACCTTCCTTTTGGGGACAAAAGGCCCACTAACGTAAATAATTACAGGTCAGGTTAGGTTAGGGTGAAGACTTGGTTTAAGGTTAGGTTTAGGTAAGTCGATGTAATGTCCTCTGAAGTGATGGAAACACGACTGTGTGTTAGCTAATTAGTTAGTTTCACTTATTATCCTTTCAGAAATTCTCTTTGTGTCCGTGGCAACTGTCTGACAAATACAATTACAACAAAAAAAACATTACAATTAATGTGATGTAGTTGCTCCACAACTGCCTACACTACTAAGTACAACAATATGCGTGTGTACAAAGTATGTGTGTGTGTCTGTGTGTGTGCAGGAACATACTTGAGCATATCCATCTCCTGTGGCAGGTTGTAGCTGAGCAGGCGGTTGAAGCGACGCAGGTGGGACTCTCTGGTGAAGTTCAGCCTCATGACTTGGCTCAGGTACCTGGTGAGAGCGTTACACACACATTTAGTTACTTAACCCTTTCCCTCAAAGACGTGTGTCTTCTCTGATAAAGCAAAGTGATACACAGTGAAGTCAGGATCATGTGAAAGTGTGAGTGTTCTCTAAATACATTTAATGTCAAAGTGACTAACTGATAAGCATGATACCACATGTTGACAATCAATGAATGACAATCAGAGGTTATGATGACCACACTGGAAGTAATGACAAAATATTTGTGTGGATGTGCATATCTTCTTCTACAAATACAATTACAATCAATTACTTATTACAGTAATGTATTAATTACTGATTATAAAAATAAAAATGTTTTGTTATAACCAAATCATAGTTTTACCAATAGTAATTATTCTAGTGATAACAGCAGCAGCAGTAGTAGTGATAATAAAGTAGTAAGAATGCTAGATGTTGTAGTGTTAGCACCAGTAATGGCAGTAGTTCTGTGTGTGTGTGAACAAAGAATGTATGTGCAGAAAAGAGGAACGAAAAGCACAAAAAAGGATGTGTGGTTAGTCAGAAATATTATTCAGATCTGTACTTTAATTTTCTCAAGAACTCAAGGAATGTTTCAACTTTTCTTGTCAGTTAAAGAAAAATCCATAGTATTTCTACAGCAGGTTGAGTCACTTGTCGGTTCACACAAATGAGCCAGCAGCAATAGCAGTAGCTTTAATTGAATCATAATCACCGCCATTATCACATCTTATCTATTTTTATGATAACAACACAGGGGAATGACCATATACCATATGACCATGGTGTCTAAGACATGATGATGAGTAATTCATTAAAGTCATCTCAGAGACAACAGGTAGCATTCAGGAACCTCATTATGAACCAGGCTCTGTGTGGATGCATCACCACTCACAAGGTTATGAAAAGTGATTCTCAGGTATCTCAGTGCTCAGAAGGTTTATGACAAACAGTGTGATGCATATGATTACCAGTAGGGCTGACAAAATATTGTTTCAGCAATGCATATTGTAAAGGATGCAATACAATAGGACAAATTAGGCCCAAAATGTTACACTATATAAACAAGTTTACTACTTGAGGTGTGGATGAAAACTAGCAAAGTATTTAAAACAAACAAAGTCTAGTTAATTTCATGAAAAAACATAATTCACCCTGATTTAATTACATTTAGCTACTGTTTCCAAAGACGAAACCAAAAGTATTTGCACTTATTCTGAGGCTATATGACTCCATTTCATGAACTGGAAACAGAAACTGGAGGAAAATAGCAGAAAGACCTGTTGTTCCTCATACATTCTGAATCAGTCAGAGGCTAAACTGTAACACAAACACAGCACAGAGACACACCGCCCGCAGGGTTGTAGCGTACGTTTCTAGCTAACTACAGCTAACTGTACAGTGGGTGCATGGCTGTTTGAGGCAGAAACCCTTCTTCCTCTTACAAATAAAACCATTCAGTTCATAAACAATAAAACCCACCCTTTCTCATTTCAGTACATCCTAGAGTTTTGCTGCTACAGCCTTACTTGGTCTGTTATGACCAGTAGCTTTTGGTGGCTAATGTTAGCAAACTTTAGGTAGAGATTGCTTTGTAACTGACATTACTGAGGCAGTTTGCTAACTTTATGACTCTTCTCTACTTATACTGCTATGTTTCATCCTCTCCCTATATCCTGTAATTGTCACAATGGTTGCTATTCAACAATGACGGCATACAACGAGATAAACTAAGCTAACAACAGTTTTGGGCGGATTGTTGCATCTCACTAAAGTGAGTGAAGAAGCCAAAAGGATTATTCATGACAAAAAGCGTCACCTGCTATTTGAAGTACTGTGTTTTTTAAGAGGCTTATCTTTCTTTCTTTCAAAAAGTTACATGATGTCATAGTTACACAGTTACAAAAACTTATCTAACTGATGAGATAATAAGTTTTATCAGTGGAACAGATATACCTGGAAGAAAAGTATTTTTGGTCATGAAACCTCTCTTTTAAACTGAATGCAAAGATAAAAACACCTTGCTGTTGGCCTACTAAACTTCAAGGTCAAATCATCAGATAGAGATTAAGGACTCTAGCATCTGTGCTTGAATCAGCTGAGAAGTTTTGTTCCAATTCTCTAACAGGTCTAAAAAAAAATAAAATAAATCAATTTCACCTCTATTGAGTAGTTAAAACAGCTTTACTAGACACAATATTACACAGTCCAGATTATAGGGAATCCTGCTTTAATCTAATAATCATCTTTTCTAAGTTCTGTCGAAATAAAATCACCAATAAATTCCAGTAAAATTCCAGACAAACTAATACTACATATTTCCTCATTCTTTTCTGACATGGAAATTTACTGACTCTGTAACGTGTCAGGACAGCTGAGTAATGTTTGTAATATATAATCCGGAAAGTGATAAACCAGTACTTATTTAGCTTCCCAGAAGATCAGTGGAGCAGGACAATGGACTTTATCACTACACGCTGACACCAAACAGATAAACTTAAAAGCAATTCAAATGGAAGTGCATTATGATAAGCCACCTGCCACCTCATACTTGTCGATAAGCAATCAGCAACGCAACTTGCTATCTTAGGATTCAAAAACGTACTGTTACTGTAAAAGTTACTGACTTGGGACCTGTTTCAAATCCGCTTAGTCTCTCTTTTCATGTAGACTAGGTGAATAAGTTTTAGCCCTATAACAGACAGAATGGGCTTCTGAATAACCCTAAAAAATGAGACAGGAACAGATGGGGCAGGACAGGACAAGTCAGGATGGGAAAGGGCAGGACAAGACAAGACTTACTTGTCCATGGTTCCAAACAGCCACTTGGGCTCCTTGTTGAAGGGCATCCTCATTCCATGAAACTTGGCCATCTTCTCTGCAACCTCCGCTGAGATGCTGGGGTCACTTAACTCACAGGTGTCCAGTTTACGGCTCTGTCGACAGGGTATTATAAATGATTGTTTTATTCAGACAGTAACCATGATTCTGAGAGTGTTTTTGAAGTTGCACTAAGCAAAATTTTTATGTAAAACCTTTAGCCCACAGATTTACACACCAATATTTGATCTAGTTTAAAGCAACCCAGGCCAGCCCAGTTGGTAAATATGAGCTGGCTATGTGTAGCGATAATGATGATGATATCACGTGATATCCCCAATATTAAAGTTCAAAGTTTTACAGTAACCTCTCACTGCCAAATTGTCTAGTGCGAGTTCAATATGACTGTGTTCCATGTGTAAAATGAGTTGTGGAACACAGTACGGTTTAGCTGCTGACGAGCAGATGTTTTATGGTTTATTAATTCTCTCTGAACATCGATCAATGATGCATCATTGAACAGTACACCACACGTAAACACACATACAAACCATGTTGTATCATTCATTCCCCGGCTGTCAATGCTAAACTTTAACCCTTGGCACTAACATGCCAACTATCTGATAAAGAATACTGTAACCTACCTACCTTGTAAACAAGATTGCAAATGTGACCAGACATTTGATGCCAGGTCTCAGTTGTACTTGACAATTTTTCGATACTTGGTGCTACGGACACATTTCAGTCGGTACTAAATAAGTTTTGAGCCTTGATACGCAGCCCTAAACATAAAAAAAACGTACACTACAATACCACAATATAAAAAACTCAAAAACGACTTAGTAGGATTGAATCGACACTTCTCTGTCAGACAGTGTCAATAAAAGATTTACATCAGAAGTTTCATAATGATTTAATTGATTTCAGTAATGAAGAGCATAGGGTGCTCCTATTATTTTGTCCACCCCTGTTTAAAATGATCATACAGTATATATAAGTAAACATATACAAACACATGTGCATGTGAACAACAATATGGTGACTTACAGGGACGTACTGCTCCAGTCGGCCCTGAGGGAAAATACCATAGAGTTTTGGTCCCAGCTCCCTCTCCGCCAGGATGGCAAACATCACACTCTCCAACACCATGGCCTCCGCCCCCTGAAAACACACAGCAGTAAGAAACCTAACAGCTCGACATTTAAAGTGTGAGAGCAGTCCTCACCACCACCGCTACCCATCAGTGCTGCAAAATGCAATATGGACAGAATGAGAAATGAGACAAAGAGCTTGTTCTGGTTACAATGTCTGGAAACATGAAAGTTTGAGTGATGTATGGAGTGAGAGTCACGAATGAAAGAATTCTCTTGTCAGCCCCTTTCAGACATTAAATCTTTAACATTGCTTGGTTTGTGTTAAAGTCGCAATTGTCATGAGATGAGGAAGGTCTACGGCCTGTTTTACTCCGCACTATGTTGACAGCACTGCTACAGCATAATGTCAATAATGTCAGGAAGAACAGCATTTATGGCTACCTCTGTGATAAAATATGATATTTATTTTATAGTTGACTTCATTGCCCCCATTTAAGTAATCCCACTGGTGGTTGTCTGTAACCTCCCTGATACATTTTCTCACGCGTTTAACACTTTATAGTTTAGATATTACATTTAAAATGATGCTGCCCATTTTAGACCATCCAACAGTGCCAGCCATAAATAGTACCTATTTTGCTCACATGCTGTTAATTTCGAAGGTAAAGCATTCTGCTAAATTTACATCTTGAATGAAGTTGGAAAAAACAAATCTTCAATGGAAATATATCTATAAAAATATAGTCCTCTGACACAAGAACATCTCTTCTTTTAGCTGAAGGATAATTCCAGTTTATTACATCTCAGATCTTGTTTTAGTAGGCTTAGCAATCTCGTTCACCGATTTAATTTCCTTGTGCATAGGAAATGATAATTAGGTTTTTGTGTTAACAGCTAATATATATATATAATATGCATATATTGTGACATTTAACTATAACATTGTGCACGCTCTATAATGTGATTACTCTGCATTCAAATTTGAACCGTGGAGTCACATACATTTCAGAAAGTAGGCAGACTGTCCAAGGTCTGATGTGAAAATGTCAGAACATTATCAGGGTGAAGTGGATGTCTGAAAGGGGCTTAAATGGAAATCAGGGGGTGGAGGAGAAGGATGGAGGAGTGTGAATGAGGAGAAATGCTGTGGTTAGGGTTAGTTGTGTTTGCCTGTCAGAGCGGTGAGGAGAACACAAGAGGTAGATTAAAAGTTCCAGGAAGAGTTGGCCCACTTAGAGCACCAGTCACTGTTGAAGTAGCTGAAGCAAACAGGACAGGCTTGTCTTTCTCCCTTTATCTGAGAGACACACAAAACTCACACACCAACACATGTAGCCCGGAGCCCAACAGGGGCTCAAGGTTAACTGGGAAACCTGTTCCCATACCAACACAAACACAAGTCCTGCAGAGCCTGAAAGACTAAAGCTGTGTGCTGGCTTCTCACCGACTTGATTCTGCTTTACTCTGTTGTGTGGAGGAGATGGAAAATAGCAGAGGAGAGAGATCTCTAACTAACTAACAGAACAAGGCTAACAACGTGAACAGGTCCAAGGCTCATTCTACAGCTGATTTATTCTGTGGGAAACTGAAACTCTGATTAGTGAAGTTGTATGTAAATAGCATCTGGGGGCAGAGTTATTTAGGTTAGGTTAGGTATTTTGGCTAAGCAATGATAAACCAAAGTAAATTAACACTTGTGAGATAAATTCAAACTACAAATACTTTCCTGTAGCTAGCAAGCAGCTAGCTATCAAAAAAGTTTTTTGCCATTTATATTTTTATTCGTGTTTTGACTTGTACTTGCCAGTTCTTCTTGGTTTTATGCAAAACATGAACAGGTGCTTTTGTAGGTACAGCCACAGCAAAATTACATTTCCATTAGGGTTGTAAGTTAACCAGCTGGTGCTGCCATTGTCTGCATTTTAATGTAACCCGTAATAGCTGCAATATAAACTAGTATAACATACTGCTATCTCAAACCTCTTAAGTGAATAACCTTCAGATAAATTACTGCAGAAAAAAAGAGATTTGGATCTGAGTGCCGGGGTCTTTGGCTACTTGCCAGGGAATGTGCTTCATACTGACCGTCCAGCAGGAAGCCAGCTCAAAGGAAACAATATTGCCTGCTTTGTGGCCTCCTAGATGTTACACATTATTTTGAAGCATGCTGCAAGCATATTTCTCAAAACAAAACAGTACTGTACCACCTACAGAGAAGCTCAGTACTGAACTCTTACTTTAGGAGACACTGGTATCTCTTTTGAGATAAAGTTGGAAATGAATTGTATACATTACACTCTAAATAAAAGGTGGAAATTCAAATAGGATTTCAGATTTCATTCAGAGTATATAATTGTGGGTGGTGGGACCACCCAAGGTTGATGAGGTGATCAACAAGAATCTTAAAGAGACGTCTCACAAATATCCTTTTTGATGGGATCACATTGTGAAACAGGTAAATAAAGGTAAAGTCCTCTACATTTTACAGACTGCCATCAACCAGCCAACCTGTATTACAGCTGGCAGAAACTGGCAGGTTGTCTCTGAAATCATGATCAAAAAATGTCTTCATTTGCATCCAGCTTATATATCAAAGAAAATGATTGAGAATAGGGCTGCAACTAACAATTGTTTTCATTATGGTTTAATCTGCAGATTATTTTTTACCATTAATCGATTAATCATTTGCAGTTTGCAGTTTATGCAGTTTTATTTATATAGCGCCAAATCATAACAAAGTTATCTCAGGGCACTTTTTCATGTAGAGCAGGTCTAGACCATACGCTTTATAAAGAGTTTGTCTACAAAATGTCAGAAAATGGTGGAAATGTCCATCCCAATTTCTGTGAGCCCAAGGTAGCGTCTTCAAATTGCTTGTTTTGCCTGACCAATAGTCCGATAATGCAAGAAAAATAAAAGCTGCAAATCCTAACATTCAAAAAGCTGGAACCAGGATCAAAATCAAAATAGTTGCTGATTAATTTTCTGTCAACCAAATAATCAATGAATTGACTAATCTTTTCAGCTCTAACTGAGAATAGTGTGTCATCTGCAAACAAACGGCACTTTCATATCACATTACATATATGTGAGCTCATGAAGAAGAAGGCTTGGAGTTTTCCAGCTTGCTCAGTCCGAAACAATTGGAAAGTATAACATTAGCATCCAGTTTAATCAGTAGATTTCAACTGGATCAAGTCACGTTTAATCTTTAGTTTCCCATGAACATTGTTCAAAGTAAATAACCACACTGCACAAGCCTTTTTTTCCGATCTGCATAATATTTCCATCAGAATTATGTTAATAATACAAGGACACAGTGAACCATTTAGAAACATCTTGAACAAATGATAGCAGCACGTTCTGCTTCATTCCCAGCACATTACATTGTTATGTAATGCCTTATCTGCAGAATGCTGAACACATGCAGTTTCAGATGTCCAACGTGAATTATCCACATTACCATAATCATCTTGACACACATACTGCCACATAACAGGCCAGCTGGTAGCCTGTGCGTAAAGTAGAGCAAAGACTCCAACGGGGCCAGCTTATAGGATGTATCAGTGAGGCAGCAAGTATATCAGCTCTGTTACTATAAGTGTACTGACCCAGATCAGCAGCATCTAGCCCGCATATAGACTAACCTTCTGTATATGCAGAGCTTTGGTTGGCTTGTTCTGACCTACATCCGAGTTGACAGTCAGAGTTCAAATCAAAGTATCAAGTCAGGGATGATTCAGTTAGTGCATGATCTATATTAAAGTGATAGCCTTTACAAACCAGCTTCAGTCTGGGTGTTTGAGGACAGGGCTGTACAATCTCTTTGATTTAGAACAATGCCAGCAATAACAATGTTGACTGTGTAGTGCACCGATTTAAATTTAGCCTTAGTGATAAAGACAAATGGGGCATACCAATAGTTGTACTCTGTCAGATCCAGTGACTGTGAATTTGGTAGTGTCCATCAGACAGCTACATTATATGATTATATAGATATTATATGAAAATCATTAAAGTTCCTGAAAACTTGGTGCCAAATTCTTAAATATTCCTCTATATTATGAAATATTCATGACTAATAATATAATAATAAGCAACAATTAAAGTAAAAAGTTTAACACTCAAAAACTAGGTTAATCTACTTCATCAGAACTGGGTGGGCGTGGTTTGATAGACAGTGACCAAACCGTCATTGGATTCTGATTCAAACATTGCTAAATTCTGATTGGTGGGGAAAATACTGTGTTCATGTAGGACCCCATCACTTAATGTAAGGAGCTGATTGAGAAAATAAGTTTGTAGGGCCTTTAAAGTCATATTCTTGATTCAAATGCCAGTTATGTGAATGCACTGGGGCCATTCATTCCTTGTCCATCAACCTGTGTTTCATTTCCTCTGACCTATTTTAAATGTGTGTTTGCTTTAGCAGTCTGTTTGATTTGGCTCACTCTTCCCACACACAGAGTCTTCCACCCGTTCAAAAGTTAATTATCAACAAGTCATAGATGTCAAGCCAACTCACCGTTCAGACACAGAAAAATTTCAACATTCCTAACAAGCCCCCCCCCCAGATTGTTACACTGGTCCCATATCAGTGCTGCTACTCAGCTCTGAGATATTTAGCGACTGGCCTTGGAGCGATGCAGCAGGTGCACTGAGCACTGCCGACAGCTGCTGCTTTAACCTCAATATTTATCTGTTCTGTTATGTGTGTCAGTAAACCTGTAAGGGGATAGATTATGGAGTACAGACCAGTCAAATCCAACTGAACTGAACAGAACAGCGTGACACATGAGTTCCATTCATGTGTCTGCAGAAGTGAACTCATGTCAAAGGACAGTGATAAGGAGTGGAACAAATACATACTGTTACGTAACACCCACCAGCCATCAGCATAGGCATATTATTACATACATATACTCTACATATACTATACATATAAACTATGAACAGTCAAGTTGGTACTGGGTTTTTGAGGCTGATACCATTATTGACATCTGAGTTTTAAAAATCTGATAACAATGTATCAGCTAATAGTCATTTTCATAGTGTGATCAAGGTACGTACTGGGTCTTTTAGAGTTGACCAATTTATTGGTCTACCTCTACTGGTGTTAACATGGACTGTGTTGCTTAACACGCATACGTAATTCAGTTCATAGAATAGGTCATTTATTTCTATTTGTTGTTAATTTATCGTAAATTCTCAAATAACAGCTTGTATTCAAGTAATGAGTTTCAAATAATAGCTGGGCTAACACAAAGAAATATAGGCCCCTAATAAAGGCTGGGTAAAAAAAACAAACTTTGAAGAGGGGTGGAATCTCCTGTACTCTTAATAGCTCATATGGTATAATTCAGCATAATGTACATTTCCATCAGTACAAAGTCTTGTAATACTCACCACTCTTCTGTTATTAATTTGTTTTTTTAACAAAACTACTGTTTTCATTCACTGATTTACAATAACTTCTACTTTGCCATTTTTTCTAGCACTATTTAGTTACTGTCAATGAAACTCAACATTTCCTGCAGATGTTTCAACTTAAAAGCACAGGAGCAGAAGAGATTATGCCGTTTGAGCAGATGGAAGGCTTTTAATGTGAAACATCTGTGCAGGAAATGTTGAGTTTCACTGACTGTAGCTCAACAGCGATAAAAAAAACTGCAAAACGGAAGCAACTGGGAATAATTAATGGATGAAAACAGTATTTCTGTTAGAAAAGTGAAAGTCAAAGCAGCAGAGTGGTGAACAGAGCTGAAACGATTAGTCAATTAATTCATTAGTCGATCTACAGAAAATTAATCGGCATCCATTTTGAAAATCGATTCATCGCTTGAGTCACTATTCAAGCAAAAAAGCCAAACATTTGCTTGTTCCAGCTCCTCCAGTGAGAGGATTTGCTGCCTTTCTCTGTTTTATATCATTCTAAATCAAGTATGTTTGGCTTTTGGACTGTTGGTCGAATAAAACAAATATTATATGTACTATATCCGTATATTTATGTAGTTACATATCTCTAGTAATAAGTACATCTAGTGGTTACTGTCATTTGGACACTGTCCACTGTGTGCTACTATGCTGCTGTGACGTGAAATATCCTCACAGGGATTAATACAGCGTCATCCTATCTAATCCAAATAGGATTTACCTTGACCAGACAGCATAATTAGAGAAGGTGGATCGAGGCGAGGTTATCCTAAGACACTGACATTGGGTCAGTTCTGCATTAGCCTCACCGCTAACTGAAGGCTGGATTAGAGGGAAGGGAAGCTGCTGAGGACGAGCAGCATTCTTGAGGGAAAGATGCCAGAGTGGTAACAATAGCTAACTGGCGGATGACCTCACCTCGATCACATGACAGGGACGGTGATTCAGCCTCGTAATGTGAGGGTCACATGACATGATGCGGGGTAAAGGAATTTCTAGGTCACTGGATTTGAGGCTTGGCAGGCTGCCAGCAGTGACTCTCTCAACACACTGTTTTAAAGTTGCTTCCGAGTCTAAGACAAAAATCTTCTCTGATATTTGTTTTGCTCTGGTACGTACTGTCTTGTGTTCCAAATAGAATTTTCTCAGTTGAACTTTGCAGTTAGATTCAAGCCAGATGAGCTAATTTTACCAAAATAAGAGTCTGTTAATAAGGTTAGTTTAGTGTATAAGATGCCTCCACTGAATGAAATCAGTGACTGTAGCATTTCCCAACTCAGTTTTTAACAGTCATGCTGTGCCAGGGGTTAGTAAGGGGGAGACAAGTGTTAAATCGATTCTGAACTTAAGTTCAAAAGCCTATGGGGGTTACAAAGATTCAGGCCTCTCTGTGATTTCCTCATCAGAATGAAACCCCATCCCAACAGAGAGTTGAACATAAGTAAGAGGAGAATTTAGGGAAACAAAAGAATGTTTCAGACAAAAGGGGGTGGTGGTGCTGCTGGGTGTTGTGGTGACTGGATGGACACTGGGTGACAGATACTGTATGGTGGCACCATCATCAGATACTTACGTGGAAGTGATTTTCTTTGTTTGACTGTTGGGAATCCCCTTTATTACAGGACATCTATCAACAAAAGAAAAAGGAAAGAACTATCCATGAATACATGTGAAGCCGTCCATGAGCGTCAACATCAAAACCTAGCCACGCCTGCAGTGCAGACAGTACAGTATGAGTTCAAACACACTCCGAGTCTTTTGGACATGACAGAGCAGAGGATTGGTCAGAGTCATCGCTGAGCTCCCCTGACTACCTGCTTAACACCACAGCCAGAAAGAGAGATCAGAGATAGAGGTGAGATAATGTAGAGACAGCAGGGGTTATCTCGGAGGAGGGGAGATAAAACTATGTTCTATTACCCAACTGCTGTTGGATTACATATTTAAAATTGGAGCTAAAAATATACATATTTCTTTGGTGAATCTACTCATCATCCAACATGCTATTCACATATCTTCATTGCTGAGAAACGCTGTCTTCAGTGCAGTTAGGCTTGGTTTAATCATTAGTAGCTGTGCACTGTGACCATTATATCCAAGTTCCTTAATCATATTAGCTTTTTGATTAGACATCACTTATTCCTGAGAGGCCGTTCTGTCCTGACGGAGATGGCTGCAGTTACCTTGGTGAAGGACACAGTGCTTTTGCTCTCTCAGACATCCCTAGCAATAAAAGCTAACCGCTTATAAGGCTATTAGCAATTACACAGACTTCAGTTAATACTTAATGCAGGTCTCGTCGTGCCGGTGGTTAATGCTCACATGATAATGAATCGCTTAATGGCTGCAAATGACCGATTTTAAGGCTGAGAAAGCAGCAAGAAAACAGCCAATGTTGCTGCGTCTTGTTTTGGCTCTGTCTTTTATCTATCGCAGCAGGCTGGGACAAACAACATGTGCTAAAAACAACACCTCAAATGATGAAACGCAAGCAGAAGATTAGAATATGCTGTTTTCAGGAACCCTGTGCAAATGTTTTGAAGTCCTTGAACTCTTGTCACTCAATATTTGCAAGTGAAATCAATCTGCTGTGGCGTGTGATGGTGACTTCACAGGTTTCTGTTGGTCTTTGGAGAAGTTCTGTCACACTTAGCAATACTGCAGAATGTGTCTGCCTTGGGTATCTGGATTCAAGAACTCTGGACACAGCAGCCACATTATCTTAGGAGATAAAACGGCTCTATCTCTCTGTGTTAACTGCAACCACTGTAGAGCTACAAAAAAAAACAACATTATCTAGCTGCTTTTGTGCAAACTGTGAAGCATCAACAAGCCAAATTGCGTGCTGGCTAATGACTTTTCTTGTTGTTGTTTTGTTTTTTCCGCTGAGCGAGCTGCAAATGCGCAGATTCATCCTCAGGCTCCTCTGTTTGTCCACTAGTTCCAAAACTCAGCTGACTTCTTAACGATTAAGAATCACAAGGCAGGGATTTAGAGAAGAAAGGAGACAGACAGGAGAGGTGTTTCAGCATTTTGTTTTGCCTCCATACTGTATCTTCCCCGCTTTGTCAGCCAGGGTTGTGCTACATGAGTGTGTGTTACGTCTTTGTATTAGGCTGAGATTTCAGAGATCTCATACTGTACCGTGTTTTTTGGTGGGTTCACCTGGGAACAAGAGTGCCCAGGGCACGCTCCTTTGGGAAGCCTACGGCAAAGAACACATGCATGTACAGCCATGGGGGTACATCACCATGTACAACAATGGCTAACACGCGCGCGCGCACACACACACACATTCGTACACACACATACACGCTTGAAGGCATAACTGCACATGCATGCATACACTAACATAAGCATATGACCTGCAGATGCACACACACACAACAACAACCTCTGATGGTGGCACTGTCCCACCACACAGTTGTATGTATTATCATTTTTTCTTTATCGTCTGATTTCTGTGATTATCAACTCTTGCTCTTACTTTTGTAAAGTAACCTTTGACCCCAGTTAGATGAGTCATCTCTGTGATAAAAGCACAAAAGTCAAACATTCTTATAAGTTTAGTTAAAAGACAATCAGTGTATGATTTTTACATTTCTGATGTTATTTGTGTGTGCTGTATGGCAACACTTATCCTCATTAAAATCAACTACACTTTAATAATTACAGACTAATAACTACACACTACTGGGGGAAACTAGTTTTTCAGATACGACAACACATCCTTGTGGAGAGTTTCCTTACTTGTAACTCTCTGTTTGTACAGTAAAACAATAGCGTTTAGTTGTTTGTCAAAGACAAGTGATGAGAGATGTGGCTCTCACCTGCAGGATGGCCCCATAGAGGCGCAGCAGGATGCTCCTCGGCTCGTCCCCAACAGTGTCCAGGCTGTCAGGGAGGCTGCACAAGAAGAGCTTGTTGCTCAGACCACCCCTGGAGGACAGACGGTCAGATAAAACAGGATTAATTATTACATGTAGGGACTGTTGTGTAGGGACTCCTATTTTGTCATTGTCATTAATAATTTGCTGTAGGTTTCCACTCCCTGATGTTTTTCTTTTTTAGATTTGGAATAAAGGTTTCTGGGAATCTTACTGTAACGCTCGTATCACTCTTTATTTTACTCTTCAAGACAAGGAAAACAATATATACATTAGGATTAACTTAGTCAAATGTAGATTGAGAACTACAGTCTGATTTGACATAGCTCAGCAAATCCCTGTAAACCCTTACATAACTTGTTGTTACAGGTTTGGCAGCTTTTTCAGGTCTATGTCGTGCTGTTTCACGAGTACATTAGAGAATTTCATAAGAATTAAAACAGCAGTTTTTAGAGAACATGAGCTGAAGAGATTTAAATTTTAAAACAAACCTATATGGATAGACAACAACTAAAATAGCAGCTAAAGCAAATATAAGCTAATTTGACACTGTTATTGGCCTCCCAGTGTCCCAAAACACCATATTTAAAAGGAAAGTCTAGCTTTGTACAGAAATCACTTTAAACTATACCAATGTTTTTAAAAAGTTAGGTCATTATCTACAAAAGCAGTCAAATGTCTCCCTAAACTGGAAAACGTACACAACATCAAGATCTGAACTTATTTTGTCATTAGGTGCCAGTTTTTGGGGAGATGTCACGTTGACAGTGAATTATGGTGTGACTCTGAATTAATGAACATTACTTAGAGACTTAAATTGAGATTTACATGAATGTACTATAGTGATATTCCAGTTAAACAAGCCATGGCTTCTTGTCACAGTGTACTTAACGTTGTTCCATTATTCACTGTGTATGCAACAACTCCGGAATTTGTCTGAGGATGACATCATCATGTACAAAAAATATTTTTATTTTATTTGATTCTATTCTAAATATAAATATTAGTATGTATGCTCTATGTGTGTAGCATGGAGGGGGCTACAGCGTACATTTCATTGTGCGACCCTGTGTTGTAAAATGACAAATAAAATACCTTTATTCCTTTTTCAGCTAAAGTACAATAGGCTACTATGAAAATAAACTTTTTTAAGGCGGGTTTACCCTTTGACAGTTTACATCATGAGACTTAACGGTATAATAACAGCTTTATCACACTAGCTTCAACCATATGGGCCTATTTTTAACACACTGTACCTTATGATGGTGATATGGAAATCATCTTCAGACAGGCTTTTCCAGGCTCCATGGAGGAACTCTCTACACCACAGATAAGCCTTGTGCTGGGTGTCCAGGTCGGGCTGGTCGGGGCGGACCAGCTCCTTACAGTCCTCCGCGGTGTCGGGCTGGACCTGCAGGGCGTTCTCGGTCACCAGCAGGCCCAGCGACATGGAGGGAGAAGAAACCCCGTTGATAAATTTGGTTTTCATTTTGGTTTTTCAAAAAAAGAAATGAAACGCAAATATTCTGAACTGAACGCCCGCTTTAGCGACAAAGCTGGTGTGTATCCTCTGGTTTGTGACGCAGGAGGATTTATTTCGGCTATTCGGTTACAAATTGGTTCTCTCCTGGTAAATTTATGAAGGACAGAGTGTTGTAGTTTGTTTCTTTTTCTTTATTATTCGTTAGTAAAATGCGAAGTGTCGTTCCAGCTGTGTTCAGAAGTCATATAACGCAGACAAGTAGCGAATGGCTCCGTTCACTGGCAAGGAATGAATAAAATATGAGCAACGCGCCGATTTACAGGGAGGGTGGGCGGGGCGGGGAGTGACGGGTCACATGATACTCCCGCGTCCCATCTCTTCCCTGATTGGTTGGCTCGGAGACAGCCCCGCAGGACCAAAACAAACCCGACGGCGCCTTCAGTGACTATCGGACATACAGACAAATTCTCATGTCACATGCTAGCCATAGAAAAATATATATATCATGGTTATGTGTGATTTATCGCTCTGTTCTTTTTCTACATTGCATTATTTGTTTTATCCATAAAGTTTTTAAAAAGAGAGAAAAAATGTTGTCAGCACACTTGTATTCTCTTATAGATGTTTCCTACCTGACACTGTATATACATTTTATTGTTGAAAAAGTCCATAATGCTAACAGCTTTTACTGCATTTAATTGTTTGACTAATATTGTACGTTGTTTCAGAAAAGAGTATTTGCCAAATGTTGTAATTGTAACTTCAGTAGGCTACTGCCCACCTACAGCAGTAGCCCGGACATATCTTGTAGTTTTTACATGCATTAATGCATCAATGATAAATGCAGCATGATAAATGTTGTAGCTGCAGCATGGAAGCTGCACCAACAAGCACTATTAACAGGAATGTACTTTGTTTATACATGTTTAATATGTCAAACAGTATTTAAACTACCCAGTGGAGTTTTAATTGTAGCCTAAACAAACATATTTTGTTTACATTCAACATTTTTCACGTATTGAGTGAAACCTCAAGGTCTTACAAATACATTGAATGCATTCACTGCCTCATAAAACATTTGCAAAACAAGTTCTGAATACTGTATTTGAAACATTCATAGATCAGAAGTTTATTGGCACACTACTGTCAATTGTTATCACCCTCTGCAGTTGTTAGAAAAATGTACCATGTCTGTGAACACCGCACAGGGCTCGTGTTGTGAAGCGAGTCCACGTGCACTTCCTGGTAGAACAAAAGGCTGGGACCTCTCGTCAAAACATGCTCCACGGGAGTGTTGGACGGGCCTGTATAAAATCTGAATGTTGGGCTTTCCGAGGAGTCCGGGAAAGCAACATAAACATCTGTCACATTTCTCCTTCACAGTCAGTCACGTAGCCAGAAAATCTGTTCTTTTCTATCTTGTTTGAAATCTGGCATCAGAACAGCTACTGTACATTTTTTGCGGTATTACTCTAAGGACCAAAGGCGTTTTTAAACCCTCTGTCACAAAAAAGGCCTCTCTTATGCGTTATTCCCCCCCCACACCCGTTTAAATAACGCCCCATCACACTCCAAGTCCTCCTTTTTCTGGCTGTAGAAAGTCAGTGTGGAAACTTGTCACCAAAGCACAAACTGCAGGAAGGGAGACATGGCCTCACCTTATAGTCTGTAGCATTAAACAGAGAGAAAATATTGTGCATCCATCAGTCACTTCATATTTTCAAGCCCGATCTAAAATGAACATCACACCAAGAAGCTTCAGGACAAGTAATGTTCAGTCTGAGGTCACATTCTGGTGACCTTAGACCACTGACCAAATACTAAGGGGTGACCAGTCACCAAGTCTTGTTTTACTTGTTCCTGGAAATGTGTTCGGAGTGGACGTTTTATTTTATTGGCCACAGGCAGACGTGGAGGAAACGGTCTCTATCAGCAGTGTAGAGGATGTCAGAGAATGTCACTTCAAGGCAGTCAACCTGCATCACCCAGCCCACGTTTTTTGTAAATTCAGAGTGCCATCTACTGGTGAAAAAAAAATGAATCCCAATCAAAATACGACTACTGTATAATAGCATTAAAGCAACAAATGGAGCAAAGTCACAGTTCAAAAATATGTCGAGTACATACAAATACATTTAAGTGGTTAAAAATCTAAATTACAATGCTTGAAAAAAACAGCAGGCCAAAAACACATCACCATAGATATAAAATCATCACAACTAGTTTTACATGCAACCAACAGAGGGCGCTTGTTCTTTTCCCCCCAAATCCGCTTCATATCTTCATACTTTAACGTACAAATACTGTCTGTCGTCTTCGTCTCTCTGGTGTTATGTGTCTATGTATTCGCAAAATGCTCTCTGTTAGCACTGAGGTGAGAACAATTCATTCTTCTCAACCCTTTCTTTATCAAACATTAACCTCCGCCCGACGGTACAACGCCACGGAATAAAACCATGGTACAAACGTGCGGCCGGCGCATTTTGATGACGCCATCACCAACGAGCCACAACAAAAACAACAACAGAACTCAGCTGTTCTGCAGCTAACTAGCCGGCCTAGTTGCTGAATCCTATTCTTTACAGTTTTTTAAAGTTTGGATTTGTATAAGTTGCTTTACAGTCACTAATACGTTCAGATATAAAGCAAATTCTATCAAATCCTCAGCAATGCGTAGTAGGTTTAATTTTAAACTCCTTTGTCTTCTGTCTGCTAGCTTCTGTTAGCTTTGTAACTGAGGACGGGAGGGAGCCTCTTCGACCAAAAGGTAACGACACGACTTTTGTCTCGATAATGTTGCAGAACAATCATATAATCCCCACTATAGCCTTTATGGGTAGAAGCTTAAAGTCTTTGAATGTGCCCCTGTTGTTTTGACAAAAGCTGAAAGGTAACTATCATAAATGAGAGCGTATAACGGATCTGACAAAGGACCCCAAGTCATGTTACAAACCAACGTGTTACTTAACTAAATTGTAATTTAATACCGCGATAAAAGTGAGTACGTGTCATCACATTACGTGTAAGGTTTTTTTTCAACGGGGTAACTTATTTGTTGAAGTACTAACCTGACACCAACCGTTGTGGAAATTGGCCCAATTCCCTGTTAATAGTAAATAACAAGAGAACGACTCAAATATTCACCCTCTAATTGCGTTTGCACACTTTAAAGGGAAAAGCCACCTAATTAAATAATTTATATATGGTATAATTGCATCTACTGCCCCAGACTGAACCTCAATTCAATCCTCAGTTTGGTGTAAGAACTTAAAATATAGCCAAATAAGCCAACATTTTTGACTATAGTCCTGCACCATATTTGACATCTTAATGAAACTGTACTTGTATGGTTAGTACCATTATGGTTAGTTCTTTGCTTTCTGCTTTCTACCTTTTGGTAGATGTGGTCCAAATTCCCAAGCATTAACTGAGCTGTCCAAGTGAACCAAAAAGTATGTGAATTCTGATGATATTCTCCTTTCAGTGCCCTAAGGCATGTTGCATTGACTGCTGTTAAACAGACCACCTGGTGAACCAGAGTAGGTGTTTTTTTCTGCATGTTACCTTAAACAACTTAAAAAAAGAAACAGAAAAAAATCTGAAATTATTTTTTTTCTGTTTCCTTTCTTTATCTTTAGGACTTCACAAGGCCCGAGATATTTATGGCAAAGCCAGACCACAAGACCACCCGGTGGAGATTCTGACCTCCACCAATGACCACCAATATTATTTCCTCATTTGTCATCATGTCGCCGCGCAAAAGACCCTTGGTCCCTGTAAGCAGCCGGCGGAAAGCAGTGGACGACTACTTCCCTTTCAATTTCCTGCCGGTGGAGTGCCAGCTGCACATCTTGTCCTTCCTGAACGAGGTGGATAAATGTAGCTGTGCTTTAGTTTGCTTGAGCTGGAGCTGCCTCGTCCGCTCATGGAAGCTGTGGCGGGTGGCAGACTATTCCCGCCGCGGCGTCTTCCATCTGGGTCAGGAGGGGCTGCTCGTTTCCAACCGTGAGTTCGAGAGGTGGAAATCCTGGGTCCACCATTACACCCACCACCTCATCTCCCGTCGGGCCAGCCTGCTCACGCTGAAGGCCAGCTTTGACCTGGGGGATCGCTGCAACAAGTGGGGCGAGCTGCTGAGTCACCTGCTGGATAATGTCCACTGCAGAGACCTCAGCCACCTGGACCTTAACTGGACCTTTACTCTTCTTGAGCCACTGGACCTCAGGGTCCACTCCAGCTCCAGTTCGCACCAGGACAGCATTACCAAGATGGACCAGGTAACTTGTTTTCACAGATTTGACCAAAATGCCTTTTAATTTCCTTCTGTCAGGATCAGCTTATCACTTCTTGTGTGAAGAAATAATGAGATCTGATACCAAAGGAGCAAAGAATGAGAATTAAAGATTCACTCTTCTTCTTTGCAGTCCCTCTTTGTAAATACACCTGATAAAAACAGATGTATGTTTACGTAAAACCATGCCTGGTGCAGCTTTAAGCCTTGCAGTATTTTACCTGATCCTCCTGCTGTCATAGCATAATGAGCTGCTGGACTACAGCCGTCATTAATGTTATTAGTGCTTTTCTGCTATGACAAGTCAAAAGGTCTGCTGTAAATATGCTCATCAAGTGAGCACCTCAGTCTGCTTCAAAATAAGAAGCCTATCTTGCTTCCTATTTGTACAAACTTTAAACTAATGATGTGAGAAAAGAAAATTGCAGTTTATGGTCTTGAAATAGTTATTTCAATAGAATTCAACCTGGCTAATTTAGTTAGTATTTTCCCCAGTGTTGCTACTACAGTTGAGACCGATCTGATCCAATATCGGTATCGGGTGCCAATACTGACGTAATTCACTCATCGCATATCAGACTGACGTTGCTGATCCACGTACCAATCCAGATTCCATAGTCAGGTTTTTTTATGAATTATACATATGTAATAATGCAATTTTAAGCCCATAGCCAATATGTTGTAGCATAAATAAATAAATTAGTAATTAAACAGTTCTATAAAGATATCCAGTAGTCCCCATATTTTTTTGTCTCCCAGAATTCTATGAGTTAGACAGGCGGAGCTTGCGCTGGACCACGAACCTGCCGTAATGTTACATGAGATGGTCTGCAACTGAGTGAGCTAGTGACAACTGGCTAACTCAACATGTCCTTAGTTTGGAGATATTTTAGTCTCAAAACACAGAAAAGCAAGACAGCAACTTGTAATGTGTGTAAAGCCAGCATTCCGAGGGGTGGAAGTTGTGCTGTATCGTTGGTTGGTTCAGTATCGGTATCGGCAGATATCCAAATTCAGGTGTTGCGAAAAGCATCTCTAAGTGCTACTGATTGATTTAAAAATGCAATCAATTTACATGTCAGGGGTGACATTTTTTTGTCTTCCAGAGGGGGACTTGGCAGAAACAATTAGGGAGCCACTGATGTAATGTGTTCTCGTCCATACTAACATGTTATAACTCGCTTGTTATACAGACCAATCTCCTTGCAGATGGTTTATCTGTCTGATTTGATTTGACAGGTGACCAGTTTCCAGGAGCTACTTACCAAACTCACCCACAGCTGCCCGCGCGTCTCCAAGATGCGGTTACACTTTGACTGGTCGGATGTGTCCGTGTCGCTGCTCACCCAGTTCCAGCAGCTCCGAGTCCTTGAGCTCAAATACTTCTGGGTCTTTAAAGGAGTGACTCCCTCGACGCTGCAAACCCTAACCAAATCCCTGCCTAACCTGAAGTCTCTGACTTTACACATCCTGGTGCCGCTGAGGAACCTGGGCATCTCGTACATTCTGGAGTCTCAGTCTCTGGAGTACCTGGACGTGTCGCCCAGCCGAGGCTTGGTCTTCTCCTGTCTGAAGCTGCCTGCCCTGCGTGAGCTTCGAGCTAAGAAGATCGTTCGCGGCATCACGCTGGACCGGAGGACCAGGTTGAGGATCCAGAGCCGCTGGCCCTGCCTGTACCACGTCCTCCGGGAGGGGACGCCGAAGCTTCAGGCCCTCAACAATGAGAGGCTACTCAGCACGTGGAGAGAGGAGAGCTATGGGGAGCTGTCTGCCATCCTGGAACAGTCCTGTTACTGTGTTCAGCATCTAGACAGCTGGCTTTGGTAGTCAACTGTGTGACATTACATTACATTCCATACGTGGCCATTGGTGGTAGATTCCAGAAGAAAGCAATATATGGCTTTTACACACACCATTATTGTCCCCATTTAATGAATGTACTCAGAGGGACACATCTTTGACACATAGTTGCAGAAAAAAACTGAAACTTGAAGTGAAATCAAAGGACTGCACATTTTCAATTCCTCAACAGAAAGCTGCTGTTACAGTTGGAAATACGTTCCCAAGACAATGATACACAGTGTGTCTAACTGTTTTATTGTGTTTGTCCATTATCTCCAAAAAGCAACTGTACTGTGTTGTGCTGTCCTGGATTCATTTCCACTAGAGCTCTGTGCTGGAAAAATTACATTAACTACAACTCTACCTGAGCCAAGTGTGCATGGCCCATGTATTGTGAAAAGAAGACTAACAGGCTTTTTACACTGCACTTAGCCCCAGTCTAAAGGAGCTGTTAGCCCCAGGCTAAGAAAGCAGTCACACGACTCCTTTGTCACGTCATTACAGTATGCATGTGCCTTATGTTTACGTTGTAACCGAAACCGGCAACATTCAGATAAGCAGTGGTACTTTGTTAGACACAACACCCAGTAGATACAAAAACAGCAACATCTCCCTTGTTTGTCACTAATAGAAGTGCAGTGTGAATCATATGGCTCTGGGCTTAGGTTAACCCTGGGTTAACAATGTGTGTGTGAAATGGGCTCAGTTAGCCCAGGGCTATTCCTGAATATGCAGTGTGAAAAGCCTATAAATGACAGTGTAATGGCTACTTAGTGGAGAATGCCTTTTAAATTAGCTTGTTCGAAGAGAAAACTATGACAGCACACAAGGGCCACTGTTGAGGAAAAACACCCCAGAAGTAAAATGCTATGTAATGAGAGACAAGTCGTAATTTCAAGAAAAAGATTATGAGAAAAAAGTCACCCCAGTCAGAGTATTCAAATCTCAGATTACCAAGAATAACGTTTTCTCAGTTATAGAAAAAAACGATATGTGCTGTACTGTAAATGTAACTATTGTTATTAGTTTGGTTATTGATTGAATTCAGCTGTATATTTCCTCAGAGACAGTCGTCTTCTGTTTCTATTCTATTTCTGTAGAGAAATTGAGCCAAGTCCTCCAGACAACCACATTCTAAGTTACCTGAAAACCCAAGCTGATTCTGTATAGCCACTCTGACTTGGCTGCTAAATACTTGGCACATTCAGACTGCCAGTATTAAGCTGGTGTAATTCTCATCACAGTGTGAGGAATGCAGCACGGCTAAATGAGGATTCATTCCAGCGCTGGACCAGTTTGCACCCAACATTTATCTTCCTGAGTGCCCCTTTTGTTTTACTGTTGATGTGTATGAAATTGTTTTCATCATGTGAGTGTTTCTCCTAAAGCAGATGGAGAGCTAATGTAACGATTTTACGAGGTTTTAAATCATTTAACCTGCCTGTCTCTTGATATTTGGAAACTGCAAATTTGCACATTTCCATTGCTGTCATGGAAAGTTATTGTACTCGAATCACTGCAGCTGCAGAGTCCAGCGTTTCGTTTCATATGTGGAAAAAGTCTGTTTGTGATCATGGATTTCATATATTTTACATGTACGTCAAGTTTTATTTTCCTTCCTTCTTACCATGAGCCTCAACTGTTTGCTTCTGACAGCTCTGAAATGGAATCAGTGCTTTTGCTATTATCCTCCTGATCAGTAGAGGTCCCTGTTCTCAAAGCTATGGCTGAAGATTTCTCTCCCACAGGTCTTACAACAGAAACTTGTGTTTACAAATGTACTAGTGTAACATCATTTCACTCCAGTACCTGTGCTCATGATTTGTGTGAGTAGCAGATGTGTGCTTGAGGATATTTATGCTCTTCAGAATACATCAATGTATGTGTGAGATTTGGTTGATATGATGAAACTTTTGAGTGTAGAACATTTCACAAGATTCTTCATAAAGAATTGTATTAAACCTTAATTGTCATTTGTAAGCTTGTGTGTTTGTGTGTGTAAACCCGTCCCTGCTGTGTGTGTGCAGGAATCTGTTTCACAGAGAAACATGAATAATTGAACAGATGACAGCCCCGGTCCCAGAACTTACCGCCTGCTTCCTAAGGAATAAATCCTCCCTGAAAGCAACACACGCACGATGTGTGAGTAGAAGGCCCTGACATTTAGACAGATGTTGTAACATCTGGTCCACTTTTTAAATAAAATGATTGAGCTTTTCCAATAGATCACTGTTTTAAGTAAGCACCAGGGAATTGTTTCTGTCTGGGGTTTTTATTGCTTTGTGACACTTGTTAACTCCGTGACTAAATGGATGGAATTTACTAGCAAGTTTTTTCAAATGCATAAAACCAAAAAGTGCTCTCATAAGTGTTATAAACATCATTACATCAACAGCCCACCGCAGATCATGTATAATGCGAAACCGGAATGTGGCCTCGCTTGGCCTCTCCTTCACCTGGCTCCGGTCTCTGCGCGATGATGATGATTTGCCTTCATTGTTGCGCCATCTTAGTGTTTCAATATGGTCGGGTCGGTTTGATCTCCTTGACCCTGCAACAGGAACATCTGTTCTCAGTACAAATAACCACCACCGCACCTAGCTCGGGCCCTCTTTTCCTACACTGTTCCCATTTTGCCTATTTGTCTCTCCGTGTTTCCTCTCCTGAGGTGAGGAATGTGTGTGTGCTTGTGGTGGTCATGTTGGTCGTGATTCCCAGAGGTTGGGGCTTTCCAGCCAATTCAGTGATTTCCCAAATCACTCTGTTCTCTATTCTCCTCCTCTTTTTTCTACTCTCTTATCCAGCCCACTCAGCACTCCTCCCTTCATATGCTTCTCGTTTGTTGGGAGTTTGTCAATCGCACAGGATCTGCGGTGACATGTATCTTTGGAAGCCATCGTCCGACCCCCTGCATTGAGGTTTTACCTGGCCGTGGATGGCAGTAGTTTACTCCAACTTGGAACTCTGGACACCTTCAACTGCAATCAGAAGTGATGATGCTGATGTTCTCCCTCTGAAGGATTTTCTTCACCAGCAGCTCTTGTGTCTAGTGAGGCATGTGATTATGATGGTTCGGGCAGTGTGTGGTATGTTCATAGAAAGGGAATGTGAGGGAGTGTGTGTGTGATGGGTTGGACAGTGCAGTGTGAGGATAAAGTGTTCCTTGAGGTTTACCTAACCCCTGCATTAGTGGCAAGACCACAGTAACCACCTCCAGATGTTTGAGAGCACAATCTGATTATTTACAACAAGGCCAATGAACATCGTCTTCTTCACACTAACGCTTACTCTTTGCTCCTTTGGCAATGCTCAAGTTAATGCTTAATCTAAGTACAGACCCTTAATTGCTAAGGCCAAGCCCTGTTTATGGGAGGGAGGTTACTTGGATGCAAACAGATAGCATTGCAGACCAGAGGCATACAAGCTCAGGGAGTCAACAGACTCATCTCTACCAGTCAAGCGGGACCTTCAGGACTGACCACAGGAAGCAGCCACCATGCCGAAAGAGTCCTTTACATCCAAGGCATTCGCCATTGTCTTTGTCATCCTGACCGCCTCCGTCATTGCCGGCATTGTCACCATGACCATTCTGTACAAGAGTGAGATCTCTAAAATGAACCCGACGGCCCGTCCGACCTTCCCGTCCACCACCACAGGACCACCACCTGTCATGCGGCTGCCAAAGAATCTCATTCCTTACAGCTACAAGGTCTTCCTCCAGCCTCACCTCTACACCCGAATCATTGAGGTGGTAAATGTGACCAGTCCCAACCAGACGATGCTCTTCACCGGAAACTCTACTGTTAACTTTCACTGTGTCCAGAGGACTAGCACCATCTACCTTAACAGCAAGTACCTGGCAATTTCAGATCCAATGGTGATGGACCAAAACAAAAATGACAAGATAGGTGTTTCCGCACTGAAATACCACGAAGACGAAAGTAACTTCCTCGAGATCCAGTTGAATGATGCATTGGAGGCAGGAAGGAACTACAGTTTGTTTCTGGCTTTCAAGGGAGAAATATCAGAAAATCTTGATGCACTGTATGTAAGCACATATACTGAAGGTTACCCAGATTATGAAGGTGATCCAAATGCAGAGAGGTAAGTAAAAAGCAATTGTAAATTTAAAGCTTTTACGTTTCTGTGTGTAGAATTTGTGATTATAGCACCTTTCAAAGTATTCTGATGGCATACATTTTTGTTCATAGAAAAATAAAACAGATTTTACACTGTGTGGCTTTAAAACACACAAAAGTAAGGCTCAAGCTATTCTATAGCTTAATCCATTTGTTACAATCTCTAGATATGTCGCCATTATGGCAGAGTCAAATTGTGATGTTTCACAGAGACTGAAAGAACATATGGTACAATAAAAAAAGTAACATTAAGCATTCTTGTCTGACATCCACAGAAGTTCTGTGGTGTAAATGATCCTTATCCTGCTTTAGTTTTCAGACTTAATTTGTTAGTCTATGATGATCAATCAACAAACATCCAATCCATGGTTTTTTGCTTTGTAATCAGCAGTGTTATCATTACTCATTGATAAAGTAATTGGGTTTCTTTGCCAGTTACTCAGCAGCGTAAGTAATTAGATACATTACTTGTTACATTACTTTTGTTACAGCCCAACTCCTTAAAGTGCCTTTAAACAAGTCCAAAGCCTCCACAAGTCACATGTTCTGTATCTAACAAATTAGGTATTTTTACCGACACAGTGAAGCTACAAGGTTCACACATCCAACTCTGAGCAAAACCAGGTGATGCCTGAATGTAGGCTTAGCAGTGGCTAACATTAGCAAGCCACTTCTATGGAAAGCCATTAGTGCCATATCTTGCCTCTGTTTATACACGCTTTACAACAGCACGCCACTATTTACGTTGCAATATCCATCAAAACGTGCGTTTTTTACACCACAATCTATGCAATGTGTGTAAATAACGGCGAAATCCAATAACATGCTTTTGTAGCTACAATTCAGCCACATAAGTTACGTTAGCGCCATAGCTGATTTTTAAATATAATAATATAATTTTCTTTGTATTGACATAAGTTAGCTTATCAGGACAGTCACTTAACTTTATGTTAGCTTAAAAGAAGGATTACTTCTTCAACACGTAAGTAACAGGAAAATATTTTAAAATAACTTTGCACCTGTGAAATGTTATTCCCTGTTGCTTGGTTTTGGCATTTCTGTCATTAGAACATCCAACAAAAATCTGGCATTTTCTACTGTTTGAACTGGCCAGAACCCTGCTGCAATATGGCGGCAGCAGAGACGCATCTCACAAGCCGGATGTGGCATCTACGTGTATATATCTATGACATCTCCAGCCCCTGCACTGAGCTAACATGTTCTCCACTGAACGTTTATTTTTTTTTCTAAAACCAAAGTGAAACCAATGTATACAGTTGTTGGCTGCAGTTCAGAAGTAATATGTCAAATAAACACTATAACTAAACTTAGACCATAACCTTTGCCTTCATATTTATAATACAATAAAATATAAAATCAAGAATGAACCCCTGTGCTTAATCTAAAATCCGTCTAATCATTTACATAGAAGTGATTAAGAGATGACACTACTTTCTGTTGAGTAATGAGTCCAGCCTAAGACATTTTTGCTTTTTGGCCAACTCACAAGTTTGATTTTTAAGATGCTAAAACAGAAAATAAACTAGATGAGACCAAAACTAATCAACATATAAACACATCTGATTGGAGTCAATAGGACTTTAACAAAAGCCAGAATAGAAAACAATGCCCATCAGATGTCTGTGTGGTCTTAAAAAACAGAGTGGAAAACCTGCAGGAAACAGGATATCCCTCTAGTCACCACTCACTCATGTCTTTTAGTTGCTGTTTTTACGCATTCATTTACACATACCATATTCAAATTCATAGACCAAATGACTGGTAATGGTCACTAAGATGTTGCTCAGTTGTCTTGGACAAGAGGTCAAGGCTTTTAATCGTATTAATTTAAAGTAATTTATCATGGGTTCTTTATGAAATCCAAATCACTTTCTCATTATTTTTATCTAGTGGCTGACTTTCTTTGTCTGTATTCATAGATTCCTTGCCACCACCAATATGGAGCCAACAGATGCCAGGAGAGTGTTTCCTTGTTTCGATGAGCCAGAGATGAAGGCTGTGTTTGATGTGACCATAATCCACAGGCGAAACACGATAGCTCTAGGAAATGAGGAAATGTCAGGTGAAAAAAAACAAGCTCCTACTGTATCTCATGTCTTTTAAAAATGTCTTCTCAGGCAACAATTGTATGTGTTTGTGGGCTTCTTTCATAGCAATAAAAAATAAGCAGTAATAACAGAACAAAAGATATCCTTTCTCATACTGATCTGCTCTGTTTCTACTCTCTCAGTTTCCTATATTATAGACGATGACTGGCAATACACTCGTTTTTATCCAACACCGAAGATGTCGACATACTTGTTTGCCTTCACGGTTTCAGAGTTCACATTAACCCCCTCTGAACATGGGCGTGTGAAAATTAAAGTATGTATACTATAGATTCAAGATTAGTTAGATTGTTTTTGGTATGGTGTTGACCTTGGCTAGCGTGACTGTAATTTTTGCCAGTAAACTTTTAACCTTCTTCTAAAAACATTTAGAAATATGATCAAAAGTTTACTGGCAAAAGATTACTCCTGCCAGTGGTTTTGGTGTGGTTTCAGTGCATTTATCCAATAACTGAATCTTGTTCTTTTTTTTTTTGTTTGTTTGTTTTTTGAGGTATTTAACCTTCCATATATCACTCACACTGTTTTTGATTGAGGTTAAACAAGTATAGTACAAAGTTTTAAAAAATGTATATAGCTTTATATCAATAAAATTTAAATCTATTCTTTAATCAATATGTATATATCAATATCTTCTGTGCTTTATCTTACCTCTGTGTTTTGCTCATACAGACGTTTGCTCGTCCTGAGGCCACTGCAGCAGGACACGCTCAATATGCAGCCAGCATCACCGGAAAGATTCTCAAGTTCTACGAGAATTATTTTGAAATTGATTACCAACAGAAAACGCTAGGTAAGACTTTGTCTAGACGGATAGATAGAAGAGAAAAATTACATTAATGATTTTGGAAGGTCAGCAGGCTAGCTAACTAGCTTACCGTAGCTAGCTTGATAGCTACACACTGGTAAAGCAGGGATAGCTAAACATGCACTGTGTCCTATTCCTATATCATTTGATATTAATATAAAGTATATTCTACTAATTTTGACAGTGTACTAGTTTTACAATTTATGAATTGAATGCATTGTAACATTTTGTACCAACAGGGCTGACTCAGTATTTTAAAATTTGACTGCTTTTAGGCCCAAAAAGAATTAAAGGCATACAGGCTTCAGCAGGCAAAATATTTTTTTTTCAGGAATTTCTACTTATTTTTCTCTCTTCTGACCTGTCACTGGAGCTTATAGAGAGCCAAAGTCCTTGTGTGACCTCCAGGCTAGCCACTGACCCACTAATGTTGGCTTCTTTGACTTAGATCGTATCTCTTGAGTGTTTTTTTCCATCAATATATTTGAAAAAGTTAAATATTTTCCTGGTGTTTACTGTCCAGATGCTGATGAATCAGTAGCTACTATAGCAATTTTCCCATTAGAATTTGAAGCCCTTGTGATTTTAACAACAGTTAACATTAACAATAACAGTTAATGTATTCAGCATTCAAAAATGCTCCCAAGTTTTACCAATTTTGGAATAAAAGTTAATATGTAACTGTGCCTGTACTTTTTCTTTTACTATAATAGCTGTTATATTGCTAGAGCTGAAAACGACATCACTTTCATGACTCAGGAGCGGGAGTCTAGCGGATCGCTGGCCAACATGGACCACCAAAGTCAGGCACTGGTATATATAATAACTGTCCTTTTATTGTAAAAGTAAAGAAGTAAAGCAAACATGCCCGCAACTAGGCAGCGATCATAACACTACAGCTGGCATTCTTCATGCTTGAGGATTTGTGACAGGGTTGTTGCACAAAAAATCAGAGAGCAGAAATCTGAGAGCAGACTTTTCACAAGCATACACAAGCAGCCTGAGTGCCAGGAGAAGGGCTGAAGCTGGAGCGCAGGAAATCTGTAACAATATATCTGAGTGCAAGCATCCAGTCTGAGCAGAAGCAGAGCACATCCAAGCACAAGCAGGGGCTATTTGAGTGCGAGGGCAGGGTTTTGAGAGAGAGTATTACAAAATCTGAACGGAAATCAGCAAGTCATGCTCTCAAATTGAAAGACCACGCTCTTGAAGAGGAAAAAGCCCCATATGTGTATATAATTTGATCATTTGTCCATATCTGTGGGATTCCTCCAGATCAAATTGCACTGCCAGACTTAAATCCTGGAGCAATGGAAAACTGGGGACTTATCACATACCAGCAAGGAGGCCTGCTCTATGAGGAAGGAGTGTCCTCACTGCTGCATAAGGAAGTGATTGCCTCTCTCATTGCACATGAACTGGCACACCAGGTTAGAGGAAAAAAACTCTGTGTGTGTAACCCCTAATAAAAACAACCAAATCATATGAGATACATTTGACTTAATATGTGTCAAGGCACCAACAGTTTTAAGTAATTTTGGCTAAGAGCACTAACTAAATGTCAATAATATTAATCCCACAACATCCTGCAACATTTTCTAAAGGTGCTACATGACACTGTTGCCTCAGCTATCCACATCTTCTCTTGTTGACAGTGGTTTGGAAATCTGGTGACAATGAAATGGTGGAATGAAATTTGGCTGAATGAAGGCTTTGCCACCTACATGGCGCACTTTGCAGTGGACGATGTGGAGCCTACATTTCAAATAGTAAGTTCAGTCCAAGTGCTCACAGCGGTGGCAGAATCCTTCCTACCAATTAGGATCCTGCTTTGGATTTTCACTGATGGGACCAACCTCTTTCTTGTTTGGTAGACGTTTTTTTCGTTTCTGTTGCAAAGCTTTTCAACTTGTGGCAGTCATGGTCATTGAAAAGTACGCATGATAAGAAAGCTTGATGCAAATAGGCAAGGCAAAAACGTCTGCATATATCTTCATGAAGCCTGTGTCATGCAACATGTGGTCTTGTTTTCCTCAGAAAGACACATTTGTCTTGAGGGACCTCCATATAGCGTTTGAGGCGGATTCTCTGGCCTCATCGCATCCTCTAAGTCCCCCGCAGGAAGATGTCCAGACGACTTCTGAGATCATTGAGATGTTTGATGCTATAACCTACAATAAGGTAGAGAGTCAAGTGATTCTAGCAGTGAATACACATCATGCCTCATGACCACAGCAAGCGCACACAGTCATGGAATCAATATCAAGGAGTTTAGATTTTATACTAGATGTATATACCTATTGTTTTGTTTCTGTTTCATTTGCAGGTCACCCATATCAGTGTACTATGAATATATATATATATATAACATACACTTGTATTTGGTGTTCACTCTGTAGGGGGCGATTGTGCTGAGAATGCTGGCAGATGTCGTTGGGCAAAGCGTTTTCAACAAAGGGATCAAAGTAAGCAATAACTTTTAATCTCATTCAGATGGGCTGTTCTTATGCTGTAATCCTTATAAATACCTCTCGCAAGGCCCTGCAGGCTGTCCCTGAGACTGAAGATTAAAGGTGAATTCTGACACCCTATTTAACCTCAAAACACGAGGATCTGATTGTCCGTTAGTCTAGACTCAAGACTGAGGGCCCTCTGTCATGCTAGGACAGACCAAGTGCAGTGTCCTTTTTTTTTTTTCTGAGAACATGCGTTCTTTTGATAGTAGGCTCGTTCGAGATGAGCCAGGCCTGCGCAGAGTCGATCAGCGGCAATCGCCGCACAATGAATGCCGGTTAGATTTGTGTCCGACTTGCTTGTCCTGCACACATGGGCAACGATAACCTCACAAGACCGGGTTTTTAGAGCCAGGTGCCACAGTTGCTTTCCATGGGAAATGCCTGGCTGTTGCCTGATCAAAGAGCTGATTGGCTCTTAGTTTTTATCACAAACACCACATTTTGTAGAAAACCCTAATTTTCTGTGATTGTAACATTTAACGCTAGATTGTAGGCTGTATGTTGTGCAATGAAGGTTTAATCTGTTAACAAACATATCTTGTGTGGTTGATAATGATAATAATAACATTTTTCAGCCATAACTGTCCAAACATGGTAGCCTACAGGTGGATCTAACAGGATGTAAATATTTCTGTGACTTCCTGTATATTCTTTGAAGGCTGCTGGAAACTGTCTGACTTGACTGCTGCTTTTTGTCACAGCGCCCCCTGCTGCTGCCGCCTGATCTCGTCCTCTTTCCAGGCGAGGGGCAGTTCATTTCGAACAAGCCTCATATCGTGGCTCACTTCATCACATGACTTACAACATGGGTGGGGAAGCAAACTACCACACCAAAGTTTTCCAATTTGATGCCTTAATTGGAGGGGTGAAAAATCAAAAAATGCCTTCTTCAAAATCACCTAAATCCCACACAGTATTGTGTATGCCTGGTTGACTTTCTTCAACCAAAGATGCAACGAAAAGAAAAGCAAACTACATGCAACCCATAAAGTAAAGAACTTCACCTCATGTATTACAAAACTGTCAGTGTCACGTGGATTTTTGTTTTAGCTGGATGAAAAGGAGCTTGGCCATATATTTGGTCGGCCATAAGTGATGCCAGATATTGGCACACACAGTCTTATGTAGCCACAGCTTCTTCAGATCATGTGGTATTATATTAGTCTTTGGTGAGCCAAAGAAAGTGTATTGATTTGTTCAGAGAAAACAGATTTTTGTACATAAATCAACAGTACTTTGGGTTTGTTTTTCACCCTGGAAAGAACAAGTTTCACTTAGCTTTGGTGCAATACTTGGTTGTATTTGTGTTTGTTGTTGTATATCTTATTTAACTCAACGTACACCTAGGCATAACTAATAAAGTCTAATACAACAGCTGTGCAATAAATCCTACCTTCATGAAGGTTAAAATGCCCAGTTTTCCAATGCACACCAGCCATTTGAAACAGCGAAATCTTGTGGCAAAATCAGTTCATTTCAATGGGGTCACTGGGATCCCCATAAAGTTTTCTTGACAAGTTCAACTTTGGTGACACACGATATCGCCCAGTTGACCAATAGAAAGCCGTCTTAACAGTCCCGACTTTTAAGGAAACAGAGAGCCAGAGAGTCCAATGGAGGAACTATTGCACCATGCACATGTATTTAATCCTTCTCTGTCAGAGTATAACCTGATATACAAAAAAAGAATGGTTTGAAGACAGTTATGAGGAAGGAGCTGATGGTACAAATACGTTTTTTGAATAAAGTGTGTGATCTTATTGCCCCGTTAGTGACGAGCTGACAAGCTTGCTAACTGACAGATGTTGATTCAACTTGATGGTCATTTTATAGGCTGTAGTGGTCCTGTTGAATTGAACATACACATACACACACACACACACACATGCACACACACACACACACACACACACACATATGTAACATCCAGTTGGTAATCCAACACAAGCTATCTCTCAATTTGGAGTGGTCATTGTGTGGTAGTCAGTTACATAAGTTTATTTGAACATCAATAAACAAAGTTTCCATCATATATCCAAATCTGATTTGTTGACAATAACACCATCACTGCTGCTCTGAAGTCTAACATTCCAACATCTGGTTTATGTCTGTTGCAATGGAAAAAGACAATGAGAAACAGGTTCAAAATCCACAATTATTGTCCACTTCTAGTTCTCACTGCCTCAAGCAAAATCAATAAGGGTGTCGTATTTTCCCTGTGGGATGGAGCAGACAGATTACTAAAGGAAAACACTGTTGCGGACCAGAGTGATCAGAATCTCTAAGGGAGCAGGCATGTACAGGATTGAGAAACAATCCCTCGCAGACCAAACACCTGTTCCTTCACTGCTGTTCAAGTACGAAAATTACAGAAAACCTGTTTTCAGCCAAACATTTATTTCAACATAACATCCTCTTTGGATCTGCTGCTGGCAGCTGTGTTTGGATAGTTTTATTCAGCTCTCAACATCAATTTTGAATACAAACTTTCCTCCTGAAAAGAGTTATTTTGAATGCAGGATGAAACTGTGTTAACTATAACCTCTCTCTCTGTTTTAGATGTACCTGTCTGACTTTAGGTTTAAAAGCACTGACCAGAATGACCTCTGGGAATATATACAAAAGGTAAAGTCATAATAATAATTATGACAACACTGATGTCATTGTCTCAATAATCATTGATCAGATTATGGTATTTAAAATATGAACTGACTTGTGCCATGTTTGCAGGCCGTAGATGAGGATGGTGGTCACACCAAGGTTGCCATTGTGATGGACAGCTGGATCAATCAAATTGGCTACCCTGTCATCACCATCAACACTACTAATGGAGAAATCTACCAGAGGCACTTCCTGTTCAATGACTCTGCCGAATCTAGGTATGTGCTAAATGGACATCGCTTCAGTGTGCACACACAATAATGATAGTGATGGTAACAGTGCAGTTAAGATGTTAGTCTCAGTGTCTCAGATGCTATACATTTTGTAATTACACTCATCTACACTTATTTTCCAGATAATAAATTCTAGACCATTGTCATTACTTTGAAAATTTGTTATATTTGTTAATCTTATTGAAAAGACCCAACTATTGAGTGAGAATTAGTAAGTATTTAGAACAAACAGAGTTACATCTTTAGCATTAATGGAAACGATGGAAGAAATCACAACAGCAATGGAAAGGAAGAATTATATTTAAAAAAGTTTGTATAGTACATAATGACATATTACTCTCCAAACTACAGTCATATGGTATTAGAGGGATAGTTCATAAATGGTTAAATAGTTTTTTGGATAACAAACAACAATATATAGTTTGCTGGTAGTACATCTGAATGTAGGAAGGTTAAATGTGGAGTCCTACAAGGGTTAGTACTGGGTCCTACGCTTTCATTTTATATATTAAAGCTGCACTTATCAATATTTTTAAATGAACAATGGATCAAATGACTATATGTAATGTGAAAGGTGTCGCTTCATGAATTCATGAACCCACAGAGAGTTATCACCCAACTCTGCAGTTCCCCTCAGCTCTACAGAGCTTTTTGGTGTCTTTCAGCTCATTGTTTTGGTTTCCGAGCCCTCAACTGTTTTGGTTCAGTCTCACTGCTCTCATCAACGTTGTTTCTAAATGCAGCAGGCAACTGTTTTCAGTGAACCTGTCCAGCACTAAACAGCAGGCAGACAAAGTTAGCGACCAGCTTGCAAATGTAGTGGAGAATTTAGCGACTAAAGAACCATATTTTCCCTCAATAGTTGGCGGAGACAAAAACAGAGCTAAAAGGAGAATGAATATTGGACTCCACAACTCCAAATGAACTCTAATGAATTGCTCCACATATGATGAGCGGGTTAATGCAGGTTTAACGAAACTGTAATAAAATAATGTAATGTAATATTTTCCCATTATTGATTACACAGTTCAACAATAGTTTGTGGTCAACATGTGACACCAGTGTGAAGGATTGTGTCAAAGTTCACCTTCCATTTGTAGACAGTTTTGATGGTGTTGTCACTCATTGGCATGTATACTTGAGGTTTTGACCAAGGCAAACCCTAGGTGGAAAATGTGAGCAAATGAAGTATGGCAAGAAACTTCTGGTCAAAAACTGGTTCCAAAATGGTGACTTCGTCCTTCAGTATTCATTGAAATTTTACATCTTGAGTGTGAATGCAACCCATTTGGGCTAGGATTAGAGAAGATCCTTTCCAAAGGCCAAAGTTGGATCATAAATCTGTCCTCCAGTGACTTCATCGCTTTACAATGTCTAACTCCCTCTGAGAGTATGTTGTCACCAAATAATTAAAGAGTCAGCTTCTTGTGTCTCTTTTGGTTGGCAAAATACAGTAAGTTATTGCATCACTGCCACCTTGTTAACCAAGTATTCCTCTGCCAGGCCTGCATGAAATCACTGCAGCTGATTACAGTAGATTATACCTTTGGCCATGTGGAGTGTTTTGAAACAATGTTTTGTAACTATGTGCTCCATAACACTGCCATGGTGAGTTGTACAATAGTTTAACCTGACATTGTTTTCACTTGCTTCAGCATTATCCAGACCATAACAGCTCTGAACTCTGGCATGATGGTATTGCAGATATCTGCTTATTATATAGGAGAGAGGATTAGACTTGCTCCATTTACAGATCACTGTGAAGATCAAGGCTTCTTTTTAGATTTTGACTCTTAATCTGTCACTGTTTAGACGCTGAATAATCATTTCCTGGATCATGAAGATCCTGGCCATCTCATAACATGTACTTATGATACCCTGTTCTTTGTCTATTTCTTTCTGTCTCTTTAGTCTTTGGTGGTACGTCCCGATCACAGTCATGTCAAGTACATCTAAACCTTCTTTTGTCTCGTTGACAACCAGCGAAACAGGTAACAGAATATACAACACAGAGCCTTGGAATAAACACCTTGTTTCTCCAAAAAAACTACAAGTTTAACAGCTTTGTTTTCATATTGGACAAATTGCCATCAATTTTGCTTCACACCTTCTCGGTTTCATCAAGCTCACAGAGGACTAGATCTCATGATCCCCTGACTTTTCATCTAGCGTAACCAGCAGGTCAAAGGTCATTATGTTAGGCCCTTTGTGAGATTTTATGGTCATTATAGAGTTATTACAATTCATCCTTTAGGGAACATGAATGTCTGTACCAAATTTCACCAGAAAAGCCCTCCAGTAGTTTGAGTTAGAGTTTGAGTTAAGTCATCAGGATTCATCGTCTGGTGACCAAGAATATCTGTACAAACGTTTGTGCTAATCCATCAGTTATTAGATGTTGAGATATGTCACTGGTAAAGTGGAAACTTTGATTTGTTGGTGGTGCTAGATGGAAAGTCAGGGGATCAATAAAGTCATTATGAATCATCCTCTGGGGAACATGAATGTCTGTACAAAATTTCATGGAAATCCATCGAATAGTCTGGATTTAAGTGGCGAACCATCCGACTGACATTGGCATCCCTTGAGCCATGGTGTTAACACAACTAAAAAGACACTTGACCACTGCATTATATGGATTATATATATATATATATATATATTTGATATATATATGATTATATATATATATATGATTGGGTACAAGTCAGTTGGAAGTTTGAGACAGACCAGAGAACAGATGACCAGATACACCTTACCTTTTTCCCCATACTAGTTTTTCATTTTTCTTCTTAGGGTGCCATTGATTTGTGATTCGTAGTCCGTAAAGTATAACTTACCTTTTACCAATATTTGCCTTTTGAACAGTAAAGAAAGACGAATTCATTTCTAAGAGAGGAGAGTGGATCCTGGCAAACGTCAACTGTACTGGATACTACAGGGTCAATTACAACCCAGAGAACTGGCAACGCCTCCTGACTCAGCTGGAGACAAACCCACATGTGAGTAATGAGCCAAATAATGAGTTAGCAAATCACAGAACTGAGCCATTTATCCAAATCTGGACTGTCAAATAGAAAATCATCTGTTGTTAACACACTTCCCTGGTTGTTAATGAAGTCTTGTGTTACTATTAACAACTAGTGGATAAATGTTTGGTTTAAGGTAGGCAGTTCACACAGCCAGTCCAGACAGTAAACCAGTCACTGTTGATCATTCTGCTCTGTGTACTCTGCAACAAAGGGAGAAAAATATTATTTAAATGTTACACCATCTTGTACTATCACCAAAACTGGCAGCTGAATGATGTGACTGAAGGAAACCAGACCACTTTAGAACTAGACCTGACTCAAAAAACTCTGAGGATAAAACAGAAATGCTTTCAAAAGGTTCAAAAGTTTTAGGTAATTCATTCTGCTGGGTACCTGAATTTAATGAACTTGACTCTTTCCAAGTGATGATTACCATGAACAGTTGTTTGTGCTGTCATAGACACCCATTACACAAAAAAAGAACCACAACCATCAGTAGAACTATAGCATCTTAGAGGCTTGGCCCTTTCAAAAACATATGGTTTCCCAAGAACAAGATGAACAAACATAAAAATCCCAAAAAACCTGCTATGGTCTGTGTACTAAATTTGGTACTTGTATTAACCGTGTCATCAACATCTGTTTAATATTTTTGTGTGGTTAAAAATATTATAGAACATGTCATATATTATGTCAATATTATAGAATATGTCCACCAATTTGGTCCAGACTGAAATGTCTTGACACCTGTTGGATGGACTGGCGTGACATTTTGTTCAGACATTCATGGTTCCCAGAGGAATTAATCCTAATGACTTTGTTGATCCCCTGACTTTTCATCTAGCGCAACCAGCAGGTCAAAGGTCATTATGTTAGGCCCTTTGTGAGATTTTATGGTATCATTATAGAGTTATTACAGCTCATCCTTTAGGGAACATGAATGTCTGTACCAAATTTCCCAGTAGTTTGAGTTTGAGTCGAAACAAGTCATCAGGATTCATCATCTGGTGACCAAGAATATCTGTACAAACTTTAGTGCCAATCCATCAATTATTAGATGTTGAGATATTTCACTGGGTAAGTGGAAACTTAAAGTCAGGGGATCAATAAAGTCATTATGAATCATCCTCTGGGGAACATGAATGTCTGTACAAAATGTCATGTCAATCCCTTCTGGGCTAAAGTGGCGGACCAACCGTCTGACAGTCATTGGTATCCTTTTAGCCATGGTGTTAACACAATTAAAAGGCCACTTGAACATTGGATTATATGGCAGCTTGAAACAGACCTCTTAGAAATTGCTAATACAGAGACAAATCATAAACTCATACTGTTGGGTTTATATTTGATTTTGAGATAAATTTATATTTCAATAATTCAATGTAATAATCAAGAGATAATTCTTTGGTTCAAAGCCTTACTTTGCATTTTCCCTATGCAAAGTAATGATGTAATGATCATTTCCTGCTCTCATGCTGATTTTGCTGTTGGTAGAATGACTGAGTGCATTTGTAAATGTCTCCATATATGAGATCTTTGTAAACTTAAATGTCAACTGTCCTTCATCTTGCTCTTGTTTTTTAGCGGATCCCACTGATGAACAGAGGGCAACTTGTTGATGATGCATTTAACTTGGCGAGGTAATAACTTGGATTCGGTTGGTCCAGACAAATCAATTTTCTGTAGGTTGTCGTGTGTTGTGATTCTGTAATTGTAATGTGTCACACCTGGAAAAAACATGACTGAGATAAGGTCATGCTGATCTTACCAAAGCCAATCCCTCTTTTCCTCAGGGCCAAACTTGTCAATGTGACTCTGGCTCTGAATTCAACCCGCTTCCTTCAGAATGAGACAGCGTACCTTCCCTGGGAATCAGCAGTCAGGAACCTTGAGTACTTTGTCCTCATGTTTGACCGCTCTGAGGTGTATGGACCCATGCAGGCATGTGTTATTAAAACTCCCTTTTTATTATTATTTAATTTTGTGATATTCAAAGTGAAAAATGTATCTTGCTTTATTACATTACTACTAAATTGACCTGTAGTTGGTGGAGAAGATGGATTTAACAGACTAAATGTGATTTCCTGCTGGTGTTAATGTTCACCCCTTATCAGAACATAAATAGATGCAGTAAAAATGTAATATTGATGCATGTGTTCCTGAACTCCACTGTAAAGTCGTTTCTTCCTGCAGGCGTACCTCCAGGAACAGGTTAAGGGCCTTTACAACTTCTTTAAGAACTACACAGACAATTCAGAAGTCCCAAAGGACCACTCCTTACAGTAAGGAAAGATGCATTTGACTGATCCCTCAGGGGTAATATTGTTTTATTGTTTAGACAGAATTTTTCCTCAGTTAATCCTCAACAGATTTATACATGTTTGCAGTTTACAGTTTCACAAACTCACAGTCCAGCCCAAGAGTGCCAGTGCAGGGCATCAGTTATAGGCATGCTAATGACAGATTCGTGCCAATACGTTGTGTGCTTATATGGAACCACTTCTCAAGAAGTCAGGGCTTGTTTCAGGTGAAAAATACAACAACTTTAAACTTGATTTAATGATTCTTTGGTATTAATCTTTAGAATACCTTTGTATGAGTGGCACTTTACCAAAACAACATTACAAAATGATTTACAAAGGAGCGCCTTGGTACCCGAATGGTTACTGCGCATGCCGCATAACCACAACGTCGGCAGTTCAGTTCCATTGCATGTCTCTACAGAGACTTTTTTGGTTTTGCGGCTCGCTGAATGAATGCTAATGTTGGTCTGTGTCTGCTGGATGTGTAGATTTTAGAAGTGTTTGCTAACACTTTATCAGTCCTGTGTTCGGCTGCCCCCACGAGGGAAAAAAACAAACAAACAAAAAAATCAATTAATGCAGCTTTAACCAATCCATGATCAACTTCTCTCCCCAAATGACTATGCTATATCTAATTTTTAACCTTGGAAACAATAGTTTGACAAAATAATCTTAACTCAAGATGCACTTACTAGCTTTTTTTTTTTAAAGCTTTCAACTGTATCTCTCAGTCTTCTTCAAAATGCATAACATTATATTTAATGTCATTTAATACCTGTACACTTATTAAATAACATGAAATTATGCTTATTTCCAAGGCACAACCAGATCACCGCCATAGAGGTGGCATGTTCCAATGGACTCCCAGAATGCTTAGACATGGCTACAAAGATGTTTGCCGACTGGATGAACAGCAACGACACCAACCGGTACAGACACTACTGGATAAGTATATATCATCTGGAATTTGAACATTTACCTTTCTACTTCATACCCTCTGAAATTATCCCAGACATGGCACGTGATTCTATTGGTTCCCCCTAAAAATGGTCTCACTGTAATAGCTTTCATTATATTCTGTAGCTTTACTCTCCAGCAGTGATTTAATGAAGGTAGGTGTCTTTTAATCACTTTTTTGTGTGATTTTGTGTGAGGCTGTTGTTACCACCCTGCATTGTGGTTCTTATCTTTAAAGCTGCACTTGGCAGGATTTTTATGCTAACATACACTCTAATCCTAAATCACAAACTGGGGCGACCATGCAGAACGTGATCCTATTCTTACTAACTGAGAAAGTGTTTGCCAAAACAAAACTTCAGAGCCTTTACAGTTACTTTTTAGTCTTTTGGAATCAGCAAAACTTTTCAGGTGCAACTTTAAAGTAGAGAGACACTGACTCTTCATTATATGTGTATACTGTATGTGCTCCTTACTTCAACACCCATGCATGTGTATACATGCATGGCAGTGTGTTAATGCATTTGCATTTGCCCTGATTTGTACGTGGATGTGTAAATGTCATACTGTATGTACAGTTTAACATTATCGAATCGAGGAATCCTTCCACCGAATCAGGGGTCTAAGGATAGAGGGTGTTTTTTTATTTTGGTGGAGAAATTCTGTCCTAAATGTGTCAACATCAATAACAGTATAAAGCATTTTTGTAATCCCTTAGTTTGTAGTGGTGGGAGAAAGTAGGCCAGATGGAGAAAATGTTCAGCATGTCTGCAAATGTGCTGATAGGCTGGAACATGTCAAGTCAATAGTCCAGAACAACCAAGAAAACTTGAAAATGAGACATTCCTGATGTAGGGAAAATAACTGTGTATGTGTGTGCGTGTGATTTAGCATCCACCCCAACCTGCGGTCTGTAATCTACTGCCAAGCTGTGGCTGCTGGTGGGAGGGACGAGTGGGAGTTTGCCTGGAACAGGTTTCAGAACTCCAGCGACACCTCAGAGAAAGACCAGCTCCGCATAGCTCTGTCTTGCACCAAGAAGATCTGGCTGCTCAACAGGTGAAGCCAACATACAGATCTGGGACAGACCCAGGATTAAACACCAAGTCCTGTTTTGTATATGAGTCATATACATTATTTTGCTGTTATTTTTACTGTGTACACATACTCAACTCCTCTCTCGTTACAGTCACACCTGTGATAAGGTGAATCCCAGTTTTTATTAAGTGAAGCGTTAGTCAGTGCCATCCTTATCTTGCAGATACCTGGAGTACACTTTGAACCCTGAGAAGATACGTCTCATGGATGTTGCTTCCACCATTTACTACATAGCCAAGAACGTGGCGGGGCAGGCGCTCGCCTGGAACTTTATCAGAGCACACTGGGAATACGTCAGTTTGGGGTAGGTTGTTATTTGGACTCTGTCTGCTGCCTCTCATATTGGTTTTTACAGATTACATCTCGCTTTCTGAGTCATGAACAAGTATTTGAGATTGTGTAGCTGGGTTTGACCAATATAGACTTGAAAAGCCATGATGCTCATATTTTTGGTTTGAGGTTGATGATAGGCAGTATTTTGTGTCAGTGCTAAAAGTTTAAATTTGGCACATTCTTATTCAAACAGATTTATAAGAAAATTACAAGTATTCATGGTTTACCCCAGAACATGTGTTTGTCAGGGCGGAGAAGCCAACCTAACACAGCAGTTAAGATTGTGAGAACTCTGAGCTAAAACAGAAATTAAATTATTTTTATGGTGTACAACTCTTCCACCAATGTTCTTTTTCTCTCAACCAGCTAAAAGTCACTCACATTTATCATATTATGAAGTTGATATGGCTAACATGTTAGCAAACGTTTGCCTGTTTAAACCTCCAGCAGACACTGAGGAACATTAACATTCATTTGGTGTCATGTCTCTATCCCCCTGCCGAAAGTCCAGTAAACACTCTCCTTTTAGCTCTGTTTTTGGTTCCCACCAACTCCTGAGAAAAATATCTGGCTATTTAGCTGCGAAATGCTCCCCTCACCAGCTAGCTGCTAACATTGTCTGTCTGCTGTTTGAGAGTGAGATGAGAATAGTACATCTTAAAGCTGCACCATCTATATTTTCTATATTAACAATAGATCACATGGCTGTGTTTAGTGAATTATTATATGACTGTGCAGTTCCCCTCAGCTCTACGGAGCTCTTTAGCCTCTTTAAGCTCATTTTTTTGCTGTTTGGTTCAGTCTCGGCTCTGTCATCAACCCCATTTCCAGCCAGAGCAGGAAGTGAAAAAGCTCTAAAAAAAAACCCACTGCACACTGCCTGCCCTGCACCAAATGGTGACAAAGTTAGCAGTTATCTGATAAAGAAACTCAGACATCTAGCAAGGTAAACAAATAACTTTCTCAGGAGTTGGTGGAGACCAAAACAGAGCTAAAAAGAGAGTGAATATTGGATTTGCATTTGTCAGTTAGCCAGAAGCACGACTCACAGTATCTGCTAATGTGTAAATGAGCAATTGTTTGCCTTGACGACTTTATAAAGTGATAATATGTCAGAATTTGGGTTCTCAGCACTGCTCCCAGGTGGGCAAAAAAATCAATAATGCAGCTTTAAATCGTGTGTCTGGTCCAGAGATAGGTGCAGGACATGTTTAGCCTAGTTTAGCTAGTTGGTCTTTTAGTCTAATGCTGCGTCTCAATTGGGATACTTCCATTAGTACACTTCCATGCAGTACACTGTGTACACTATGTACTTACACTATGTACTTATTTGTGCAGTGCGTGAATTTTGACAAGATAGTGTTGTCTCAAATTGAACACAGCCGTTGTGCACTTACTGGAAATGTCAATCACAACATTTGACTGCTTCTTCTTCTTCTTTTTAATGCCGAATTGCACCCAGGCGGAGCATTATCACCAACGTTTGACCGCGACTGTTGCCTGCCAAAATATCTGATGGCTTGTTTGCTCACTTGACTTCAATTCAGTTATATTAAAAATGAACGTTCCACACTCAACTGTTTGGTCGTTATGAGTACACCATCCGGGTACTCATAGTGCACTGCATTTTGCCACACACTCAATGTGAACGCACTTATGCACTCAAAATAGCAAGTGTAAGTACGGAAGAACGCAAACTGAGACACAGCTCAAGGTTGCTCTGTGCTGTGGCATTAGCGGCATTGAATACACAGTTATATGATAAATAGCATACAATAATCATTGCAAATATGCTGTCAAACCTGGGTTCATAGAGCAGTAAGATTCTAAGGCAAAAATATAGTTTTGTGACTGTTTTTATGTTGGTATAGTCAGGGAAGAACCTCCACCACCTCACCGCTCTGTTTCTGTTGTAAAGTTAAAGACCAGCAAACTGATCCATCCGTCTAACCCTGAACACAGTGTTGGCTTGCCCATGTTTTTCTTGGTTCACAGCTCTGTCTCATGACCTGCTTTGAGGCCACGAGCTGCCAATTGAGAAGCCCAGAGCATTGCTGTTAGTGATTTCTTTATGAACGCACTGCCAGTCTGCCTCATCACAGAAATCTGAGAGCCTGTTTACAGAGGCCTCTTGACAATGAAGAGTCCCCTGAATAAACAAGAACTGCTATAAAACAGACTATGATAAACAGTGGCTTATAAAAATCTTGCACTGTGTCATCGAGTACAAAGTTCTTCTTATTTAATTAGTGCTTATCATTAGCTCTCCTTCATAAAGTCCCCACTGTGCCGTTACCAGGAAGCTAAATTGATCGGTATCAAAGTTTAAATTTACACACAGACAGGTTTCATTTTATGAGCACACACCTGACATCTAAATCAGTAACAAGCAGGGATTAGTCAATAGACATGTCCAGACTTCAGTATGAATGGTTTCCTTAAGTTTCTTCCAGAATATAATCATGTTTACAGTATGCAGTTTATTAGGTACGCCTAGCTAAAACTAATGCAGTCTAATACAACAGTCCTGCAATCAATTCTACCTTTATGAAGGTTACAATGTTCAGTTTTTGTTGAAAGTATTTTAAAGAGAGGTCACTTTAGAGGCTGCAGTTTGTAGTGCTGTTGAATTGTATTATTGTGTTATACTGAAAACGGTTTCTAATCTTTTGTGTAACCTTTCTCTGCTGCCAGGGATGCAGCGATGCTGATCGAGGGAGTGACCAGCAGGTTCTCGACACAATTTGAACGGGAGGAGGTAATTCATTCATGTCTTATTAGGTCAAAACTTACCAGCGTGCAATGATGTCTTTCCAGTCACGCACCAATAATTGGTTTATATCACATGAGTAACTAGATACACCCTGATCTTATCAGAAGTCTCTCTGTCATTGTGAGTTATATGGATGACAGCGTGTTAGTTTTACCTCTGAGCCAAAACCCCAAATTTCTCTCGCTATGCCATTTTTTATTTACATTTTAAAGGACAAGGCTGGTTATATTCTATATTTTTCTTATTGTCAACAAATTCCATGAAAAGATGAAATCTATAAGTGAATATACCCTACTAACAAGTATTGTGTGTGTGTCCAAAGCCGGATGTTCCTTATTCTTCTGTGTCACAGAGCTCCGTTTATTTTAGCAAACGTTACTCAAACAGGAGGAAACGTGCATTTTTGCGGACTATATTCAGCCGTGGATTAATAAAAATGAGGTGCCTTTATGAGTATTTACAGCAGCAGGACGGTGTTGTGTGGGATCAAGGCAAAAAAACAAACTACAGTGTGTGTGTTCATGGTGATGAAGGAACATGTCCCCCAGTGCAACAGTGTGTCTCATTGGTGTATTTTTAATATATTTTTTAATATACAATGGAGCTCTACGGCTCAGAGGAATCAGGTATATCAGAGTAATCAGGCTTTGGCTACACAGGCAATACTTAGAGTAGGATCGATCCATTTTGTTTTTGGTCTTCCATGTGCATCTGGTTCACAAAGCAACTTGGTTGTACTTCCACTGCTGAAATCCAATCTGGCAGGATCTACTTTGCTGTGTGACAGTGCCATGGTGGACTGAGAATTGCATTTAAAAGCTGCACATGTTATGATTGCAATAGATTTCAATTATGTTCATGCAACATTTCAATAAGTATATGTAAATAAACTTTACAGTATAGAGGGATACAAAATAATTAGATATGTTTTTAAGACCCCCTGAAAAGTTGGATTTTGAGGGTTATGGGTATGTTAAGCCCTTAGTTACTGTTGCTATGCCTGTCAAGCTTTTCATTCTCACATGGTACATAATGCATACAGTAATGGCTGATTTCTGACAGGAGTAGACAAAAGCAGCCTTGTCATTTCTTCTCAAATGACAGCTGTCGCTGGCTGGTTTTACCAGCTGTAGCTAGCTAGCTAAAAGAGCTAATGTTAGCTCTGGCTGACTTCCAGCTGTTTTTAAACCTTTCCCTGGGTCATGGCTACGTGAAATCATGCGTAAGGACTGAGGCTGAAGCTACGAGCAAACAGTCAGCAGTCTCACCAGACATTGTGAAGGTTTCGTTGGGTTTTTTGTAACCTGTAACAAAATAATGTAATATGAAATGCTCCCTGCTGTGCCTTGCATTTATAGTAGCTAAGCTATAATTGGACACATTTTTTTTGGTCTTTGGTCTTTTCATAGGATTTGTTGACAACAAGAAAAACATAAAATAAGGCCCAGCCTTATGCTTTAATATGCTAATGTTGCTTACCTGCAATGTAAGGAAACGCACTGCATTCACCAGAGAAAGAACAATTGGAGATCATATGTATGACTTGCCGTCTCATAATTACGAGGTCAGGGCTCCATTTTCTTTCTTTGGTGAATGCAATGCACTTCTGTAGCAATGCCCTAACATCACTGTATGATCTGTGTGTGTCTACAGCTGAAACGTTTTGCTACGGACTATGATCTAGGTCCTGCTACCAGGGCGGTGGAACAGGCCATAGAGCAAACCCAAGTCAACATCCAGTGGGTCAAAGGGAACAAAGATATTGTACTAGAGTGGTTTGAAAGAGAAACAGCTAAGTAGAGTAGTAGAGGAAACACACCATCTTTCATTGTTTTAGAGCCTCACAAATCAGTGGCGCTAGCAGTTTTCAATTCTGCAGCTGAGTTCTCTGAAGACTTTCTCCCTCTACTAAATCCACTTCAAAAGTAAGAACCGATTGAGAGTGAATCTCACTCTGCCAGGAAAACGGACCAGAGAAATAATCATGAAATGAGAGATTCAATTTGCCACCAAACAATTTACCAAACTGAACCGTGACTGTGCAGTACATGAGACTGATACATAGTACTGTTAATTCATGGGCGTTGTGTTTCTGTATACTCGTGCAATATTTATACAGTATATTCAATGCAAACAGTCACAGTAACAAGATTTTCACTGCTGTTTGTGATGTTTGCACATGGTGCTGATACAGCATCGGTCAACTTTAAAGGATAGTTGTATGTTTGAAAAAGATTATAGCATATTTACATTTAGAAATCACTTTTGTTCTTGTTTCTGTTGCCCATTATCAAACTTCTTTTCTAATCAAAACTTTGTGTTAACGTTTTTCCCGTGGAAAATGGGTTGAAACTTGCATTGGTTATATTAAATTCCTAGGATATGTGAATTTGGAGGAAAAACAGAGTGATTCAGCACAAGTTAACTACAACAGCTAAAATGTGCAGGATCTGCCTCTGTTTGTTATAGGGAACATGTCTATATGTGTATTATATATGTTGTAATCAAGAAAGCAAATTATTCTTGTATATTGATGTGTCAAATGTTTAATAATAAAACATTGAAACTGTGTTAAATATAATAGAGTCCTTCAATCCAGTATGTCATTTTTGTTTTACCTGGTGAAAATAATACAGGTCATATTTACTGACTTTAGGATCTGTAATAACAAGATGAGCATGATAATGATAATAGGTAATACAATATTTTCCATGTCACTACTGGAATACCTTTGAGGTGTGTTTGGATGCAATGAGAAACTTTCTTTCTTCAGCTGTGAACTGATCTGCTATTTCTGGCACCGTTTTCCTTATTTCAAATGAAAAATGTCTTGTCTTTCTCTTCTCACTGGTTTGAAGTTGACAGCTGGTGGGTTGTTTAGTCACTGTCAGTCAAATCTGATCAAACTATACCCACACTGTCCTGATGAAGCAGATTAGCTGAGTTTTTGAGTGTTAACTAAAATAATACCTGAAGCTTTTCTAACTGTGATTACTGCTGATTTAGTCATGAATATCTGTGTTATAGAGAAACACTTAATATTTGGAGCCAAGTTTCCGGAGGCTTCGAGAGGCGATAAACGTTGCATCCTTACTTTGAGAAATCAGAGAGAAGCAAATATATTTTTACAGTTTTTAAAACAGCACTGGGTCGCACCGGCTACGTGTAAGCTCAAACGTAGCCTAGTTTGAGCGTAATTTCTAACTTAGGTTGGAGTTTACACGCTACTAACATTTTAAGGGTTGCACCAGCTTAAATAGTTCCAATATAGGCAGAAGTTACAACTTAAATCTTACACCTAAAGTCCTCTGTAAAATAGTGGTTGGCATGGCACATCGTTCTGAAAGATGGGATAACTCGGGGGATGAGGACGAGCGAATTATACCAGCAAGCAAAATATATAGGGTTGGATAACTTTCTAATTAACAACGACTAATTTAACAGTTTGCCAGTGTGGGCTATCATTATGTGTTTGTTATAATGTTACAATTTCATCTGCCCAATAATAAGGTACCGTTATATATATATGTGTTGTAGTTGACAGTTTCACCACTCGATGTCACTGTTGTTATTTAGCACTAGCTGTAGATTAAGGTTGTATTTATCACCTAGTCATAATGCTTTGTCCTAGTTTATGTACATTTATGTTGTTGTTTGGTGATTAACGTTAGCTAGTTTTAGCTGTTAGCCTCTTGGCTATTGCATAGCAAAGTGTTCAAAGACAACTGGGCACGAGAGACAACACGGTAATGCTATTGACTACAGGAAGTGAAAACGTCATTTTCTGCGACAGCATTTTGGCTAGTGTGGACTTTACGGCAAAGTAGCTAAGATGAAGCTTACGTTTCCGTGGTGCAACCAAACATCCACACAGCTTTAGTATCAAACTAACTAGATTCAATGTATTGTTTTAGTGTGGACTTTGCACCCTAACTTAAGAGGGAACTTGCATATAGTTGCTGCAATGGGCTGCAGTTCCTTGTATTCCCCACTTGCTGAAAAGTTTAATTTCAAGATAAACTCCCTGATTTTGTTATATTGCTCTTGGGTGCAATATTTTGTGATTTTGGGCTGTATAACTAAAACTGATGGGACTTTACGTGATCTCTCTAGACAGGACTTAAATTACAGTATGAAAGGACCAACAAGTGTGCTGAAAAACAAGAAGGACTGGAATTAATACCAGGTTATGCAGAAATATTACACATATGCACTCTGGATTACATTTAGACACAAACAAGCGTACAAGAATAAGCCAAGAAAGACTGAAAATGTCAAACTCAAGTTCCCGTCATATAAACGTAGGGATCTAATCCAAAGTATACAAGAGAAGGGTCAAGTTTCAAAGACAGTCTGCCTCACAGCTAACAGCCAGATACACTCTGTGGAGCTCGAATAGTCTAGTCCCATACTGTAGAAGTGACGCAAGGTTTCCAGCCCCAAGGCCACATATGTAAGAGGTTCAGTATCCCAGCGAAATGTCCAATCTAAAGACAGAACAACAGAGAGACAGGAATGAAGCCAAGTTGAAGCAGTTCAACCTGGAGACTGGAACAGGGCCAAGAGTTCAGGCTGAGAGACGGTTTCCTCAATCGTCCTGAGAGAGAAACAAAGTGGGAGAAGTGAGCCTTCTCTGGTTTCTGTTTGTCTAAGACATCACCTGCCTTGTATATATTCTGAACAACAGATGCAGCCACAGAGGGATTCTGCTCCCCACTTCCTGTTAGGTCAAATCATAGCTTCTAGCTTGTTTTCGATATGCATTCATGTGTCACACGTACAAAGAGGTTGAGCTCCCTTACTCAGGGCTTATATAACTGTCAAAATGCCAAGCAACCTATTTCTTTAACCCTATCTCACTGATGTTTTGCATACATTTTATTTAGCTCTCATGGTGTTTGTACTCATTGTGCCAAAAAGAGAAGGAGGAGTGCTTTGGGGAATGTGAGCAGCATGGGCAGCCTGTCCTGCAGAGAGTTGCAGGGAAGTTCTACATTCTAAATAGTCCAATCAAAAGAACTAGGTAGCAGGAGCAAACTTAACCATTAGGCAAAGTAGGCAACTGCCTGGGCCTCTAAGAGGTATATACTGTGTATATATATATATATATATATATATATATATATATATATAACTTTGAAGGGCTTATTTGATCCTACTTTCCTGTAAATGCCTCATCTGTCTGGAACTCAAACCCACCATATGAGTAAATCAAATGATTAGCAAATTTCCAATCCAGGCTACACCAGGGGTATTAAGTATTATTTAGCCACTGTATATATGCTTGGGTTAGACTGGGTAGGTGTCCTCACCCATTCATCCTCCTCTGCTCCCACTCCTTCTCCTCCGGGCTTCTGAGTGCTGACTGCGTCTGCTTTGTTGGCCATAATCTTATCCGTCCACGATGCTCCGGCCTTTTCATCTCCAGCAAAGTTACACTTGGTCACCGTGCCGCCGTCCACTTTAGCTAAGGAGACTGGAAGCAGAAAAGTAAGGATGAAAGTACGTTTATTTACGTAGCACCTTTCAGAAGCAGACGGGTACAAAGTGCTTCAGGAAAAGCAACAGACATAAAACACAGACATAAGAAGACATAAGAATAGAAACGTAAAACTAAATAAATAAGATAAATAAAAACTAAAGAAAGGCAAGTCTAAACAGGTGGATCTTGAGCTGCTTGTTTTTTCAAATCTTAAGTATTTCTCTTTAACATTACATATCTATGACTATATGTGCAACAATAAGTTCAAAAACCATCCTTAGTTATTATTTATCAAGAGTTAAACAGTAAAAAAATCTAATCAGCTAATCTGCCTTATCAGGACTGTGTGGGTGTGGTTTGATCAGATTTGATTGACAGTTACCTGGGAACATAAGCAAACAACCCCACAATAATCATCAGATTCAGATTCAAATGTTAAATCTTTATTGGTTCACCAGAATATGTGACATCATCACCTTTTTCCAACTGAGCCACTTCTAACAAGTGAGACGAGCACAGAGGAAAACACAAATACAGAAATGCCTTATGTGAAATAACCAAAACTGCTCTTTTGCCACCTTTGGTAGAAAATAGAGTGTCCATATACTGTAAGACCCCATCTCTCATAGCTCAAGCTGATTGAGAAAAGAATAATAAAATAGGTTTTCAGGGCGTTTAAGTCCAAAGGGAGACAGTTCCAAAGTATAGAAGCCACAAACCCAAATGCATTCTCCTTTAGTTATGAGCCTGGAGCAAGGAACGACCAACAAGTCCTGATCGGAGGACCTTAGAGATCTACTTGTGATGTAGGACTGCAGTAGATCTTTAATGCAGGTCCCTGACCCTGAAGAGCTAAATGAGACCTTTCAGAGGACCTGGTCAAAAGCAGCATAAGTGAGAAGTTGAACCACTTGTAAGTGATCAGGAGATGTCTTTCTATGCAAAATGAAGATGGGGTTACAATAGTCCAGACAGAAAGAAATAAAAGCGTTGATGGTCAGAAAAAATGAGGAACGAACAAAACACTTCACATGCTGGTCAAGAGCGAGTGCCTGGGAGGGCAGATTTACCAGGAGAGGAAAGAAAACTGGGACTTTCTATCACGTTAGGAATAGAAGGTTGGCTGGGGCAGAAATAAGAGCTTCTATTTTATCAGCACTAAGCTGTTGGAAATGATCTGCTCTCCAAATTTGTTATGTAAAATGGTAAAATTTTCTGATATATTTAGGCTTAAATGAGATGTATAATTGAAGAGCATCTGTATAGCAGTGATAGGAAATACCTTTAAAGTGATCTGGCCGAGGGAAAGCAATATAAAGCAAATAGAACTGGACCAAGGACAGAACCTTGGGACACACCACAAGACAATCGTTCTGAATAAAGAATATAAAGAAAATAAAGAAATCTACTTTATTTCAATACATTTCTAAATCTCAAATCTACATTTATTTATTTCTACACGTCTTATTTATTTGTCTATATGTTAATGCAGAGTGAGTGTGTCCTGTATACCTATACACAATTAAATTAAGAAAGCAATGTAGAACACAGAAAACAAATAAAAGTATAAATGTAAAAGTACAGAAACAAATGTAGATTTGTAGAAATGTATTTATATATTTCCCAATTAATTCCAAACATTTATTTATTCATTTAATTGTTCAATTAATTACTTCTTTATTCATTGCAGCTTCTATTAATCTATGTATTATTTTATTTATTAAATATAATATGTATTTATTCATGCATTTATTTCAGAATGTAAGTATGCATTCATGTTTTTTATTAATTATTATGTCATTTGTCATCCTCCATATCCTGGTGGGTTTGGATGTGGTACCCAATTAACTACAAACAGTGTATTCTTCATCAATGCTGTCTATTCTCCAAAGCATAGTACCAAAAGGTACCCCAAAATAGATGTCTGTGTTGTTTTGCATGTATTTGCCATTTTTCTATATAAAACTATACATTTTATAGGTTAAGATGAAGTGGTTGGTGGATGAGAAGGCGTAATGCCTGACCACCATCAGTTTTTCACCCATTTAACAAGATATTGAGATATCATATAGATATATGATTAACTTCTATAATTAACTAACTTGTCTACTTTTTGGCTACTTTTTCTTAAACTCCTCAGGATTACAAAACTTCAAAATGCCCATCATGTAATAATGAATCTTGGCTAAAATGTCAAAAGTAGAGGCTGTGAAAAGACAAAGGCACTCCACTCAAAACTGACTATTGAATATCAAAGGGCTGGACGCCTCTTGTGAATATGAGAGAGGTCAAACTCTGTTCATTCCCCTTGAGGTTACTTATGAAACTGTGAAAGAGACAGGAAAAAACTAAATTTAAAAGAAGTTTAATTGCATTTACTCCCCACTGCCATGACGGTCAATGCTAGGACAAACTTGATCAATGTGAAGGCCGTGAAAACCAAAAAGCACCCTCTGGCTTTGAAAAACAGACCCATCTTATGTTGTCAGAAAACAAATTACAGAGCTCTGACCAAATCTTGTACTGCATTTCTATCCCCTAACAAAGATCTGCTTTAGACTACTTGCTTTAAATGGGTAGTCTGACTCTTAAGCAGGGTTCACACTTTGTGACATAAGGGGATACTGGATGCAGTGCATGCACTGTTTTCTGTTTCCCATAGTAAATACATGGAAGCACCCAGGCAATAAAAACAGCATGGTAATACAGACTCACATATGAAAGGACTGTTTCCTCTGGTCTTCAGCCGTACATCCTGTCCTGTTTCCAGCTCTGTTAGGTCCATCTCTGACTCTGGGTACCAGAAGGCCCAGGTTCCGCTGGGTCGATGCTTGTCAGTTATCTTCACCAGCTCGGCTTTGTTCACCATCGCTGACAGCTGCTCCTCAGACAGGCGGTCTGACTGTCCTTTAGCTTCCACCTCTGTATGGACAGAAAATAAGCATCTTAGCCAATGAAGTTAGGAGTTATTAAGGGTTACAGTGGCCCTGAGAGCTCACCACATTGCAATTGAAGCACATGCAAATAGAAAAACACAAGCAAATGAAGAAAACAACTTACCAATTTGCATTAACTTGTACACTGTAGAACACGACACTTTTCAGTCAGAAATGGGATTCCAACCCATGCCTCAAGGGGACACTGCGACCTGAACGCAGCGCCTTAGATTGCTCGGTCATACGGACTTCTTTCAGATGGTTGCATTTTCTGAGCCATAATTTCAATCTTGCCCAAAACAAGACATTGATTTGACCTCATTGTGGGGCTAGAGAAAAAGTCAGGGGATCACTTAAGCCAGTAGGATTCATCCTCTGGGGACCATGAATTTTGGTACAAATTCTCATGGCAATCCAGTCAAGATTTGTTGAGATAGCATGGATAGCTACAACTCTAAAGATGACTGAGAAAATATGTTTTCGGGACTTTTAAGGTTTGAAGTATATGGACTTGAATCTAGCCAAAGACCAGCTGTGTCTTCATCCTGCCAGTCCACTGTGTCAGTCCACATTTGACTTGTTCATTATGCATTGATGGTTCAGTGTTAGAACTGTCAACCGCACAAAGGCCAGGTGAGAATTGTGCGAGAAATGTGGGTGTGTCTGTCCATATTAGACACTGTTTTCGAGCATTGGTTGTTCAGTGGTAGAATTCTCATCTGCCACGCGGGAGGCCAGGTTTGATTCCCGGCCAATGCAAAGACAGTTTTAACTTTGTCCTATACCGGCAGAAACTGTGGATATAGAGATATCACTCAGCAGTGAAGGATACACTAAAATCTGCTCTGCTGAAATCATAGACAAACTTGTACACTATAGGACATGACACATAATACCTCAACAACTAATCACAAATTCATTGCTTAACTGTATGCATCATTATAATAACAGGGTTTGGGTCCAATCAAAAGCTTTTCAGTCAGAAATGGGAGTTATACATAAAAACCTAATAAAAAGTAAAACCACCACTGCAACAGTACAACAAAATAGGAGAATTAAATGTGGACTGTTCTAGTAAATGATCTAATTCTATATCTACAGATTATAATATTGATTTATTTTGTCTTACTGAAACCTGGCTGTGTCATGATGAATATATTAGCCTAAATGAATCCACTCCACCCAGTCACATTAATACTCACATTCCTCAGGCACAGGCCTCAAGCAATGAATCACAAATTCATTGCATAACTGAATGCATTGTTATAATAACAGGGTTTGGGTCCAGCCAAAAGAAAATATGTTTACAGGGCTTTTAAAGTTTCAAGTATATGGACTTGAATCTGGCCAAATACCAGGGGTGTCTTTATCCTGCCAGCATGTCAGTCCACATTTGACTTGTTCATTAAACATTGGAAATTACATCGTTTCCTGAAGGGAAATTACTGTGTGCGCCAAATTTCATGACAATCCATCCAATAGTTGTCGAGACATTTGACTGAAAATCACAAATAGGAACCTCGTGACATATGACTTTTTCATGAAGCACTGGTCATTCAGTGGTAGAACTGTTGCGTTCTTCCAACAACACACACTGCCAAGGGAGACCTGACCACAAGCCTTACGTCCACTCGTTGGGCCACTCTGACATTGTATAGTTGGCAGACAGATTCAAAGTGAAGTTTTGGGTGGAAAGGATATATTAAAACATAAACCCCAATGTTTGTTGTTATCTACTCACTGTAGGAGGACATGAGGAAGCCAGTGTTGACCTTTTTGGTGTCACTGAAGTTTGGCTCAATCTCCTTCCCGCTGTCATCAAACTTCCTTTGATGGATCCGGCTGGGTCTGATGTACAGCACATAGTAACGGACCTGCAAATAACAGAAGAAAAAAAGGAACAAAAACAAAGAGTGGTTTGTGTTTTGTCTATTTGTGTTTATGTTTAGTCTGTCCAAAATGTTAAAACTAATAAGGATTCAGGCATTTTTCTGAACTTCTTTCTGACAAGAAAGCTTTCAGAGTTTCTGTCAATGGCAGATGGTGAAAGACATTTTTATACTGTTCAATAAAATACGAAGACAAGACGAGACAAGGTTTGGGGAAACCCTTATTTTGAAAAACACTTTGATTACATTAATCATTTAAGACAGAGACAGCTTTCTACATGGTTCTATGTCGTATGTGCTCTGCTCTGCCCTCTAACGGGCTTCACTATTGGTTTATCCCCTCGAGGCTCTGCCTCGGCACCTCAGTAAAAGTCCATGTAGCTACTCACCGCCCAAACTGGGGGGTAGCACCCTCCCTATAAAACCCCAGTACGCGCTTTGCTCGGCTCCCTTTTTCTACACAGCAACCTAAGACTAGTCCGACGAGCTTGTCACCATCCGGTGTCGCAGTACTAGATTTGGATATTATAGAGATTATTATGGCCAGCAAGACCTGCTTTTCCTGCGCCTCACCGATGTTGTCAGCGGACCCGCACATTTCTTGCTTTTTGTGTCTGGGACAGTGGCATCAAGGTGAGGCCGATACCTGCCTCGACTGCCTGGTGTCGGGTGCAGTTTGCAGAGGCTGCTCGCTCCCTCCACGCTAGCCTGGCGCTGGTGGCGGGGGGCGCGACGACTCAGCGGACGTCGAGGGCTGACTACGTGCCTCCCTCTTCAGGGACGATGTGCCAGCGGACCACCGCTATCCAATGGACGACCTGCCCGGGCTGTTTGAGTTAGCAGCAGCAAGGATGGTGACTCCGCTTTTAGACTCCCTACAGCCTTCGCCTAGGTTTTAACCAATAGCGAAGCCTGGTTAGAGGGCAGAGCATGTACAACATAGAAATAGCTACTCTAACTACCAGCCCAGCTGGCCCTGGTGGCAGTTGCTGAGTCTTCAAGGGAGATGAGCAATGCGCATACTGGGGTTTAATAGGGAGGGTGCTACCCCCTAACTGGGCGGTGAGTACATGGACTTTTACTCAGGTGCCGAGGTGGAGCCTCGAGGGGATAAACCAATAGCGAAGCCCGTTAGAGGGCCTTGCACGTACTCATAGAACTGGGGTTACACCAGGTAACCTTTATTTTCATTTTTGACATTAATTATGACAAAGTATTATTTACTTTGATAATGATGTGATGACCTGTAACAATGAATGACTTTATTTTGTACAGTAGTTCTCAACAATTTTCAAACAACCCTTTTTCTTCACTTAAGAGAAAGAAAGAGCTGTTGGAATTCAGTTTTACACTGAAAACTTTACTTGCATTATGATAAATTATGTGCAATGCAAGACTTACAGAGTCAGGTAAGAACCTGCCTGCATTTTGCCCAATGTACCTTTTGATTGTTGTCATCACTGATCGCATGTCTGGAAACATCCAGCAGCTTTCCTTCTAGAAGAATCCCCTGGCCCCTGTGTGGAAGAAAAAGAATCAAATATTAAAATCATTCTACTTCCACTTGTTACTGTGCATTCTGTTGCTTATATGAGAGCAATGTGCAACAACTTCAAATTCCTGTTCTCCCCTGGATAATGGAGACCTCCAAACCAATCTCGTTTCAACAAACGACAAATATGGCAAATTGAACATCAAGCTCAAATCTTTATTTCGACATAAGTCAGCTACTCTAACTGAATTCGTTTGAATACATTTTCAACTTTTAAGTTATAAGTGGTTGTTCACCTAATGTTAGTAGCCTACACACGTAACGGAAACACACGATAGAGGGCGTTAGCTTGCAGTAACTATACACCATTTGCAGTTTTATTGAGAGTGCTGACTGGGGATTCATTCCAGTGATAAATATACAGCCACTTAACTCCTCACAAAATAATGTGTGTGAGGTGTGTACACTAGATCTACCTGCTCTAAATCTCGGGAAAACTAAACTGTCGGATTTTTCAGTGGAGTTTGGTGGAAAATAATGTACCATACTGAGCTACTGTAACTCATCAGATTTGTTTCTCTTTAACCTTTACAAACAGACGTATTTAAGCCCCTACCTTTCATACGTAGAGGGAGACCACACGCGGTCAAATTTCTCATTGTGTACTGGTTTGTTCTGTAAAGACGTGTTGTGATAAATCCGGCTCATGTTTCATAAACTGTATTGTAACTTTTCCCTTCTAGGATATTTTTCCTGTTTCCTTACTTCCTGTTCCTACATGTAGCCGCGTGAGAGAGGTGCGCTCGGTTTTCAGACAACATGTGCCGACGGGTGACAGCTGTGCAGGAGATGGGCAAAATGTATGGTTCGTGCGGTGAGAAACGAGGTCTAAAACAATAGTGGACATAAACACGCAGTCAAACGCGCAGCCCATTTCAGCCAGGAAAAAAAATAGATAAAATATTACGAATGACAAAGATAGGAAGACAAAATATTATAAGTCCACCATAGAGGTGCTTTTAATTCATCTGGTTGATTAGACCTTAGGATGACATTGTGCAGAGCTATGCTGGCACTATGTCATCAAACTATGCACCAAAATGCTCTACATCAAATCTCATAATCTTAATTTAGTATCTTAAAAAATGTACCATGACTATTTTTCAATTGTATAATTCCTAACATTTTCCTTTATTTCCTTTTTCCTGGCAGAAGTTCAATTTCCATAATGATTTACTTCCATTTAACATATTTGGAAGTCATTTGCATCCATATGGGTATGGATGCAAATGACTTCCATATGGAACTTCTGCCAGGAAAAAGGAAATCAAGGAAAAATGTTAGGAATTATTCAACTGAAAAATAGTCATGGTACATTTTTTGAGATATATATATGTATATGTGTGTGTTTGTGTGTGTGTCCCAGTCTCATGTTTCATGGTTTTACCTCTCTGTTTGCATACTTATGTATCTATAGACTTAAATTGACAGTTTAACCTTTTGGAAAATATGTATATTCACATTCTTGTTGAGAGTTAGATGAGAAGACTGATACCTTTATCGACTGGAAACAGGAAAACAGCAAGACTAGCTCTGTCTGAAGGTAGCAGCACATCTATATAACAAGTTCTATCTTGTTTGTTTGTTTAATCTGTACAAAACGGAACTATAAAAAGGACATGTGGTTTTACAGAGGGTTATGTGCCCGACTATTTCTTGGCCAGAAGCAGTGAGGTGCTGGTTGGAGGATTTTGCTACAGAGCCATGCTTGCTGTTTCTCCTTGTTTAACCCTTTATTTCCTGTTTATGCTAAGCTAAGCTAACTGGCTGATGGCTGTAGGTTCATATTTACCATACAGACATGAGCGTGGTATCATTCTTTTCATCTATCAGCAAGAAAGCGAATAAGTGTACACAAAGACATGCTGGGGTACTTTTTAAAATGTCTTTTTCAACCCCATGCACTCTCCATGCTGTACATATAGTTTATGTATGATTTGATTGATGAAGTAAATTTAATCGAGTTTAGCTATCTGTGAAATGAAGAAGGCCCTGCACATCCACACAGGTGTTTCAGTTCTTCTGATTAGACCCAGTGGTGCAACAAGTACACACATCTTTCACTTAAATAAAAAATACCAGTACAATAATGTAAAAGTACTCTGTTGCAAGTAAAAATCCTGCATACTTAAGTAAAAGTATTATCAGCAAAATGTACTTAAAGTATCAAAAGTAGTTGTACTACAGTTAGGTCATTTAATTTGGAGGGTCAGGCCCCTCCAAAGGTTCACAAAATAAATCTGAGGGGCCATCAGATGATTAATGTGGTAGGAAATAAGAAAAACAGTTCTGCTCCACACATTTGTATTCATATTTTGGACTTTTTTTCTAATCTTTTCTTTTTTTGTGAAATATTGGATAATTTGAACAATCTGATAAGTGTTTGTTTGGTAGAACTGCTACCAACTCCGAGACATGGAGACAACAGGAGAAGGGACACCTTTTTGTCAGGAGTCACAAGCCAAACAAACACTGTCTTTATTAAGGCATTGTATTTCATAAGCTTATCATATGTTTTTTATGTCAAATCTTTATCTAACTATATCTTTCAGATAAATGTAATGGAGTAAAATGGTACAATATTGCCCTTTAAAGTAGCATAAAATGAAAATATTCAAGTCAAGTACAAGTACCTCTAAATTGTACTTAAGTGGAATTCTTGAGTAAATGTTCTGAGTTAACTTCCACTGATTAGACCTCCGCTCAGGTTTAAGGTCGGTGGAGCTATGCTGGGAATTATGTGAGGTCACTAAACTGCATGTACTAATAAGAATGATAATGGTGTAATTTGTCCCGCCCAAACAACAGTAACAGGAGAGTGATGGAGATGTCAATGAAGCATCGTTTTTACAGCCCCAACCAGTCCTGAGAAGTGGTCTAATTAGCCATGAATATCAGCCAAGTGGGTTTACTGTGGGTGAGGAGGGCCTTTAAATCAAAAGGAAACAATGACTTCCATTTGGAGGGTAAGAAAGCTGTTAATAATATACTGAAATAGTTTATTGCATGTTTTGTGATAGTACTTATATTGTACTGAACTATTAATTTATTCATATACCAGTCTAAAAAGGTCTGTAAACTTCATTCCATAAATACAGTATAAAAGTCACACATGTTTAGGTGGATCCACTTAATCTGTATGAACAGTTCTTTCTGAGGGCTGGTGTTGCACACAATGCCTGTCTGTATCCTCATGTCCTTCTGACTCGTTTGGCACTTCTTTGTGTTTCCTCTGCCTCTGGCTTCTCTCTGCAGGGCTCTGCAGATAGCGAGGGTTTGGATTTCAGTGCTTGTTTTGTCTTTACAGATTGTGATGGTGTGGTGGGAGGTCCAAAGTCCAGATCATCGGCATGGGCTGCAGGGCTACATCCTGTTTCGGAGATTTTGCTGCTTGGGGAGCTTCCTCCTTGGCTTGGATCACAGGGTTTAATTTGTTGTCCAGAAGAGCCTATCACCAGTGGAATGTTCACATTACAGGTGCTCAGTGAGGTCAGATCCAGTTTACAATTGTAAGTCTGCATCTGAAAAAACAGAAGACACTGTATAACAATATAATGACTGGTTAGACTCATAAAGACATCTGCTTTCGTTTCTACATATATATTCCAGGTGCAATGTTCTGAGAATTAAATCTTCATTAATATTGTTATGACTCACATCCAACAGATCATACATAATTTACTTTTATAAACTATGAGTTTGCCTGTGACCTTGAATTCCAGATACACCATTTGCAATGATGTTCAAGCCCTGGAAAAAGCCCTTGCTTTTTGTTTCAGAGGAAATGTATATGTCACAAAATCAGTCCATATATGCAAAGTGCATATGTTTTAAACATAAAAGATAAAGTGATTTGGAGGGATTCTTTCAACATGAGAAAAACAGAGATTCTCACCTTCTGAGAGGAGTCATCTCCTTCATTCCTCTGTGTTTCTCCTGATGTTGGATTACTCTTATCATTAATGCCTAGAAAGACACAATTCAAATGAGGTCACATAAAACTGAGGTGGAAACCTTTTCTTTCAAACATCTAGACACAAACGGCAATGTAATCTGTACTGAGGGAGTAGCGGCCTAGCTGGATGTTGAGCCAGATGTTTCGTCGTTGAGTCCAGCCCCCTGGAGCCTCCACCTCATACAGACGCTCCCGATGTTCCTCGTGCTGCTGCAGGAACGTCCTGCACACTGAACGGCACAGGAGACGCAAACTGTTAACGGGTTTCTTCAAAATCAATCCCAGGATAAAGGAGAACATTAGCTGACCTGCCACCATGCTGGGTGATAGTGGAGAACTGACTCCCAGAAACCTCTCTGTGGAGAACGAGGAGCACAAATCCTCCAGCATCTCAAGGCCAAAGCCTCTCCTCCTCCAGCTCCTCCTCACCAGCACTGTGTCCAGAACAGGCAGCAGGTAGCAGTGAGCGTTCCAGCTGTCACACAGGCTGCCTGAAACACGAGGAGCAGGAGAAGAGTTACTGTTTTAAAGAACGCAATCCATCACAGGAAGTAACTCAGTCCACTGTAGAATACAGCCCAATCTATACTATCTTGAGGGTTTTATCTATGTCTTCTGCAATGTAATGTGATTTTTTTTTCTAGAGAGTTATACAACTTATTATGTTATTATTATATATCTTATTATTATTATGTTATTTTCATTTACAGTAGTAGTTTACTTAATCTGAATTTCTGGGAAATTACATACAGTATTTCTTTAACACATCTTAGTTTAATCCAAACAGTAGTCACACATTTCTCATAAGCATCTGCTGATCCAGAGCAGAGCACCCACTCTACTGGCCACATATTCTGTGTCTCCGGAGAGAGATTATGCTGTTGAGTTTTCTCTCTAAGTGCCACCCTCAAACCATGTCAAAATATCACATAATCTAACAGGCGTGGTGTCAGGACATAAAACCTGCTCATCACACCAACCCAGTTAATTTGAATGACCCTGTTGTCATCCCTGTAGCACCACCCTCAGGAAAAACTAATCCTACAATCGCTATTCCAATATGCATAGTCATTTGATTCACCGTTAATTAATTAGTGAAGCTTCAAGTTAATCACTGTAATTTCACATCATACAGTATTCACCACTATATCGTACTGATCAACCCATACATAAAGTTTAAATCAGACTTTCAACATAAAAGCACAGGACCCTGAAGCTGATTCACTGACTGTGACTCAGTTATTATTTAGGTTTTGTTTTGCTATGGATTTAGTTCTCTTCTTGCAGCATCTTGCCTCCTTATTTTGTACATCCTACCTTTGTGTTTGACGGTGTAGAAGCCGACCGCTTGGCTGTCTCTCCACAGCAGTTTGCAGCTCTCTGTGCGGGGGTGCAGGGAGAACAGGGCCTCCTCCTGTGAGGACCGCTCCACCACCTGACTGAGCAGGAACACAATCACCCTCTCCATAATCGACTGCACCTGGGGGAGAGGGCGCTGACTTAGGGAGCTCACCAGCATTGATGAAAAGTACAAGTGACCACGTACGCGGCTCTGGTAAAAATATAAGTTAATAAATATAATGTTCTTTTTTTAAATGGGAATATTACCTTGTTATCTTGAGGAACCTCCTTTTTGTTTTCTCAATATAATTAAGTCGTTAAGATGAGAAAACAACTTTGCTATCCTGAGATAACGAGACTTGTGATCTTCAGATAACAAAATACAAAAAAATATTGCAACCTCGGCCGCTCTTGGCTTCCGTACAAAAGCAATTTGTGCAACTTAATGCAAAGCCATGGGACACGAGAGAAACGTTGACATCAGTATTAAGCTAGTATGTAGTCCTGACAGGTTAGAATTTACCTTAATTGGGCAGATAAGCACATGACCATGTTAGCTGTAGTAAGCCCCACATTCATTAAGCTTGTTCTGTCCTTTCCATCTCTTTTATTCTTCAGTGAAGATCTATACAGACCTCCACTTCCTGTTTCAACTCATATGGTTTCTCACATCTTTATAGTATCTGATAGCTCTACTGAAGTCCCACCCTATACAGGATCAATGAATAAGTTCTCTACACAGCTCCCTCAAGATGCAAGCAAGATGTCCCACCGTGCCTATAGTCATGGAAGAAGAAACTCTAGGATACATTGCTAAATTGCTTTAAAAATACATAATTTGGGGATGCGCAGTGATTAATATCAGACAAACATACTGAGTCCAACAAGACTCAAAAGTTGCCATGCTTTTGCTCTTAGGGCTCGTCCAGGATTTGAACCCGGGACCTCTCGCACCCAAAATGAGAAGCATACCCCTAAGCCAACAAGCCAAGCAAAGGAATAATGATTTGATTGCCAATCCAGGAAATGCTTCAGTTTAGTGACAAACCATAATGGTGACATCCGTCTTCCATGCACATGGATTGGTCGTAGGGAGTATCCCAGGGGGTTTTCTTGAGATCACTGTGAAATACTTCCCCACAGACTCAGTGTGGCATGTGGAAGGAAATGGGTGAACCTGAGTGAAATGTGCCGTCTCTGCAGCAAAACATGAGTAGCAGGTTTAACTTGTATGTGTTACAAACATCTTGGAGAGGATAGAGCCTTGAATCCCCTCTTGACTTTAAAGTAGGCTTCACGCTATATTCTTTTCCTTGTCCCTATTTTCTGACATTTTACAGACTAAATGATTAGATAGACAGATAATTGTATTTCTTTCCACACAGTTCAGACCTGTGTAGGAACCCTGATCTGTTTATCACTGTGTTGTAGTGACGCTGACATACAAACTGATGTACAAAAGCACAGTTACCAACATCAAGCCACTTCTGGATTTGCTGGATGTTCGTAAGACGTCATCCACACACCACCACTTCTTGTGCAGGTATAAAGCCACCACTGGAAGGCAGAACAGAAAGCATTGGTCGTTTTCTTTTACGTGTGTGTCTGATAAAGGCAGTGTGTTTAGTTCCAAACCTTGTGTTGGATCATCGGGAGGGTGAAGCGCCAGCAGTGTACAGTCAGGTTGGTCATCTTCAAACAGCTGCAACCGCCTTACATTGTTTGCTGTTATCGCTACCTGAGCAGACAGGAAGACGACTTCATGCATCTTCATCTACACTCCCTGACCTGAAGACACCAGTGCATCAAGAAACACTCTGTACTTTTTTCCGGAACGTACTTTTCTTTGTCTAATGTCAAATAAAATGGATCTGCTTCAAAGAAAACCAACACAACCAGTGTCAAAGATTTTTGCAGATATTTGCAAAACCACCATGCTCCCATTTTTTTTTTAGCAGTAATTAAATTAAGAGGTAACTGAGAGGTGAATATTGTGGATATTTCTGCCTATACGCCATAGAAGATGGTAAAAACCACCAGCATCGTCATTATGAAAAAAGTAGAGGCATTACAAGTGTAATGGTACCTTTGACGTCTGTGATGATTGAAACCACTTGTTATTATGAGGTCTTGACTCCAAAGAAGAGAGGCACTGTTCGGATGCTGATGTCAGGTCAGTGTCATCCACAGCTGGAAGGTCTACAGGGTACATGACCTCTCAAAGGGAATACAGCTGTTCAAGGGGTGGTTACACATTAACAACGGTTTAAAAACATCAACATGATAAACAGCCATCCCTAACTGAATGTGTTTTGTCCAGTTTTTTCGTACAGATAAAATGTCCTTCCACCAGATTACGTTCAAAATTCTGGCATTTTAAAGTTGCCTTTCTTGTACAAACACATAATATCAGGTAGAAGATGATTTATGATATTTGGCAAGTTGTTAGTTCCTTGTGGCAAGATCGGTACATAAATTACGGTAATTGACGCAGGTGAACCTGATTTTAGCTAAACATTAACTTTAAGGTCACAGTTCGCTGTATGTCGGTGGCTGACTGTGTGTGGATGGTAGTGTTTAAAGCGAGTTCACAAGCACGGCAGCAATAAAATGATAGGTTTTGACGCTCTGTTCATACCCAGCCTGACAGATATGTGTGCTGCTACAGCTGTGTGAACTTTGAACTGCTAACTTAACAATGCTAACAAAAACAACATGTAAGGACAATACGCAGAAGGCCTCGCAGAACGACTTCATAACAAATACTGTAGGCTTAATTTGGTAAGGCGTCACCAGCGTATTAACTTACTTACTTACGACTGAATAAGTTAAGGAATAGTAGAGTCACAGACGTTGACAGGAGGGGCTTCCAGCTCCACCTGTAACTTGCCTGAAGTCCACTTTGAACCCACCTTCTTTTTTCTTTAGCTTGCAGCGCCACCCTCTGATAGGAGAGAGGCATTACGTCACTTCGTCCTTCTGCAATCAAGCTCGCCAGCATTAGCTAGGATATGACCGGAAACATATGAGGTGGTGGACTTCAAAATAAATACATAAGTTTTGCTAGAAAAGTAAACGACTGTGCAGACGTCAAAACCTTATTGTATGACATTGTTAATATCCAATTATTTCCTTCAAAAACTTCCAAACCCAATGCAATGTAATGACAGGCATCAATAAATAAATAATAAATATAATATATACATGATATATATGATAATAAATTCAGTTCAGGATAACCTAAATATCAGCTTACTGTAAAGGGCCTAAATCTTTCCTGATGTGAGTTTTGATTCATTATAAAGTTTTTGTTACTCTTTACATACAAACATACACTCTTAACATACACCCCTCCAGACATGTTTTACTGTAAGATATAAAAATATATAAAAAAATACACGGCTTGGGACAGTAATTTGTGTCTGATAAAAAGTTTGACAAAAAAGCTCAATTACCTAGTTAAAAATCCTTACAATTACATCTACGCCTTCTCTCTTACAGTACTAAAAAATCCAGAATCTATGAATATGCAAATGTTTTTTTATTTTAAAAGATCAACTATTGGACACAAAATGTCTCTTACTTCACTGAAAAGCAATTTAATGTGATCAACAATTTAGTCCACATTGACTTCTGTTGTGCTGACTGTGTGAAACGTTTTGAAGAAGTGAATTCAGTATTGAGAAATGTGTACTAGTAAAAGCAATGCCAAAGCAATGATCTGAAAACTGGTGTAATATCTTTCATGTCTCAACAAATAAAAAATAATAATGCAAAAATGAAATAAAATAAAATCATTTTAAAAAAGTTTATGGTCTTACTTGTTCTTAACAACATAAAAGCTGCAATAAAACTGAACAGTGAGGTCATCAGTGCAACGTTTAACCTGACTATCAAAAATAAAGATAAGGTGAGGTACTTCATTATAAACTATTATTACAAAATTGCTGAGTCACATTTCTCTATAGGAGTTCACTTTTTTAAAACTGCCTGATCCATTCCTGGCAATCTTCTGCAGACGTGTCCAGACATCCAGCATTCATTGCATCCATAAAGAGGGTCATCTGATCATGTGGCTGGTGGTTGTAAACTTTCCACTTCCATGACGACACGAATTCATATATGGGGTTGAGGAATGGAGAGTAAGGTGGAAGGAAAAGTGACACCATCCTGGGATGGGCTGTAAACCAATCTGTGACTGGAAGAGATGGTGAAACACCACATTGTCCCATACAATTACAGAACTTTCTGGATTCTGCCTCACCTGCCCCCTTTCCTCACCTGGCACAAGTCTTTCATAGAGGTCATCAAGGAGTTTATACATTTTTATTTTATATTTATTTCTTTTTTGTTATGTTTTTGAACATAAATTGAACAGTTATTGTCATTGAATGCAACAGTGATCCACAGTTTAGTCCCCAGTGACTGCTGCTGTGCTGACTGTGGGAAGAGTTTTGAAAAAGTGAACTCCTATGGAGAAATGTGACTTAGAAATTGTAAAAAACTGACATTCTTTAGTAGTTGTATTTTATTCTATAAAAAAGATGACCGGAAGTCGTGTATTTGTCGTGCCCAAGATTTTGGCAGGTTTTTTACCAATCAGTGATATTAGTTCGGTGCAGGGTAAACAATGTTTCTTGGCTTGACATCGAGCCTACGGCTGCTATCATATCGGCACTGCGTCCTGCAGTGTCGCAACATTAAATCAGAAAGCCCCGCCAGAGTAAGTGCTTTTACAAACAGTTACACTTTCGTGTCAATGTTGCATTAGAGGTCACATGTTGAGTGAGCGTAAAATCCAAATGCACCAGCACCAGGTCCAAGGTTTGGTGTGTTTGGTGCAGAGACAGTATTCGCACCTTACATTTGTTTCTACATGTAGCTAGCGTTAATAAAGCCAATAACATACTAACAAACCAGTAACATAGCTAATATAGCACGTAACATAATAACGCTGTGGACATCAGATACCTATTAACCAAGCTGTTGTTGTATATACCTTTAATTAACTTACATTACAGACTTTCGACTAACGCTAGATTATAAATGATAAAACTGAACAGTACCGTAAATGTAACCTAGCTGAGATGTTGACGTTAGCTAACGCAGTACGTTACGTCTGAACTTTCTGAGGGGTCTTTGGATAATGTTAGCGTTAGGCAACCTCATTATTTATTGTAGTAGCTACAATATGTGGTACTGTGCTCAATTTACGTAAAGCTTAGTTTCTGTTCATGGCATGAGGAATGTATTGATTTAGCTCTGGCTAAATAAACTTAAAGCTCATTTAAGTTGTACTACTGACCTGTTAATGATGATGCATGCTTCTGTTGGTTGCTGTTAGGAGGTCAAATAATTGTAAGTTAGACTGAGGGTACTTTCAGTCTATTCAGCACGTACAGTACATAAAACATGTATGTCTGTTAAGATTGTGGGACGCTTGTCTGAGGAAAAAAGCTGCATTGGCTGGGAATCGAACCCACATCTCCCGGGTGTTTCAGTCGTTCTTACTAATTTGTTAAGTCTTGTTGGCCCAGCCAGGTGCTTTCATTGATAAGCAGGGACACATTACTGTAAATTGACAGAATATGAATAGAGTTTGACACATTGTTCTCTTTACATAAAGGCCTGTTTTCAGTGTAATGTTTACTCATTTGTGTGTGTGTGTGTGTGTGTCTGCACAGAGTGCTGCTCTGGAGAGCGTGCTCCCTGCATTCAGGGCTGTATGTGGCGAGGACGGCGTCTCATTGGGTGAAGCTGTCAGAGAGCAGCACGGCAAAGATGAGTCTGTACACAGGTGAGTCTCTCACAGAAACACACTCATAATATTGCATGGTGATGGTGTTTACAATACTAGGCAAACATTTTAAAACCCAAAATAACACAGTAACAAGTTGTGTGACAGTACACAAAAAGGAAACCAGTGGTTTAAGGACAGACATGATGAGACCTAAACATTTCATGGAACAATACCTGGCCTAAAAATATCCGGGAAGGTGAAGGAAACACTACAAAGAAGCATCAGTACATCCTTATTGTGCCAGCTATTAGACCATCTGACAGTCAGTTCTGATGGAGTATACTGGCAGCTTAAGTCCAATATTCACTCTCTTTGTAGATGAGTCTGGTTAGGTCTCCACCAACTCCTGAGAAAAATATCTGGCTGCTAAATGCTCCACTATGTAGTGGGTTTATTGTGTTGTGGGCCGTAAAACCAAAACCATGACTTTAAAGAGGCTATGAAGCTCCATAGTGCTAAGGGAAGCTGTAGAGTTGGGTGATAATTCTCTGTGGGTTCGTCTCTATGAGCAACTTCTTTCACATCATTCCATCCATTGTTCATATAAACATATAGGCTGACATCAGCAGACAAATTCACACTTGCGAATTAGTCTGGAACCTCTCATCATTTTTGATCACCAAGGGGCGTTATCAACGGGCGCAGACCAAAAGACGCAACTGGATAGACCTACAACCAATCAGAGCAACGAAACGTGTGACGTAGCGCTGAGCGAATCCTGTCAGAAGTACAGCAAACACATCTTTCTTATCAACAACAGCTTTAAGTGCAGTTGTTTGTTCTTCTTTTAGAGAAAATATACCATCCAGTTGGTTTAATACTGACACGATAGCGGATTCAGAACATTACACATAAGCGGCAGCCATCTTGGTTGTTTACGAAAATGCCTCAACGGCGCTCCTCTGTACAGTCATCATATCAAACCTGCCCCATATTAGATAAACGGTTGTGATTGGTCGGCTGGAAATCTGTCTGAATGGGAGGGGGACCAGACGCATCTGCCAGAGCAAATAAAACATGAGCTCGCAGATTCGTCTGGTTCCCAGGCTAATAAAAATACAGATCAGTGCAGCATTAAAGATGCAGCTTGGCCAATTCAACAGAACTAAAAGGGTTTAACTGTGCAGGGCTCCAACTTTTTCCTCTATTAGCACTGGTACTCCCTACTGAACATTTTAGGAGCACTACTTAAATTGACATGCCACGCAACATATTCATATTTTTTCCATCTTAACTGTATTACTGATAAATGCTTTGGTAATAAATGGACAATTTACAGAAATATCAATGTGCTGTTTTACTGTTTGTAACTCGGAATCGTAAAATAAATTAATTTAAAAATGTGCTACTGCTGTGTTCTGTTTTTAATGTGGAACTGATCATTTTATCACGTCTCCTCCTAGTCTGCTTGTAACAGAGGTTGTTTGCACGCAGACATTTCGTCACATGGACCTCCATGATGGCGCCACTAGTGTTGGTTGTCTGGAGGTTAATGATTCCTTTGTAAATGTACATGACTATAAAGAATTCCTACTGAATTCTACAAGGGGTAATAACAAAAGGTGCTGTTTAGTGGAGAACAATGGAGAACAGTGAGTGAGAGTGTTGGCGTTGCCGCTCTCCAGATGTTGCCCCCCAGATGTGGTGGTGTTTCCTCGCTGTGTGGAGGAGGTCAGCGCCCTGGCTAAGGTCTGCCACAACCACCACCTTCCCATCATCCCCTTTGGCACTGGAACTGGCCTGGAGGGAGGGGTCGGTGCAGTGAAGGTGAGAGAGAGGAAGCCCCTGTATATGTGTGCTTGTGTGTGTAAGTATATCTGTGACTGGATGTGTGTGCATTGATACTTTAGGAGCAGTAATACAAGTAATATAGTTACATACAGTATTACTGTATGTGTACTTGTGGTTTTGGCTCTAAAGTGAGATGAGCTAGAATCAGTCAGAGGTGTGAGCCATATCATTTACTGAGAAAGCAAATAGGAGAGCGATGGTAGGATGACTTTTACTGAATCAAACAAAATTTCAACCAGTAACTGATTTTTTTGGCCACTTTGGGCCGCAGAAAAAGAGTTGTTTTAAGTTGATAAAGTGAACTTGTTAGCAAACAGTTGCTTACATATGTATCCAGCAGTTACAGAGCAACATCATCATTCATTTGGAGTCGTGTTTCTGGTCACCTGGCAAATGTAAGTGCAATATTCACTCTATTTCAGCTCTGTTTTTGGTCTCCACCAGCTCCTGAGGGAAATATCTGGCTCCTTAGCTGCTAAATGCTCCACTGTGTTCACCAGCTAGTAGCTAACTGTGTCTGTGTGCTGTTTGGTGCTGAGCAGGTAGTGCACAGTGGGCTTTTAGAGCTTTTTCACTGAACACAACACTGAGAGCGATGAGAGTGAACCAAAACAGTAAAGTTGCAGCTAAACAATGAGCTGAAAGGCCGAGCGGAGCGGCAGTTCTGTTTATCATTACGAGCAACCCCTTTCACACTGTCACATTGTTTTCACATTGTCATTTAATTCATTGTTATTATATGAATATCGATTATAGCCACTTTAAGTACAAATGAATGAATGGGAAATTCAATGGGAAATTACATGAATTACAGTACAGGATATGGAAATTTACAATGGAAAATGTAATATATGCCGTATAAAAAGACACTATAATCATGAAAAATATAAAATAACAAATAGGTAGGTGGTTATTTTGTGAGGGGAGGTGCATGTATTGTATGTCTACATGTTTCTTTCTCCTCCTCTTAGGGTGGTGTGTGCTTCAGTCTGAGGAACATGGACCAGGTTCTGGATCTCCACCAGGAGGACTTTGACGTGACAGTGGAGCCTGGTGTGACTCGGAAGGCCCTCAACGCCTACCTGCGAGACACTGGCCTATGGTTTCCTGTTGGTCAGTCACACTGTTTCTTAGTTTTCACTGTACTTTCCAGTAGCTCAGTGGGTAGAGCACACAGAAAGGACTGGTCACACCAGCGTTTTAAAATAGCAGAATTTCAGGGCAAATTCAGTTAATTCCAATGAAATCGCTGCGATTTGTGGATTCGCTTTGGGGGGCCAGGTAAATCCGTGCACATTTTTTGCAATGTGTTCAACTTGGGTGAACTTTTACCTACGAATTTGTGCTGTTGGCACACCACCTTGACAATGCTGACCTTTGATGGAAGGGAGAGCCGGAGAGTCCCAAACGGAAGAAGGAATCGTAGCTAATTAGCTGTGTTGCTCCATCCACTTTTATTCAACCTGCTGTGTCGGAGTTTAAACTGCTCCACAAAAGATGAATGGTTTGCAGACAATTATGAGACAGTAGTTGATGGTACAAATGCATCTTTTCAATGTGTGAACTCATTGTCCTGCAAGCGACCGAGCTAAGCTAACGCTAATGGTCAGTTAGCAAGCTAGTTAGCTCGGAGAGCTTCATTTTCCCTTTTCGATAACTTTTTATTGAATGAAATGGTGAACAAAATGCCAGGGGGGAGTAAACAGAGAAAATAGATAGAAGCTTGGCGATCGGTGTTAAAAAATTAACTGCTCTTAGCAATCGCTACCATAGCTTCCATGTCAAATGAAAATGACGGCAGCAGGATGGATGTGTCAGCCGTTACTGATTGGCTAGGGCAAAACAAAACAAAATAACCCCCCAACAAGAAATCAGCTAACATGATCACAATGTCAGGCTTACTGAATGAAGTGAAAAGAAATGGCAATTCAGTCCGATTATCAGGTTAAATTATGTTTTGTTTGGCATATCATTTTCTCTCCCTCATGTCCTGAGTGTGACATGCAGTGTTCTTAGCATTGCCCTCAGTGACTCTGGCCTGCTGTGTGTTTGGCTGTGTTTCTGCCGGCCTGGTCAGTCATGTATGCCAGTAGCATCAATCTAGCATGTGGATATTTTTCACTTTTCTATTTCCCTGTTGGTCAGTCACATAAAAAAGCATTTTACAAGATAAATCTTTTCCATTCTGTAATCCACCAATGAAACAATCTCGGTCTCCTGCCACTAAGAGCATTTTTTCATCTTCTGACATCTTCTTTTTCATCTTGACATTACTGTCAAGTTGAAAAATCATCTTGACAGTAATGTCAGATTTGTTTTCCACTGCTTTGCCTGGCTGTGTATGGATTATATGAGTAAATTGACATAGAGGCAGATCATTTTTACTCATCCTTGCTCCATCAGAGGTGACATGGAATTTTTTTTTAAATGTGCTGTTAAATAAAACATTGTTTTGTTTTTTTTTACCCATGTTAGTTATTATTATTAAAGTAGTTTAATAAAAACATCCAGCAGGTGGGGATCTTAACCTGCCAAAGTGATTTTCAACTTTATAAAAAGTGAAGATTAAATGATAAAAACCTAAAAACAGGACAGTATCAGCTTTGAATTTTAGGTCAGACACTGTCTAGATGACCACATGAATGTGGGTGTGACAGGATTATAGTAGATTCACATTTTCTGTCAATTTATAATTAAAAACAATATTTTTTGAAATGATTGAGGAAACTACTGATGTGCTTTCGTCGTCTCAGATCCTGGGGCAGATGCGTCTCTGTGTGGTATGGCTGCCACAAGTGCGTCTGGCACCAATGCTGTGCGTTATGGAACTATGAGGGAAAACGTTCTAAACCTGGAGGTGGTGCTGGCTGATGGGACCATCATACACACGGCTGGGAAGGGCCGACGTCCCAGGTACACATTAGCCATTAGCTCCCTCAAATATGCAACATTTGAGGCAGCTTAAATGCTCTTACCTTTCTTTTCTATCTTTTTCAAACTTTAGGAAAACATCAGCAGGCTACAACCTGACAAACCTGTTTGTGGGGTCAGAGGGCACCCTGGGGATCATCACCAAGACTACATTGCGACTATACGGCATCCCAGAGGCCATGGTGTCGGCTGTCTGCTCCTTTCCCTCCGTCCAGGCTGCTGTAGACAGCACAGTGCAGATTCTACAAGCAGGAGTACCCATCGCTCGCATCGGTGAAGAGATAATGCCTAACATCCATACAATAGATAACTGCACCATTTCCATACGACAGTCAACATATTTCAATATGTACTAACCTCGGTGACAAATAACACTGCACCACTTGTAGCTGCTTCCAGTGGTTTGCCTACAGCAGCAAATGTTTGGTTAGCAGTAGCTACACAACAAATACAGCTTCAACAGTACAACAAAGGAGAGAGAGTTTCTACACTTGTCACTACACCGTCCCATGGCTCACGCAAATACATGCCTCAATCAAGCTTAGATACTTTATTGGTTATATTTTATTTCCACATAAAGAACAAACAGGTCGGATCAACCATACAGCATTACTGTTACACTTAGGTAACCGTGAAAAACAAATGCACACTCAGGGGCTTGGAGAAGTAATGGAATTAACAGCAAGTAGCATGTAGCATGTATGCCTACTGTACATAAAAGAGACATAATATGATATTATTTTGAATGGTTTCTGTCTGATATTTTTAAAGAAGGAATATATTTCTCTATGTCATTGATGAAAATATATAATATCATATTTAATATTTATGTTGACAATACGTGTGATTCCATCCACCTGTTTTTATGTGCATTTAAAATGTTTGCATGGAAAAAACCTGAATGGAAACTCCTCAAATGAAAGTCCAAATATTGCAAAAAAAAAGATTAGCTGAGGTGGAAAAGTAGGTGTATCAATAAAAAGGAAATAAGACAAAAGGAAATGGAAACACTTAGCTAATAAATCATGACTTATATGAAGCATGTGACTTATTTGTCACTCAAGCTTCCGCTGAAGAGACTAAAAACATCAGATCTGTATGGAGCTTAGGCACCTGACTGGAGAATTAGTGCCACCAACTGTGACCATGTGACTGGTATGTGTTGGGTAAAAGTAAGAACAGGAACAAAGGAGCTGGACACTTTTTGTGTAGTCGCCTCCATGAGCACAACTTGGCTGAGGGTGGAAACCATCATGGACTAGCCCTGCTTCCATACAGTTACATGAGATCGGTTATCCCCTGCTGGATGAGTGCACTGAGATCACTGCTCAGCATCTCAGGGCATGGCTAATGTGTGCTACTCTGGTCTAGTAGAAATGGGGTTTCAGTAGTCAATCATTACACACCCCCAACCCATGGTCTTCGTTGTTGGCCACATCTGGCTCCGGTCTAAACAAGGCTCAAGATGTCTGTTGCAATTATTTTATATTTTTTTAAAACCTAGGAAGAATTTCTGATCACACGCTGTAAATAAGTGATCGGTCAATGATGAGATCTGATCTGATGGCTTCCTCCTTAAGCAGATTTAAGATGGACACCTGTCAGAAATAGGCAATGTTGTTAGTAAGTCCACCATCTCCGATTGTTCTCAAGAGGGGGAGACCTCAAGCACAGCAAGACCAGATTTCAAAATGAGACAGCAAGATGCCATTCTGCGTAATAAAAACTCTCATTGGGATGGTTGGGTTGGATTGATCCATATTTTGACTGTGCTAAAGACAGTGCTGTTTGCCACAAAGACAGTGAGAGAAGTTTTCTATTTCTTAGATGTACAAAGAGAATTTTATCAATGAAATCAAACTTTTGAGCGTTGTACATGCTCAAAGAGGAAGACATCTCTTCAGATCATGTCTTTGATAATCTGCCTCTTTCTTCGCAGTATGTGGTCAAGACTGAAGAAGCAATTAAATATGGATGAACTGTAGTGGTATCTCCAGGCTACTCAGACTAGTCTGGCCCACATACAAAGCCCAACACTGGAGGGGATCTAAATGTGTGTGAAGTGTTAGCCATGTTAATATAATCCCTCCAGCAAGACTCTGACATCATTAGGCTTAATGAAAGATAAAACAGCCACTGAGAGATGAACCGGGTTTGGGGCGAACTTGGTTTAAAGGCAAAACAAAGAAGAAATGAAACTTTATTGATCTCTTGGTGAAAATGGATACCTGCAGTGGGAGGATAATAGAATACACGAGCGAGAAATGTATCATGAAATTAGCGGTGAAAAAAGAATCAATATATATTCTCGGCAGTTGGAAAATAGGTATTTGACCATTAAGTAAAAGTTGCCAGAAGTCAGAAGAATGACCTATTTAGATGCATCACACTGACATTTGTCCTTGTTCTCTGTGTGTCCTGACTGTGTGTGAATGTGTGTTATCCAGAGTTTCTGGATGATGTGATGATTGATGCGTGCAACAGGTTCAGCTCTCTGTCCTACCCTGTGACCCCGACTCTGTTCCTGGAGTTCCACGGCTCTGAGCGAAGCCTCGAGGAACAGGTCAACACAACCGGTGTGTGAGTGTACAACGTGTACAAAAAAAAAAAACACAGATTTCTAACAAACTTGGTGGTAGATATTTATGGTCCCAAGAGGATGAATCCTAATCCTCCTGGTAATTTCCTGACTTTATATGTAATGCCGCCATGAATCTGTAGGGAAGGGACAAGACTTTCATATCGGAAGCGTTCTGGTCTGGTTTGTAGTCCGTTTGTTGAGGCTCTGAGAAAGTTCATATTACAAAGAGCAATACTTTTTGAAGTTCCAGATGTCCTGTCAACAGTTTTACACAATTTGCCTCTCATTTACCTAGTCGCACACACACTCACACTCAGATGGCAGCAAGCTACCATGCAAGGCACTGGCCTAACCATTAGGCACAATTGAGTATGTTAACATGCAAGTTATAGTATGCAAACATTGGACATTTCACATAAATGTCAGCATGTTCAACGCTGGTGCAAGCACATTAGCATGGAAGGACATATCGCTTGTATGTTAGCATGCTAACTGCGAGCATGCTAACGTGCCAACAGATGTGTAATCAGCATTACAGCCTCACAGGGCTGCTAGTGTGGCTCCAGACTTACAGCCTTATTGACACACTGCCTGAACAATAGCCCTTATTAACGACAGCTCTCTATTACAAATACGAAGCTAACATGACTGCTAACATACTCTAGCTTGTTATCTTACTAGCCTACCAAAACCTAAAATGGATACAGTGAAAGGTAGAATGAGCCGTAACATTCAGGCTGTCAGCTGGTCTATCAACATTATAACCACAGACAATGTAGGCATGGCAGTTCACGGCTGACCTAATGTCAGGTAATCCTACATGTGTGAAAATCATATAGTCGCAGTGTTGCAACAAAAATGTTTTTGGTGTGTGTTTCTACAGAGGACATCACTCAGAGCAATGGTGGTGCAGATTTTCAGTGGGCTAGAGATGCAGAAACACGGAACCGGTTGTGGAAAGCTCGTCATGACGCCTGGTACGCTGCTCTGGCTCTCAGACCTGGCTCCAAGGTAAGCACTGAAAGGAGGAGTCCAAAAATGACTGATGATAGCTCAAGGTGTACGGGGTTACTGGATGCTGCTTAAATTTGTTGCCTTTTAATAGTGAACAACAGGGTAGTTCATTACTCCTATAGTTGAAAGGCTTTAGCTCTGTGCTACACTAACACCATAACCATTCTGAGGCAGTTTAATGTCTCACTTTAATAACGTTTTAAATCCTCCTACTGATTGCCAAAGACAACCACTTGATGCGATTCCAATACTGTGACCTTATCTTCCCTGTGTGTGTGTGTGTCTGTGTGTCCAATAGGCCTACGCTACAGATGTGTGTGTCCCTCTGTCTCGGCTGCCTCAAATCATAGTGGAGACAAAGGAGGACCTGATTGAGAACAGACTTACAGGTGAGTATAGTACACTGCAGAGAACAATATTAATGGTGTTCACATGACTCAGTGTTAATAATGTTAATCATTCTTGGCTTGACATGATTCGCTGCAAGTATAAAGCTTCTTGGTGTATTATTGGTAACCTGTGAATGTGTCATAATTATTACAGTCAGAGCATTGACACTAAGTGCAGAAAAATGAAAACACGACACCTCATAGGGATACATTACAATCGTAGTCATAAGTCGAAGGATTGCTACTAATGATTAAAATTCAAATGTTTTCTTAAATGATCTGATCAAAGGCTCGATTTAACAGACCGATTATAGTCATTCAAATTACCTTTAGATCAAGTGTTAATCAGCGTGTACAGTGCAAGATACATTTTCTTTGCTTGCCAGTGATTAATTTTTCACAAATAAGCGGTGTATTTTAAAAATGCAGTATCTAGCTACTGGCCAAGGCTGTAGCAGCAAAACCTCTGACAGTTGAATTCACAAAAGGATTGTGCTGCTTTTGCGGCCGCTAAACCTGCACAAATAAGACAAAAAGAAACCAAAGGGTGAAATGCACCCCTCACTGTGCTGCCAAGCAAATAGCGTCTCGGTGCTCTGGAATATGCAGACATTTGGCACAGAATTGACCCCTTTCTATGCAAATGAGCCTCATTGCAAAAAAAAGACCAATTTAAAGACACCAGCACTAATAGCCACACACAGTAGTGTCTTCAGAGAGTTGGTGGTAACTGAAGCGCATTTCTAAAGGGGGTCACACCCAGACCTTCCAGTGGTCACGGCAGCAGAGATTGTAGCCAGGCGAAGGCATCGTCATGTCAGGCGTGCTAGTGAGCGGATATTTGGAAGGAGAATATCACTTTTTGATTGTATCTCGCTGTAGCTTCTCTCTGCTGTTGTCCTTCCTACTGTGTTCTTGGTGCAAAGCCACCATTTATAGCCGATGTTGCCACGTGGATAATTGCACTCAGACGCAACATACGGGCAAATTGCACTCAGCTGCAAAACATTTTAGGGCGTGTTTGCGCTGTGATATCATTAGCACAATATCTTTTGTGAATCGGACCTTGAGACGGGGCAGATAGAGGTTGCAAGTGATGCGCAATTAATGGAGCTATCAGCGGCCGCAATCCATTCTTTGTGAATTCGCCCGTGAGAGTATTGAATTGAGAAAGAGTGTGTTTTTTTTGCAGATGAAATCAATCATTTTTAAAAGGAAAATGTTTTATTTCTTCTTTCAAAAGTTACATAGTCTCCTTCTTTTAAAGTTCATTCTCACACAAAAGTGTCTCAACATACTTAACAAAAGATAACAAGAAGAAGGAAAGACAGCAGCTGTACTTACACACAGTACAAAGATCATGAGAGAAAGGCTTAGAATAAGAAAGTAAAATTATGTTGTATATTCTCTGGAGTAATGAGTGGGAATGCTATCTTCTGTACCTTCAGGTCCCATAGCAGGTCATGTAGGTGATGGTAACTTCCACTGTCTGATGGTTGTGGACCCCAGTGACCCAGAGGAGCTGCACAGGGTCCACCTGTTCACTGAGAGACTGGCCAGGTAATGGGTCTCTGAACCTGTCACCTCTCTTGTCCTCTGACAATTCTCACTTTCTCACAAATCCTCCATCAGAGAGGACTTTCCTCCACGGGGATAGCTTATGAACTAATGCTTAACTTTTGCGAACCTCTGTAGTTAAATTGGGAGCCAGTTCAAGAATATCATCATCCTTTCTTGACACATTTACTGTACAGTCTTCATAGTTGACATTGACACAGAATTCGACCTTGCAGATTTTCATGTAATGAGTTCAATTATGTATACCAGCCTTAATGTAGACCTGGATGTCTGATTTATCGTAACAACACTAATCTCAGTTTTTTAAGGGTTGTTAAAGGACGTATGCTTCAAGCTTCAGTAAACGTTCTGCCCTGAAGCCAGCCAGGTGGACAGGCCTCACTGCTCCCTTTTAGCAACTTTTCCTTGTTATCTTCTCTGTCATTCACTCTTCAACTGAAAAGGTTCTCCTCTCCCTAATCCTCCCCACACTTTGCCTAATCCTTTTCACTCTGCTCGCCTACTTTCAGATAAATTCACCTCCCCTTTGGCATCGCGCTTCACCCATCTCTTTTAGCTGATATTGATTTCAGAGGACTTAACTTTAAGTATTGGTTTTTGTTGTCTGTCCATAAATGGTGGATTTTGCTAAATGCCCACACAATCTTCTTAAAATCTGTTTGAAAACACTGGCTGTACCAGGGTCAGTCCTAGATCTCAAAGGGTAATGGTACAGAGGAGTATATGAAGAAAGCCGTGGATACACATAACAGTAATAATGGCAAATAGATTTGAGTGGTTAGGGTTCAGGATTTGATACCCAGATGGGAACATAAAGACTTTAAGTGTAGGTATAAAGTGTGAAATGGTTGTGGTCACTGGGTGGTCAATATTTAATGTACAGTGTTAGAAATGGTTATTTTTAGGCTTTAAGTTAGAGATAGATATAGGGTTAAAAATGTTAGGGTCAGATTATGATCAAATATTCACCTACTAATGTGGAACAGTGCAAGGGTACACTTAGGCCTGCACAGAGGGAGACTGGGAAGTGATAATAACACATAAGTTTTCTCCCCCTCAACATTAGCTGTGGTTACATGGGCAACATTTCTTCATCCCGACTGAAATCATTCTGATTAGAGATTCCAACTTAACTGTTAACATGGACGCTGAATAAAGTGATCCAATAAGATGTGGTTTTCATGCCCCAAAGCTTTTAATCAGAATAGAACTCTTCTGCCCGCTGTGAAGCGTCCAATCTGCCGGAAATATAACAGAAGGAGAAGAAGGGTTTTTTTCAGCTTCGTTCATCTTTTCAAACACTTGTTTGAAAAACTCGTTTCGAGTCTTTCGACCATCGAGGAGTTGTCTCCAACAAAAAGTTGTATCAGCCACAGAGCAGTTTTGTTTTGTTGTCTCCATGTTTCTGTCCCTCCCAGAAACTTGTTCACGTCACCTAATGTTCCCCCACGTGGGACAAACATGCGCAGAAAGAATAGATTGATTCCAACCAGAGAGAAACGATGGGATTAAGCGCTTCCATGGTTATTAGGCGCTAATGTTTTATATTGAAAATTCCTTCCGTTCGAGCCGGATCAGGTCAGTCTCTTCAGACTGAGGTGGTTACATGAGGCATTTTTATTGTGATTGGGATATTATTCTGATTATTAGTGAATATTAGGGTCCATGTAAACATAACTATTGAGTTGTAAAACATAGTGATTTTCTATTCACCCATTCACACAGAGGAGCTGCCATGCAAGGCGCGGGCCTGGCCATCGTGGGCAATTTACAGTTTAGGTCTTGCTCAAGGACACTTCCACATGTGGCCTGGTGGAAGTTGGGGCTCAAACCACCAACCCAGCATTAAATGAACAATCCCCTCTACCCCCTGAGCCACAGCTGCCAAGTATCTATATAACCTAAATCCGTCACTGTTGGCAATATTGAGAAAACCTGTATGTAAAGTCAAATTCCCCTGCACTGCGTGATCCCTCAGGTCCATCCCCATGAACACTGCCCACTGTGTTTGTATGCTAGCTTAGCTGACTTTTAAGAGTAGAGTTACTCCAAAAAAGGACAAAGGCATTAACTGACTTTGGTAACTGTACCTTTTAGTTCAGGCTGAATTGATACAAATGTGCACCTTCAAACCATCACGAGCTACAAGGGGATTATGGACCTGTTATGGTACATTTTTCAAATATACTCATCCTGTACATCTATTTTTGAGTGTCTGAGTGGAGTGTGCTATGTGTGTAGAAGCAGCATGACTCAAATTGTCTGACTGAACAGGCTTCAAGTGGTTCCATTCAGATATTAGAATAGACAGATAGTTACATTAAGGTATAACGTGAAAATATTTACATTTAGATATTTGTTTAAAAATGGTTCAAATTAGGGTTATGGGGTTTGGTGTAGTTAAGGCCAAGTTACAGATCATTGTAGCAAGTGTAAATATTAGTAGCTTCAGTCTTGGTTATTTTAGTTTTATACGTTTTATATAAAATATTGTGATGTCAGTAACATCTTAAAAGTTAAAGGCAGGGGCTACTACACTACAGTACTGAATAAACACTACATTTTGTGCAGTAAAATAATGTGGTTTGTTTTCCGTCTAGGCGAGCCCTGGCCATGGACGGTACATGTACAGGGGAGCACGGAGTGGGCTTAGGGAAGAGAGTGCTGCTGTGTGAGGAGATGGGACCCATGGCTATCCAGGTCATGCAGGGTCTCAAGGACGCCCTTGACCCAAAGAACCTGATGAATCCTGGGAAAATTCTGCAGCCTAGAGAACTATAAACAGTATTTCAGTCTGAGGGAAAGTCACTAAACACAGAGAATCTGTGATTAGAGTTGCACATCGAAGTCATTCCTGTTAAAACTAACAGGAATGACTAATAGAATATCAGTAGGAAGACACTTATTTTTGTGGGACATACAGGATTGTACATAAATCTGTGAAGGGTTTATTGTGTGGTCACCAGTAATAATTCTCTCTTTTCCAGGTTGGAAAAGCAATCAGCCTTTGATCTAGAAATTCAAGTGAATCAAGAAAATCAAGAATGTTTTCATTTGAAAGGATTGTAGTGGCAGTTCATTGCTGTCTTCCTTACTATGTTGGACTTTTCATGCAAACATACATTCATTAAATGAAGGTTGCTTTGCCTGACTGACCTGCTAACAATGTACTGAGTCTATTCCTTTATCTACCAATAACTATAACAAACGATCAGTGACCAAAACCTTTGTGGATGACTGATTTTACACAAAAGTTTTGTTTTGAAAATGGAGTATTGTGTTGAATCTGAATCTGTTATTTTGTTTCTGCATATTTTCATATTTCCCTGCATAACCCTATTTCCCTGTTTTATATGATTGTAAACTGGACATCTTTGGGGTTTGGACATATAAAACAAGCAATTTGACTTTTTTTCCCTTGCATATATCAAACACTGTGTTAAACAATGACACATTATAACAGTGAGAGATGTGTAAAACTGCCTATATAAAATGAAGACTTGCACAAGGTCAGATGTTTAAGCTGTAACAGGGTGCCATACAGTTTGTTTTTACTCTAGTTCTCTGAGACTTTAAAGGAATAGTTTTTGGGGAATACACGTATTCATTTTTTGCTGAGAGTTATGAGAGGAACGATACCACTCTCATTCATATCTGTCCGTGAAATACGTAGCTGGAGCAAGCGGCCGGTTAGCCTAGCTTAGCATAAAGGCTGGAAAAAGGGGGAAACAGCTAGCCTGGCTCTGTCCAAAGGTAACAAAATTCGTCTACCAGCATGTCTAAAACTCACTAATTAACATGTTGTATCTTGTTTGTTTATCTGAACAGGAACAGAAAGGTAAAAACGACAAGTGGTTTTATTGGAGGTTAGCCTATGTGCTGCACTATTTTTTTAGAGCAGTAACTTCCTGGAGTCTGTGCTGGATGCCTGACAACGTCACAGTGACGAAAAAGCTCTGTCACCTCTATACTGCAGTGAGCTCTAGAGGTGCTGGTAGATGCATTTTGTTAACTTTCAGCAAGCCAGGCTAGCTGTTTCCTCCTGCTTCTAGTCTTGTTGAGAAGTGCACAAAGCTAACCTAACCTTCTCCTGTCTCCAGCTTCATGTTTAATGGACAGATATGATGTGATGAGTGGTATCAATCTTCTCATCTAACTCTGGAAAGTGAATTAGCGTGTTTCCCAAAATGTCAGACAGTTTTATGAAATGTCCCCACTTCCTTAGACACATTTTCACGTCTTAAACACCAAGTAGATCAAGCAGAAGTTCATTTTCCACTTTGCAATTGATGTGCCAGGTTTTTCTTTCCCTTAGTGTACAATGGAAATGTATAAAGCTATCTTTTTTTGAGTTATAATGGTAGCAATCATGTTTAAAACAAGCAATATTAATAATAAATCTGGTCTCACCTATGCACCTGTTGTTAGAACCTACAGAATTTTGTCCTACAATAGCCTAATTGTTTGACCTCTTTGTACTCAACGTTTTTAGAATCGACTACACCAGAGCACAGAAAATTGAAGGTGACACAGCAGTATATTGTGACACTTGATTAATATGAAGAAGTACATCTTGGCATCAGAGGGTAGCTACACTACAGGATGTGGATTTTAGACTTATTAGAGTTGCACTTTATCTCCCTGTAGCAGTGAAACACTTGAAAAAATAAAGAATATTGCTGGACGGTTGTGAGACAACATTGCTTTTTCTTTTGCAAGACAAATTAGAGTGATTTGGCTCTTTCTGATGGGGATACTCAATTATAATAATATAATAAGCTGCCAGTTTGCTTTCACATCATGGTCCAATGGACATTGAACTGGACACATAAAGGAACTTGCCAACTTGGCACTCAGACTGTCCGTATATGTCGACTTGGTCCAACCCTCTGGTTACAGTGAAGAAGTAATACTCTGCTCCACCACAGAGTGCCAGCAGTGCATCCCCTCAGCCCACTGGGGACAAACATGCAGCACCTTACTCATGTGAAATTAGAATATTCATAAAATAAAATACTAATTTCTGCCTCGGTAGGCAAAACTGATTGAGTTGAATTACATTACATTATAGGACATAATAAATTATGTGTATTGATTTAAATGAAATCAGTGAATGCCATTATGGAGTGGATTATTAATTGTTGGCGTTAAAAAAAAGTATTTTTTTGGTGTTTTTATTGTTCCTGCTTTCTGGGGTAACACTGTCACGTGTACAGTATGAATGTTTTAATGGCTGTGAGGAAGAATGATTGACAATGTCATTTTTTGTCAGCTGGTTGTACTCAGGGCTGCTGCTACTATTGAGGACACCAAGGTCATGTCCTCATTTATATCTCTGAGTTTGAAAGAAAGTTTAGATTCTGCCATTGCACATGTATGACACTTGTTGGTGTTTTTAAAGGCCAGTTCTGATATTTTTAGACTAATATCTTAAATGTTGCCTGTTTTAAATCAATCAAAATCTAGGGATCTAGTCATCTCCACCAGAATATATATATAATATACTGTATATATATATATATATATATATACTGTATATATATATATATAATATTTCTGGCAAATATAGAGAAGAGTCAGAAACAACATTTAGGCTATGATTTAGGGAGCTATAAATTTACAGAAAATATAATTAAATAGTTAAATAAATGCATAAAATGTGAAGTTTTGTGTTTTTCTTTTTTTAAAATACTCAAAACATTTTGGTTGGTCGCTAATTAAAATGTCTTTAGTCATCCTTTATAAAGGGTATATAAGTTGTAACTAAGATATCACAGTGCTTTTAAACTGGTTTTATTAATGTTAATAAATAATTTATTAATCCTTAATAAGTCAGTTTTAAGCCATTAATAAGAACACGTTTGGGGTTTGCCAGGTTGTGAAAATCCCTCTGGTAGTGTTTATTCATTCTATATTTTCATTCATTCGTATTTTTTCATATGAATTTCATAAATGTTGGTAATCCATTAATTAATAATTGTGGTTTCTTGCTGTCTGACAAGCCATCTTGTCAGCATTTATGAATGTTAATCATTTGATATCATTGGAGTTTGGTCCAGATTTGCCACAGGCTTTTTCAGAAGTGTCCTGGTGGATGATGAACACCTGCCAGAGGAAATTTTCCCTACCTGGCAGCCCAAAAGTTGTTCTTATTAATGGCTTATAACAGCTCCATAAAGCATTAGTAAATGATGTTACCAAAATGTCTGGGTTTGGTGCGATTCTGCGGGCCGAATTTGGAGTCATGACCTCAGTATTTCCAAAATCCAGGCTACGGCCCTGCTTGCACTGTATATTTGTGAACCCAGGTTTGCTAGGCTATGTCTTAAAACTGTGTTATCACTTTTATTAAGATGCTCATATTTATTTTATCCTCTGTGTCATAAAACACAAAGGTTCTCTCCCTTTACTTATTACTTAAAAAGACTGTGTGTGTGTGTGAGAGAGAGAGAGAGAGAGAGAGAGAGCTTTATGACTGTACCCACTGTTACTAATTCTTGGATTTGTGTCACTGGTGGATTTTAATGTGTGGTAAGCCTTCAGAGTTACTGTACATTTTATGATGATGGCAGGAAGCCCTCAAATTAAACCACTAGACGATAGAGTTGCCCTTTAGCCCTGTAGGATCATGTATTTTCCCCCTGTGGTTTTATATTTATATTAGAACCATTTGAGTTGATTGTGTGTATGGTTTATGTGTGCAGCTATGTGTGTGTGTGTGTGTGAGTGTGTGCATGCCTGAGGAGCAGAGAGGGGACCATTTATAGGCTTGCTGTCATCATAGCAGGATAGATTAACACCTATTGCAGTAAGTAATATACCACAGTTTACCTTATCGGGTAGCAAGGCCAAGAAGACTATACAAGACATGAAGAAACAAAGAGCCAGACAGAATAAAACCAGTCTAATGATACACACACACACACACACACACACACACACACACACAGGATTAGACCAAGTAATCCCAAACAAAACGTGAGCCAGTAATCCCAATAATTTAGCATATGGTGGAAAAATCTGTGCATAACTTGGTAATGACAACAACACGCTGGCTGAAGGCCTGACAGTGTGGGGGAGCAAAGCGGATCATGGGTAATGGAAAAAAACAAGGTCTATTTCTATTCCTCAATTAACAGATTCATTAAAAAATAAACCCAAGAGAGAGGATTCCCTAGCCCTTTAAATGTGTAAATTGTCCAAATCTCATGTATGCTCGTGAATAAAATGAATTCACTTTATTCACATGAGGAATCCCCTCTCTTGGGTTTTATATATATATATATATATATATATATATATACAGGTATATATATATATATATATATATATATACCTGTTTAAAATTGATACAAAAGCATATTGAAAAAAAAAACATTACTTGAGTGTCACATTTGGTCATGAAGCTCCTCTTGTTTTCAGATATAACTTCTAAATGAAGTCCTAAACTTTTTACTTACAGTCTTTGATATTCATCACAAATTATGGTGAGAACGACAAAATCCCATTTAGGTTCAATTTGGGCTATGAAAGTGACCTTATGTCCACTGCCTGCCACACCTTTTCATATCCTAAAATGCCCCGTGATTCAAAAGGTTTCTGCAGACAATTTCCAAGCCTATTCCCCTTGATTAGGAATTAAAACAAAGTGTATTTGCCTTCTCCCAGCACTGTCTCCTGTCCTGTCTGTTTTTATGATCCGAGCTTGCGCACTGGGCGCCTCCATTGTCTGGCCAGTAGCATCAGCAGCAGCAGCGGCGGCGGCGGAGCGGAGAGTAGCGGAGCGCCGATCCGAGCGCAGGGGAGCGGCTTCACTGTGACCCCGATCTCCGGGGGGAAAAAGCGAACGCTGGTTGGAGACCACAGGACCGGACCGACAGCGCGGACGGCGACGTCATTATTTGTGTGTGTGTGAGTGTGTGTGTGAGTGTGTGTGTGTCAAAGACAGACCGCCGTTTTTTGGCGGTCAGACAGACAGCAACAGTTGTCACGATGTCTGAGATCAGATGAGGCGAGAGCAGCGGAGTGAACATTGCGGCGCTGCTGTGATCCGGGCCGGGCGGGATAAACGTGTTGCTGCCGCGTCCCGCCTGCAATGATACAGCCGTCCTAATCACCTGGGACAAGCGAGGGGAGTGTGGTGTACATCTGTTTGTCATTCTGTGCTTTCGGCGTCATTCAGCTCGTCAGCCATCCCCCGGTTGTGTCGAGGTTTTGTCTGCGGGTGAGGTGAATCCAGACGTCAGGGCGGGCTCATGTTCCGCTCAGCAGGGAAACGGGCTGTTGCGTCTGCAGAGAGTCAGAGCTGACGAGCCTGCTGAGACACACGGACAGACAGGCAGGCAGGCAGGCCGAGAGACAGACAGGAGCGAGGGGAGGGGGGCGACAGCCTGTTTCGGCTCTCTCGACCCTTTGCGGATCGAGCGGAGCCCCCTCCTGTTTCCACCCAGAACCCCCACCCATTTGTCTCCCGCTTTGGATGGGGGGAAAGCAGAGCACGGCGGGGCGGCCCCGGGGTGCTTTTCCCGGTGTCTCTACGGATGACAGTGCGGTGCCACCCTCGGCCCACTTCGGCCACTACCGGCCGAGCGGCACCATGGGCCTGCGGAGCCGCTCGGTGAGCTCCGTGGCCGGGATGGGCATCGAGCACAGTCCCGCCGTGCCCTTCGGCTTCTACACCCCCAGAGGGACGGACTCGGATCGAGCCGGAGGGGGGTCAGGGGGCACTACCGCCGCCCCCCACGGTACCGGCTACCAGGACACTGGGGGCGGAGGGCACCACACGGACGGGGTGCTCTATCTGGGGTCCCGGGGGTCGCTGGCTGACACCTTGCCCCTGCACATCGCACCCCGCTGGTTCAGCGCGCACAGCGGTAAGGGCGGTCTATACTCTGCACACACACATTCACACACACACACACACACACACACACACACACACACACTGACACCCATCAGGCAGAATTTGGGTGACGCTGAAGGATTAATCATCAGAGAAAACCACATAGAAAAGCATTCCCCCGGACATCAGCTCCTACAGACAGACACCTATAAATCACTCACACCTTGTTTACCTGCAGGAAGGAAGGACACCAATGCAGTGACATTAAATTTCACTGCCATGAAGGGAAGTTCAGGCCAGACTGAGGATGCTCTGAGTGAGAGAAGGACAGCCAAAATACAGAAAAGGGCAGCTTAAGGCTTTAAAAAAAATGTTTCCCTTAGGTGAGGTTCTTACCCTGTGCTGGCTGAGGTGGGTTAACTGCACAGTACCAGCAGAAAACAGTGGGGCATTGGACAGAAATCAGCTTCTGAACACTTAATAGGCTACTTGACATTTTTCTGCAGGAAATAGTTTGAAATAGAAGATATTTAATTGAACAGCCTAAATTAAAAAAAAATCAAAGTATGTTTAAACACCAATTTTGGTCAAACACTCACATGAAAGTGCTGTCAGTAGGTGATTTTATCAATTGAGGGAAATATGTTTGCTCTGTGTGTGTGTGTATGGGAAATTGAGTCTGGTGAACATAACATTGCAGGGTGCATGCGCTCTCCGTCCTGACTATCACCGTCTGCACCGTCTGCATAGGTCATTCCTTGTTGTGTGAAATGACACTAATAAGCCTGTTGCCAAATCTGGCTGAGTCAATTAGCCCAGCGATTAGAGAGGGGGGGTGGGGTGGGGGGTGGAGGAAGGTGAGGCAGATAAGGGAAAGGAGGAAGGAAAGAGGAAGGGAGGGAGAGAAGGGCTGAGAGGGGTTGTTCATGCTTATCATCGGCTTACCACTTGCTCCACAATATGTTTCTCTGTGTGACTGAACCTGTCAGGCCGTCAAGAGCACGCACACACCTGCACCTGAACACACTCAAACACACGCAAATGTAGGTGTACATACACACACACACCTTAACCACATGGCCGCAGCTGGTTCCCTTCCAACTGCACATACAGAAACACACACAAACACTCAGCAATAAAGTCTTCGAGGAAGATTATGCACACACTCTTCCTTCTCTCTCACACACACACCCGCAACCACACACACACACAAACACACACAGCAGGCTCAGCCAGGTCCCCAGGCTCTCATTATCAAAGCCCTGACCGGCTCACAGCAGGAGAATAGCAAGTTGGACGTCAACATCTCGGCTGTTTTTCCCTGCCTACATTGCCTAGCGACTCGGATGTGCTTTCATATCAGTGGGAGGAGGTAACAGAGTTGGAGGTGGGGGGGTGGTGGTGGAGTCAGCGGAAGATCGGAAAAATTGAGGAAGGTGACACATCAGAAAGAGAGGCCTTCAAGAAATACTAACTATATAGGAAACACCAGTATGTTTGTGACGTACTCACCTTGTTTGACTCAAAGTAGCATTGTAGCAAGGTTAAGGACATTTTTGTATGCACTAACACTGTGGGTGTGGTCAGCAGCTAGCTTGTTGCAGCTAAAAAGATGAGGCTAGTAGCAGCCACATCGCAAGAAGTTGTAGCAACAACAGCATAACACATTTAACTGTTCAAAAACGTGCTGAATGCCAGTGCTGGAGGCTTCAGACGTGCTGGTGACAGATGCTGCACAGCTCAGCCTCAGGCAAGATCACATACAAAAGATAGACAGCCCATCAAGATGAGTGACACGTGTTGGGGGGCGAGAACTGGACAATCTGAGGGGGAAGAGGGCAGGACTGACAATACTCTTCCTGTCTCAGTGAGAAAAGTTGCAGCTGTTATTTCTCGGCGTTGGAATATATGTGCTGTCAGTGGTGGAGGCAGAGAAGCTTATAAGATACGGTCGAAAGTGTCTGATGAAGGTCGCTCTGACCAAAATGTCACATCTTTAATGCTGTAATAAAAGATTGGTTGCTCTTATAGGCAGGTTTGCCCCTTTTCATCCATCTAGACCTCTGCTCCGAGACTGCCTAGCATGACCTTTTATTTCACTCCAGCAGAAATGTTCCTCTCTCAGGGGTTTTCTGGTGGTGAATGAGATTTTTTCTGGAAACTTGGCCGCCTTAGGCTGCGTTCAGGACGACAGTAGCACCATGTCAAAAAAAAAATCCAGGGTCCTCATTTATTTCAGTGAGACCACTGCGTTGGCACACAGTGAGGGTGCCACTGCAAAGGGCTCCAGCAAGAAAACGCATGAAGCCTGTCAAAAAAGAAGTTCATCCTTGTCATCCGGGAGTGCATTGTGTTGGCCAATCCAGTAAGTTAAAGTATCCATATTAGAATAGCTACTAGCATCTAGCATTGTGCTAATTATACTGTTTACCTCGCAAACATAAGAAAGAAAGTGAAAATGATTACTGCTGTGACAACTTTTCCGGAATTGTACAATCCTGCCTCAAAGAAGAGCAGACACAGTGCAGTAGGAGGGTAATGGTACGTGTATGCATCATGAACTGTTCAGTACAGGACGATCTGTTCGATACGAAACATTCGCAACTTGGTTTGGTACACCCTATGAACCAAATTACTGTAGAATTAGCCTAAATCACTCTAATTAGGTTTATGTCTTAGCACGTGGATAACATATGCTTTAAAGAATGATTTCCTCCTACAAAGCTTTGGTAGTCGGTCAGTTGTTGTCCATTAGCTAAACCATGTTAGCCCTTGGACATACAGTATGACCTGTGTCAGTGTGGCTAATGAAAATGAGAAACTAGAGCTGGGAGAGCCTTCCGTGTCATACACTTTTCGAGCGTTATGGTTTACCTGTAAGCTGCAGTGACACCAGACAAAGATGTGTGGAAACACATGCTAAACTAGCTAATGCTATTTGTGGCGGCCCATCTCTCTAGAGCTTTCACAGACTGCTATTACTATGAAAAGTACATGAATATGAACATGTAATATATGTATGGATAGATTCGACTCTCGTCTTTTCAGTTGCGCGCGTTTTCAAAAAGAACACCCTGTGGTAAATATAATTCAGGTACAAGCAGCGGACAATACAACTGAAACCTTAAAAATACGGTGTCTTCGGGGGGGGCTGGTGTTTGAGGGTTAAAGTAAAAGACCCACACCCTGAAGATCAAGTCCAACATGGTGCCTGTAAGGCTGTGGGCTGCTTTTCTCTAGCCTGGTTTGATTTATTCCTAAGGCATGATCACACCTAATTAGAGTAGTTATTTCAAACCCTGGAGCTTTTCAGTTTCCTTGTCCATTTCAGAGCAAAAGCAACTAGACGGAGACCAGGTTGAGAGGGAGGTTTCTCGATACACTTCCAAACCAAATCTGTTGGGACTGATGCAGCTGTGATCCCACCCAGCTATAGGAAGGACAGTCTAATGTGAATTTAACACAAGAAACATGCTCAGTTTGTAATTGTTCAACATAGGAAAATCCCCAGTTTTTACAAACTCAATGAAAAGGCATCAAATATTTATGGAGAATATCCCTCCACAAACAGCGGGATAATCTTTTATAAAATATGAAAACCAAAACAAGCATGATACCCACACTTTAAACAAATGCAGCGCTCCACATATCTTCATGCTTGTTTATGCTGGAAGAAATGCCTTTTTAAGGACCATGAAAATGTTGCTTTCCTTGAATTTGTCAAGTGAAGCCTAACTAATGTAATGCACAAATGCAATTAACCAAAACTTCAAATATTACAGTTAATACCTTGACATTACTCTTCACATCATGTCCTTTTACCACTGTGCCATGAAAGGAGAAATGTCTGCCTTACAGGACTGTACCAGTAACCTTGCAGGATTCAGCTCAGTTAATAGAAATCACATTAGCATGAACCATTGTCCTATACAATAGGTTTGTAGATTTTATAATGCATTCTCTGATGTTTGACACAGCCATTTCAGAATGCTACAGAAGTTAACTGCACAGATTTGAAAGGTCCTTGAGATAGGTAATTTATCACACTGAACATCATATTCAGTTTGATTTTTGCCATTAATGTGTGGCAATGAAAGTGCAGGCAGTGTTGAAAGGTTTGACGGCGTGGAGTGTTGAGGATGACATGAAGTAATTAGTAATTAATTAATTAAATTAGACTAGATTAAATACATTTTTGTATTGTATATCTTATTGGTCTCTATGTATTCGTGTTTATTTGCCTTTGGATCAGACTGGGTCAGGCAGTTTGAGAAGAAACAGGATACAAATTGTGGTTGTAGCCAAAAGTTACAGGGGAGAAAAACTGAGTTGTCATCCAAAAGTAATTTGCTTTTCTTCTCTGAAGCATCTGTTGAGTCAGACTGCACTGATCTAGACAGAGATTTTACCTGAACATACAGTCCAAATAAACCCATGTAATATGCTACTTTACTTATGAATGTGGGTCCCAGTTTGGGTTGTAGACAAAATATTACTCAGAACAGAATGCTACAGTGACAGGTCTCAATTCTTGCTGTATTTCATCCATCATCAATCACTGTCATTGTTGGAGCACTGAGCCAGACTTCCCTCAGGGATTTTGTAACGGTTCAGCCCAAGTTTTCAAGTTAGTCCCAAGCATGGCTGTTGCAGAAGAAGGGTAGGGATGGTGGTTGCATGTCAGCAAACATTAATTTGATGACCTATTAATGAAATGATGTGAGGCTACAGATGCAGTAATAGTTTTAATTGCTCTGGTTAATATACAGCCCGTTCTCATTCCCAGGTCATCAAATGCCAACGTTTTGTCACGCCTCCTCAGCATCTCATACAGCCGCACAAGGTACCCTTTACCATCTGTATGAGACGCTTTCAATGTAAACCCATCCGTGTCAGTTGACTTAGTATAAAGAGAGACAAAGTCTGTGTAGGGAGGATGCCGTGGTGGATGGACCTAGTAGTTTTGTTGTAATATACTAGCGCCAGTAGTGCTTAAAATCATACAAGGTAGCTAACTAGCTACCAAACTCAAGTGAAATCCAGTGTGTATAGAACTTAATAATTCAGATTAGTGAAAATGTAGATAAAAAGAACAATGGTTGATTGATAAACCCACTTTCTTAAGCCAGTCTCACTCTCTTTCGGGCATCCCAAACATAAAATGTTGATGTTTCCACACAAGCTAGTTAGCCACACATTCGCAGACCATTTTTATTTCACTGGTTTTGGAAGATAAATGCTGCATTCTGGGAACCTCTGAGGCTTGGACATTTACGAAGTATAATGTTTTATCCCAGAATGACACATTTCATCCAGTAATGTCACATAGGACCAAGGCTGGATTATCTACTGGGAAAGCAGGCAACCTGCCCCAGGATCCCAGAACTCCAGGGACCCCAAAAGCTTCGTGCTTAGTATTGTAATGTCAACTGGTTTGTGCTCATTTTAATTGAACGTTTGTTTGGTAATATGCACCACTAAAGCACAACATCATCTGACATGCTAAGGTGCTTTAAGGTGGTTCCTGCTTCATGGCCCTGTCATGAAGAGGGTTCCTGTGTCAAAATTTTAGTTTTAAGACTTTCATTATTTCCATTTGATGCTTAAATATTGCAAATTCCTAAATTATTATTACAGAAAACTTAGGTAGCTTGAAAACTCCCACTCTACTGTATGTGAGAGGAATGGGGGTTATGGGGGCCCAGAAGGTAATTTTTGCCCCTGGGACCCCTAGTAGGTTAATGTGGCCATGTATAGGACAATCCATGTTGACATGAATCTCAAAAAATGTTGGCTGAGACCTCCAAAACAAGTGAGTATAACTCTCTGACAAGGGATGATCTGTCCAACAAAGCCTAAATCCTCCCATACTGGCTGTTCTTTCTGCTGCTATGCACAAGGACTATGATTGGTCATTATCTGATGAGTAATGCTCAGAAACTTGGTTTGTAGTTTGAGAAGAAACCTTGTCCAGTTTACATACAGTAACAATATGTTCTCATATGGAGTGTTTGTGAGACAAAGAGTAAAAGTCACATTCAGACCTTGACCTTTGTATTCCCATATTCATAAAGTGGTTGCTGTTGATATAGAGAGGGGCTGTTGTTGACATAGTTACCAACCACAACACACACATACACAATCACAAGCGCACGCACACAGATCTTAGATGGATTCTCAGAAGATCGTTGCTGTATTGAAAATGCTTCAGTCTCTCTGCTCCTCTGTAAAATGGCTGTTAATCAGGCCGGCCACAGGTGCCTTTCCCCCCTGTTTGCCCTTGGGAGGTTGGTGTGTGTGTGTGTGTGTGTGTGTGTGTGTGTGTGTGTGTGTGTCTGTGTTTGTGAATGAGAGACAAGGGGTGGGGGATGGGGCGGTGGGGTATCATCATCACAAGGGAGAACAGATTGTCTCTTTAAAATTCAAGACAAAGGCCGGTGGTAATGCAGGAGAGTGTGTGCGTTTGCCTTGAGTGTGTATGTTGATGAACATCCATTCAGATGTTAAGAGATGCGTTTACTAGGCTAATGTTAATCACGACACAGACCAGTAAGAGCCTTGCAATTGCATTTGTAATGTAGCCTTATGCAGTCTCGCCTTGAGATTGTATCCTCTCATGCACACATGGACACACTCACTCACACACATACAGAGAGCCCCAGCAGTCAAGTTGCCTCTTCCTCCCATCCATCTTTGGTCTGGTGCAGGTGGAGGTCAAACAAGCCTCGCTGGGGCGCATTAATTTGCTGTTGCTTGATTCAGGAGCATGAATGGGTTTGAGGATTTAGCATTCATTCATGTTTTTACAACCGCTTTATTTTGGGTCCCGTCTCCATCTCACTATACCTCTGCTGACAGAACATATGGCTGCTCGCATCTGTGTGAATCAGAGCTTACATGGAGGAATTGTAGTCTAATTCAGTGTTGTGTCTGTGACTGATGGTGGGTATTCAGTAATAAGCACCATAGTTGGGAATCATGAAGGTATTCTTAAACAAAATGTAGTTTCTTTAATTAAGAAAAGAGTGTTCTTGCAACATAATCTTCATTTTAATAGGTTTGTTAATTGCATTTCCTTGGCAATATGTAAACAGTTAAAAACGTGAATGTGTTCATTTATATTCCAGTGGATGAGAAGATAATTGGGAATAGATGGAGTGTGATGCAAACACAGAAAGAATTCTAAAAGTGGCTGTTGGTTTGTTTTAGTGGCATAAGCCGATATATCATAGTGGTATATGCCACTACTAATCTACTAGCATACGCCGCTTATAATCAGCATGTCACTCATGTTCTTTTGACAGATACCAGTCCCCACTGACATATACCAGTTATTAATACTAATAATAAATATTGGTTGGTTGCTGCTGTGTACCACATAAAAATGGGATGTTACTTGTGTTCTACTGACAAGTGTCACTTTTGACTGGCAGGTACTGGTTGCACTGGTAGCTTACACCATAACCTTATTCTGGAATAAAACAGCTCCTTTTAAGCAGCTGTCATTAAAGAAAGCTACACTTTTGTGGTAGCAAAGCTAGCAGGTCTAGGCATGGCTAAATATTAGCCCTGTTTGGCTAACTAGCATAGCTTACAACTAAGTTTGAATGACAATACCTTAAAATTGTTCAACTGTATTTTACACAACTTGTTTTTACAGTGTGTGTCATTATCTCAAATGTCCAAAGTTTAAAAAATATATATATATTAAAGTTTTTTATGCACAGCCAAAACGTGTGACATCTATGCTAACACTCTATGGATAAACTGAGCAGCCATGACACGGGTGCTCACACTGAACGTCAGCCTGGTCGGTTTTGTCTGGTGACAATTCTAATAAAGTTTCTTCAAACAAAAAAGAGAAAGGCAGCTTTACTTAGCAATTCTTCTGTAAATGGAAAGTAAAGAAGAAAAGACAAATATGGAGCCACAGATGGTTGGACGATGCAGACAGCATTGATCACCTTTTGTGGTCACCCTATAAAGTTGCTATGATTAAAACTTTAACAAACAGTCGCCTATTTACACATCCAGAAGATGTGGAGCAACGTTAGTATTAATGTGGTGTGATGTTTCTGTCCACCTGACAAATGCGAGTCCAATATTCACTCTTCTTTTAGCTCTGTTTTCGGTCTCCAGCACCTCCTAAGGGTAATATCTGGCTCTTTAGCTGCTAAATGCTCCACTATGTTGTTCACCAGCTAGTTTCCAACTTTGTATGTCTGTTGGCAGTGGTGGACTTGGGCTGTTTGAGGGAAAGGGGCGAAAAAAGGGCATCAGCTGTATGCGGTGCAGTATGGCACTGTATTGCATTTTCTCCACTGGAAGGGCACCCTAGAGGGCATTTTATCATCCGAGTCCACCAGTGTTTGTTGGTTGGTCTTGGGCAGGTAGCGTACATCAGGTTTAGTCAGAGACCTTTCACTGAAAACACATGTGATGAGGTTGATGAGAGTGAAGATTGCAGGCCTGGAAACCACAACAATGAGCTAAAAGAGGCTAAAATGTTTCACAGAGCTTGGGGGGAACTGCAGAGTTGGAGGATAACTATATGGGTTCATCAGTACCAGCAACCCCTTTCATATTGCACACAATCATTTGATACATTGATATAAAAATATTGATAAGTGCAGCTTTAAGTTTGGAAAACTGTTTCCGGCTGTACTTTTTAGATGACAAACATTTGTCAGTGTCTCACCTCCTCTCAAAACACCCAAACTTAATGAACTATTAAAACATTTTTTAAAAAGTGAATCATGATTTTCCAACTACCTTGCATATTTCTCAGTTTTGTTCAGAACCTTATATTGGTTGTTAGTTTAGGAGAAATTGATGAAAACAGCGAGTGGTGAGTGCCAGTATGAGCAAAACTGCTTGGTTGAAATTACTTTCGGTTTAGGATGTACAACTCACAATTCATACAATAATTATACAGAAGTTAAGTAATAGAAACCTTGTTTCATAACATTAGCTTTTTTGCTTTTCTTTGGTCTTGGATGCAAAAGGTTTTGTGATTCTTAATTGCTTTGATTAGTCCCAGTGTTCCACATCTACTGTCAGTGAGACGTATGAAAGGCTGGCCAGATTGAAAAGGGTTTGAACCTGGAGACCTGCCACTGGAGTCCCTATAATTAATATGTCAAAAAACAGACAGATGTGACAGAATGAATAGGCCGGAAGAGAGAGAAAGAGAGACAGACAGACAGACAGCCAAGGTGAATGAATCATTAAAGGAAAACAGACGAGAAGAGAAGAATAAATCTGCTCATTGTGGTGGGGTATCACTGTGATGTAACTGAAGAACGAGGCAGGAAGACAGACAGAGCAGGGATGTGGTAAAGCCAGCTAAACTCAATTCAGTCCCCTTTTTACACAAGATTTATAACCTAAACTGATAGTATAAACCAGGTACTTTTGCAGTTACAGAGGGTACGTGAAAAGATTGTGGAGTAGCTGAAGTAATTAAAAAAATGCAAATTATGATTTAATTTAAAGAATATATCCAGATAATGATGTTCAAGATAAAAATAAACAGTCTCAATTACAGATTGGTGTGATGCTGATCTTTAGTGTATTTACAATAACTGGTAAGCTTCCAGCTACGAAAGGCTGATAGCACAGGACATATCACCAACCTGAGTCAATTGTGAGTGAGTAGAGAAGTTTAAATAGTTACCTAGTGGAGGAACACTTAGTTAGTTAGCTTAGAATAGTTAGCTTAAAGTACTGAATACATGGTTTAAATAGTTAGCTAAAAGTAATAAGATAGATAGATAGATAGATACTTTATCCCGAGGGAAATTTAAGCACCCAGTAGCTTAAATACAAAAACACCAATACACACAAGAATATAAGAGTAAGAACACAAAAACACAGCCGTGAAGTGATAGTCTAACTGCCAGAACTACTACAGAGAGCTGTCACTATGATATAGTATGTGCTAAATGGAATAGATGCAAATGTAAGATGATTAAGTAGTTTCCTACAGATGCTGAAGGACCCCAGTCTGCTCAGGAAATTGAGCCGCTTCCCCTTCCTGTGAAGAGTGTCAGTTTTCGCTGACCACTCCAGTCTTTCGTCCAGCTGCAGCCCTAGGTACATGTAGGTCCTGACCACCTCCACATTGACCCCCTCAATGGAGACCGATTTCAGATGGGGCCTGGTCCTCCGGAAGTCCACCACCATCTCTTTGGTCTTGGAGGTGTTCAACTGCAGATGGTTCGACTTGCACCACGTCACAAAGTCCTCCACCAGGCTCCTGTCCTCGCCCTCCTGTCCACCCCTAATACACCCCACAATCGCAGTGTCATCTGAGAACTTCTGCATGTGGCATGACTCAGAGTTGTACTTGAAGTCAGAAGTGTAAGGGGTGAACAGGACAGGGGAGAGCACAGTCCCCTGTGGTGTGCCAGTGCTACTGACCACAGTCTCCGAGGAGCAGTCCCTCAGCCTGACATACTGTGGTCTCTCCGTGAGGTAGTCCGTGATGCAGGTCACCAGGTGTGAGTCCACCCTCATCTCTGTCAGCTTGTCTCTCAGTAGGAGGGGCTGGATGGTGTTGAGGGCACTGGACAAATCAAAAACATGATCCTCACAGCACCGCTCCCTTTGTCCAGGTGAGAGTAAGCCCTGTGCAGCAGATAGAGGATGGCATCTTCCACGCCCACCTTCTCCTGGTACGCAAACTGCAGTGGGTCGAGTGCATGGCGGACCTCAGAGATGGAGCAGCAGCCGTTCCAGGGTCTTCATTATGTGTGACGTCAGAGCAACTGGCCTGAAGTCATTCAGCACACTGGGGTGTGCCCTCTTTGGAACTGGGATGAGACACAATGTCTTCCACAGTACAGGGACCCTCCCCAGTCGCAGGCTCAGGTTGAAAATATGTTGAAGGGGCTCCCCCAGTTCAACAGCACAGGCCTTGAGCATTCTTGGACGCACCCTGTCCGGGCCAGCTGCCTTGTTGGGATGGAGTCTCCTCAGCTCTCCTCTGACTAGATCTGCGGTGATGGTGAGGGGGAGGCAGACTGGGAGAGGGGTACAACTGTAGCTGATGATGATGATGGGGGAGGGGGTAGGGCTGGCTGTCAAACCTGTTGAAGAAGTGGTTGAGCTGGTTTGCTCTCACCCCATCCCCGTCTGCTGCGCTACTTCTCTTCTTTTTGCAGCCTGTGATGGTTTTCATACCATCCCAGACCTCCCTCATGTTGTTGTTCTGCAACTTCTTCTCCACCTTCCTTCCTCTTGCCTCTCTCAGCTGGACCTTGAGTTCCCCCTGAATGAGCTTCAGCTCTGCTTGGTCTTTGAACGCCCTAAAAGGCCTTAACCCCCTGGGGTCTCACCAGTCGCCCACGACTGGAAAGGCACTCACTTCGTACTTTTAATAATATCTCTGTAACGGTTGTATGTAGCGTCTTAATTTAAAAACTGCCCTGCAGCGCACCGTTCAGCCGTTACAACGAGCCGTCACTTGTTCTTATAATCCATCCAGGGGCTTGGCAATCCATCAAGGAAACACTGTTATTGTTGGACACGTTCGAAAAATAATAAAAGCAATAATTCGATGTTTTATGAACTTATTTATCTAATTCCGACTATACAAACAACTTTTTAGTGTTTTGGTGAATGAGATTGCTGGCAGACACGTTGTCTCTCTCTTCTCCAATCACAAGCTGTGTTATTAGGTGGTGAACCGTGCGCAAAGCACTGCACCAATGACGGTTGCAAATGGCGTATCGCCGATTTACAAACGTGATTGGAGGGATCTATGCTGTGTCCTGAGCATTTACAAATCTACTGCAACACGGAAGCGACCTTCAGAGAGTAAATAATGTGTCAAGATAGTTATCTAACGCATATTGAGCTACATAAAGACATGTTCGTACTTCCGTGAGCACTTGGCAATGTCTGTAGGGTGTGCACCATTGATTTTATATCTATGGTGTGCACGCCACGCATACAGTGGAATATGTGTTTTTATTCTGTTTGGTGTTTTATTCTGTTTGCCAACGTTTTATTACTGAACAGAAATTGAGAAATGGAGAGATCAGCTTGGCGGAAATGACGTGGTCGGGAAAAATGCTGGTTTCCATATATGGTATGCGAAAAACGAAGAAACGAATATGGACTGTTGTGCTAAAAATGTAAATATTTCTGTTTGTGTGTAGGTTAGAGTCTTCATTTTTTTTTGTTTTTCACCTGAGGCCTTGGGCTACAAATGTGAAGATAATAAACTTTTGCACATAGTTGTTTGTTTGTTGAAAATGAATACATTGTTGAAATATTCAAATTCCGTTTTACTTTTTCTTTTGACTTCTTGGTTTTATAACTTTTTATAATATCATGTGATGTCACTACAGCATACATATTCAAATAGCCCATGTTGTGCTGAAAAAGACGATATCAATTACTTGCTTGTGACTTACTGTACTGAATTATATTAAGAGAGTTGAGGCGCCAGTAATAGGAGAAAAATGGCTCGGACCCCATGCCTTAAAAGGTTGCACTAGTCAGCTAAAAGTAATGAATAAATGGTTTAAATAGTTAGCTAAAATTAATGATAAAAGGTTGAAATAGTTAGGTAAAAGTAAAGGCTAACTGGTTAAAATAGTTACGTAGCTAAAATTGATAAGACGTCCAGCTTCTCCAAGTGGTAGTAGTAGGGCGACACTGACCTAAACATTGAAAATTCAATTGTATATACTAAGATGTTGCAACAGATGTACTTTTATAAAATGAAGTGTTAACATCCAGTTTGAAATCAATTGATATTCAAATATTTGGAACATATTGGTGTCAGTGAAGGGGTACTGGAGCTCATCTGACAGGGCTTTAGTTTGGAGGTATGTCGTTATGTTAATTTACTACATCCTGAGTGACCAAAAGACAGTCAATCAGAGGATATTAGCAGAGAGAGACAGACAGAGTGATAGAGACAGAGACAGGTTAGATCCTACCCCAACCCAAACACAAGTAACTGACTGTACAACCTAGTGCTTTAGCAAGCCTTTGGTCATTATATCCATCAGTCAGCACAGTCATCCGTCAGACCAACGGGCCTCCCCTCCACCCTCCTACCTCTTTGTTGACACATGCTGTCAATACAGCATCAGTGTTTAACCAATATAGCATTTGCACACTTTTTCTGACCAACAAGTTTAATCCCTGCCCAGCTTGGCTGCCAATTCCCCAGTGGTACCTTGCAAGCATTTTTAACGCTTAATTACATTGCCTGTTTGACCAGAATAGAACAGAAAAGAATAGAACTTGATACCATTCAATAGAGGCCTTTAGAGATGACACAATTCTCCCAGCAGCACAACTGGTGCCATGACCCAGGTCCATTTGTAACGTGGTTGAACAGTAGTGATGGGTCAATTCACAAATCAATTGTTCATTTGAACAATACTTTTAAGAATAGAATAGAATGTCTTTATTGTCATTGTACAGGTACAACAAAATTAAAATGCCAATCTTTAAGGTGCTAAACAATAATAAATAAGTAAAAACAATACTAAATAAGCAATAAATAAATAAAACATATCACACACAAAACATTAACACTCTGCAGGTATTGCACAATCCCTTAATATTGCACCGTGAATTATTTTACAAAACAATGTTCAAATTTTGTTTAGTGTAGTTATGGCTCTGGCATACAAACTGTTCTTCAGCCTGTTAGTCCGTGCTTTCAATGACCTGAAACGTCTGCCTGAGGGCAGCAGTTCAAACATCACATGTCCTGGGTGAGAGGGGTCCATGAGAATATCTTGTGCTTTCCTGAGACAGCGGGAACTGTGCAGATCTTCCAGGGAAGGGAGAGGGCAGCCGATAATCTTCTGGGCTGTGGTGATGACCCTCTGGAGCGCTTTCCTGTCTGCAGCTGTGCAGCTGGAGAACCACACACACATGCAGTAAGTCAAAATGCTCTCTATGGAGCAACGATAAAAGGACACCAGCAGATTTTGTGTGAGGTGGTTATTCCTGAGTACTCTCAGGAAATGCAGTCTCTGCTGTGCCTTCTTGATGATGGCAGTGGAGTTGATGCTCCAGGTCAGGTCATCCTCTATGTGAATGCCCAGAAAGCGGAAGTCTGAGACCCTCTCCGCACAGTCCCCGCCGATGAACAGAGGCAGGGTGTCCATTTTTTTCCTTCTGTAGTCTCTGAGCGGGTGAGTTGAATCAGATTTTCAGATCAGTTAAGCCTCTATGGTTAGACACATTTGAAAATCTAAAGCAAGCACTCAGGACAAAGACAGTTACCACTTCAATTCTGCACTCAGCCACAGTTGCTAACTCCCTGTTTATTCCCTCTTTGTTGTTATTCAGCAGCCAAACAAGATTGCACATGGTGCAAGCATGATAGATCCATGATAGATCTACTATGTGAATCCTTTAGGGTATTAGTCATTTTGACATGCACAGGTGTAATTAATTATACTATTCATGGCTGTGTTCCATTTAGGTGTCCCAGTGTTAATGCCTTGGCATTGTCATGCTGGCTCACTTACAATTCAATAGAGCGGAGCCATTGTTAACGTTATTAGAGACACCTGTGCTTTTCCAGCTGTGACAATTCAAAATGTATAATTGCCAAATTACATTTGAGATATTGAACAGGAAAGTAGTTATTCCCTCACTGCTTAGGAGAATGTACACAGTAAACAATTTTCATTGAGAACTACAAAAGTATAACTACCACTGTTCTCTCTCTTTTTTATTTTAAACATAGATTTTAAACAAGAAACATAGAGAGGCAAAAGTCCCCAAATCCATGGGGAAAAAAAACCCAACAAAACTCTTTCACACTTTCACAAGCACACACACACACACACACACACACGCACACACACAGGAAAACAGTTTTAGCCTCTCAAACACACACACACACACAAATGCGCACATGGAAACACACACACATCTGCTTTAGCAGCACTGATTATGTTAATTCCAGCACTAACTGCAAACTTAAATTAATATAACAGATAGTGAAGATTTGTCAGTATTTGTATGCGTAGCACTAAGCAAGATATGTTTACAGCCAAGCATATAAACACAAACATATCTTGTTTCTACATGAAAAGAATATGATAAAATGATCGACTTGCTTGCTCAAGATTCTGTCAGTTGGAGCAAAGTCAACCTCTGAGTAAATGTAGCTGGTTTTTCTGTAGACAAAATGACCAGTTTAGCTCACGTTTCATGGAATATTAGGCTATATTGGTTCTGCCGGCAATACTCAAACAATTAGGGCGTTCAAAAATGGCGTATTTATTAAGATACATGGTTACATAGTTGTCCAGTTATCGTGATAAAGCTGCTGGAAAGTCACGTCTGAAAATAAAAAGGTTGATATCTGACTGATGACCACTGACAACACAGTTGACAGCACTTTAGCTGATTGAGCTAGTGCTACTGTTAGCTTAAAAGACAGAATGACCTACATCACAGCCATGAATCCTAGAGATCCAAATTCAGTGCTATTTATAGCGATAGTAATCTTTAAACAATGATATGAGGTGCTTAAATACTTACCTGGGAGCTTACTATTACTGTTTACTGTCCACCAACTGTCTGTTACAGTATTTAGACTGAACACCCAACAGCCACCAAGCTAGCTAGTATCTGTCTGGAAATGATGTGAAGCGAATTAGATTGTTGATGTAGACAAAGATTCACCACACTGATGCTCCTTTTTAACATTAAGAAACAGTCTTTTCAAACATCCAAATGATACAGAGTGGTGTTTCTAAGCATCTTTGACTAAGTGTAAATTGAACAAACATCAGCATACAGCAACTCGTGGAATCGAGGCTAATTAGCTACAGCTGACTAAATTTGCCTGCAGTTGTCATTTCACTTGGTGAAAACGTCGGTTGCTAAATAAAACTTTCACCTCTTACTTTAAAATCTTTTGATATAAAAACATTTAATAGTTCAGCTCTATAGCGATAATAAATCCTACAAGCTGTAGGGGTGGACAAAATAACAGGAACAGTTTACAATATAATCGATAATACACAACATAGTGTCCAACATTTCAAATTAAGTTGGTTTCATCTGTGAGAGTTAATTGGCAGTACTGTTGCTATGGTAACCTATAGTTTAGGGTTGGTCCACCCAAATTACATAAAACATTTTCACACTTTCCGCTAGTGGTGTCTAGTCATTCTATTTAGGTTTGGAGATATCTGTTTCAGAGATTACTCCCTCCAGCCCAATAAAATGAAGGTGAATAGAATTTCCTTTTTGGTGCTCAAACAAAAACCCAAATACTGTATATACATATATATATATATATATGTATATATATATATATATATATATATATATATATATATATATAAAATGTATATAATATACATATAACACACACATAACACACACATATATATGTATATGTACAGTATATGTATATACATTTATACACCTTACTTCTTAGGTAGAAACAAGTCATGACAGATATCTCAATACCTGGGCAAATTAAACCAAAACATACAGATAACTTAGATAACACTATAGGTGAAACATTTTTTATTTTTTTGTCATTTGGGTGAAGCAACCCTTCAATAAATCTTGTGTACTGATTTAGAGCACTGGTTTAACTGTTAACCTGAAATATGTTTTAGGTATGGTGTTATACGATTTTAACAGATACCTGTCAACCAATCAGTGTTTTCCTTGCACATGTTATAAAATACATTATAAAAAAAAACACAGCCTCAAAGTGACCACAGAATTGAATAAACGCCGCTAAGACACAATCTGTAACAAACATTTGATAGAAAAATCTGCATTTTATAGGATCCCTCTATGCTGTATTCTCCTACACAAGTCCTTCCCCTGAAGATAGCCATTGGATGAGTAGGAGTGAAGAAAACAGTTCAGTCTGGGAGAGAGAATGATTAGAGGTCTGAGGCCTGAAATAAGTCTTCCTTGCTGCTGCTCAACCTGTGCTTGCATCATCAGGTTTAGGATTTGGAGGGATGAAAAGAGGCTTTCTACCAGATACAGATTATTGACAAGCGTACAATAGCGTCCATAGGCGTACTCTGTCATATACATGGAGACGAGGCTGAAATCAGCAGAGTTGCTCCTTTAAGCACTGAAATAAATCAGCACAGATCCACCCACACATACTGCAACAGCACACACAAACAAATAAAAACACAGCTGATGCATAACGTACGTGGGACACACAGGCACAATTAGAGCGAATCCCTTCCATACAGTCGGGTGTTGTGGCTGGATTTCACGGCCGAGGGTTTCAGGAACACGGGGATTGGGGGAACATCTGTGCCGCTGAACTGGTTGCGGGATTCGAGAATATAGGTCAGCACTGCAATTTATTTCTGTTTCCTTTGCCCCTCTCTCTCTCTCTCACACACACACACATTCACACTTTCCCCATCTTTCCTTGTCTCTTTCCTCCGCTCAGCGCAGTGCATACACAGAGGAGGCACATAAGGACACACACACACATACACACACACACACACACATACACATATATATTCTGCATACATGCAAGGGCAGAATGAGATGACGGAGCATGAAGGAGAGACCGCGAGGCGAGGTTTGGAGATGGGTTTTTGTTGCTGTGACAACCACCTAGCTGCCTATCACTGCTGTTTTTCTAGACACGCACGAGCCCCACGTGCACACTCTCACACAAACACACGCTCCCCTCACCTTTGCAAATGTTGCCTCGACCCCACTATTCCCTTCCTGGCTGACTTTCACAGCATGCACACACACAAATGCTATTTACACACACGTTTGCAGAAAAAGAAGCGGCGCATGAGGTCAGGAAACAGAGAGACGGAGTGAGAAAAAGGAGCAGAGATAAGACCGTCTGGAAGACAGTAATGTTCACTTTTATAAATGGTCCCTGCAAGCATTCATAACAGCCATGTAAAAGGTATAAAGGCAGCAAAGGTTGTGTGGCTGCATGTCAACACCATATGTACTGTAATTGCAATGGGCTGGCCAATTACGAGTAGCGAGGGCCCCGGCGGTCACCGTGGCAGTCGGTGGGCACGGCGACTGTTGCTATGGACAGCGCCTAAATGTCGTCACGGCAGAGCAAAGAGAGAATTTCTAAAGATAAACTCTGACTTGGGCAGCGAGCGGAGCAGGGATGGATAGCAGCATTCAAACAGGCTGTATGCAGGCCACTACATCTATATAGTACAACATCTGACTGATGTATATTTCTTACAGTGATATTTACAGAAAAGAAGCCTCATGCAATGTCACATATCAGCAGTTCAATTCAGTAGCTGACTTTCTTTCTGTATTCACTTTTTCTCGTTGTGTCTTTTTCTACTTCAGTAAGTGATTTCCTGCATTTCCTAATGCCCTTTAACAACACAACAGGGAAGTAGCACAGACTTGCTGAATAAAATAATTCATTCATTATTCATATGCTTTATGTGGCTGAAATTGGTGCTGAAATTAGTTGATTAATGGATTACCTGACTGACAGAAAATGTATTAACAGTTTTGGTAATAAATTAATCATTTGAGTCATTTATTAAGCAAAAATGCCAAACATTATTTTATTTTCTGACATTTTATAGACCAAACGATTAATTGAGAAGACAATCAGCAGATAAACTGATAATGAACTAATAATGAAAATAATTGTCCGTTGTAGCCCTTAACCACACTCATTAAATATGTGGCATTTGCTGTGTGAAACACTGTAGCGCTGTTCTTTTCCTCTGAAGGTTAATATTTTATTTCATTAAAGTGCATTCAAGCAAGGTGGTCTTTGTTTCGGAAATTAATCATTAGTTGCTGCTGCTTTGGTATATAAATGTGATATTGTGTGACACATTGTAGCAGTCAGAGATGAGTAAAACTGCCTTATTCCCATATAAAATGGACAGAGCGACAGCAGCTGTGACGTGCTGTCATAAAACCACATATACATTTGACACAGTCAGCATGACTACCTGCATAATGTCAGGTGTTTGTTTAGATGTTACATGGGATGGTGTAGTTCAACAAGAACATCAGAAGTTTGATTTGTAACTCTAGTTCTCTGAGACTTTAAACTCTTTGGTGAAATGCTCCCTCTTTCAGAATTGAGGGATAATACAAATACAAAGTTTTCATGTTTTCAAACACTGAGTAGATCAAATAGACCTTTATCTTCCACTATACACTAGATGTATGACTTGATTAGCTCAACTTAGCATAAAGACTGGAAACGGGGAAACAGCTGGCTCTGTCCAAGAGTAACAAAACAACCTACCATCACGTTTAAAGCCCACTAATAAAACACTATATCTCAGTTTTTGTACTGATTAAACAAACAAGATATAATGTATTAATTAGTAAGCGTCAGAGGTGCTGTTTCCCCCTGCTTTCAGTCTTTGTGCTAATTAAGCTAATTGGCTGCTGGCTCCAGCTTCATATTTAGCATACAGACATGAGAGTGGTATCAATCTTCTCATCTAACTCTCAGCAAGAAAGCAAATAAGTGTATTTCTCAAAATGGTGCATTATTCCTTTAAGTGGTTTTGACTACAACAGCCCTGTTAGCAACACTGATTTGGTTTTGAAGACATCACCTTGGATTCTGGGTAATTTGAAGGATTGATTGATCATTGAATTGCTAATATAATCCACAGATGAACTGATACCGAAAACAGGGATGTTAATGATAAGAATTTAACTGATTAAAAATGTATTAACTGTCAGTGTATGTTTTGTGTACCATTTGTCCGGAGCTTTTATACCACAAGAGGGCGCACTTTGCCCCTTTGCAGTTCAGAAAAACTTCTTGCGCAACAAAGGAAGAAGCGGTCAGTGGGAAATGGTGAGGCAAAACGTAGTCCAGCTCAATGTAAATATTGAGGCACCATCTTAAAATACAGCTCCAGTACAACGTCAGTGTTGTACCACCTGAAAAGTCAGCACCTGACGATTGCAGTGCAAGTCCAAAGTGGAACACCGTCCTCCAACAAGGCATAGGCAATAACTCAGAGGCTTTGCTTTATGGTGGAAAAGGACATGATGCCTACAAACGTGCTGGACAGTGAAGGATTTCGTGAGCTAACGTTACTGAACTATACTGAACCAGGCTATCGCATCCCCTCAAGAGGAACAATTAACTTTACTAGCCGCGTTTCGAGTGAGAGCCTTATTGTTCACAGCCATTTGTCCATTCTAAATAGTGCATTTTAATCTGGTCAGTTAATGATCGGTTAACGAGGGTCGGCTATCAGTCAGAAAAAATATCTAAATTAGCGTCTCTAAAAAAATAATAGTCAGTTGGAACCCTAGTTGAACTATTGCACATGTAACAGCTCATCTTTACCTAATGACTATTGAGGGAACAACATGGAGCGTGTGTGAAGCTGCACTGTGATTGTTGTTCAGACTGAGTTATATCCACCGTGTTGTTTACCGATCCCTGTCAGAGCCACTGTGTTCCCTGGAGAGAAGGGCTCGGAGGGGTTGATTGAACATTCAGGGACTCTCTTCGGAGCAAACATTCTAATTTAACCCCCGGTGACGCTGGATTGCACAGACCCAAAGCCCAGGCCACGCTATCTTCAAGCTGTGGCCCTGTCCTTTCTTTTTCTCAGTATAATTATACATTTCTCTCTCCCTCCCACTCCCAGTTCACCTCTATCCTCCCTCCGCCTCACCTCCATCTAAGGTCACATTAGTCCTCTGTGAGACAAATAAAACAATAGACATGTTTCGTATTTTTCTGTTTCTGTAAGCTCTTTCTCTCTCTCTCTCTCCACACCCCCAACATCCAACCTCTCCTCTGTCTCTCCATCTCTCTCTGTCTATTTTTCCTTTTTCTCTTGTTCTGTCCTGTTCCCATGGAAACTGCTGGTCTTTCCGGTAAGGTAAGGAGAGTTTGTTGGAGAGAGTTGCGTTCGTTGTAAGTTGTGATGTAATCAAGCCAACAGTTTCCAGGGCTGCCGTTTATGGTCATGGCAGTAGGCTGCTGACGATCAGGCTTCCTCCTGTCTGACTGTGGCACAGAGACGCTCGCTGAGGTGGAGAGTGTGCGTGTCTTTGAGTGTGTGTGTGTTTATGAAAGAGGAAGGTATACTACAAATACTGCCATCTCATCCAGTTATTATCTACAATGGCCGTGTATGTATTGCTTTATTTGTAAAGCTCTGAATGCAACTCCAGCTGCTTCATAATCAAGGTGGCAAAAACAAAATGGAGGTGACAAAAGGAACCTGGTTACAGTAAAAGGTGGGGCAAGGATATCATACATAAATATAGTGGGAACAGCATAAGAAAGACAAATATGATCACAAAAAAAAAAAAATGAAAATACTGGCCTTGAGGTCTTGGGAGTAGATGTCTTGAGAATGGTCTCGTTGATTAAGCAATGGCTCTGTCTCTGAGTCTTAAAGGGTAATTTTGGTTTATTACAACTAGTTTTGGCCATCATTCCTCTCAGTTATAATAATTAATTAATTTTAATTAATGTTAATAATAACACTGTACTCACCAAGTTAATTGCCGAGATCTTGAAACGCGGCAACATCACTTAAAAGAAGTCATGAATATGCTGTTGCTGACAATGCTAACATGCTGATGTTAATCAGGTACAATGTTCACTATCTTAGTGTATTAGCATGCTAAGATTAGCCAATTAGTCCTAAACACAAAGTACAGATGCGGCTGATGGGAAGGTCATTAGTTTTGCTGATATATAGTATATATGTATATTGCAGGTCATAAACCAAAGTATTGGACACATTTTAATTTTGACCCGATGGTGGCACTACATGAAAAGTCAGGGGTCTAAGTTATTACAATTCATTCTGAGGGATGAATGTCCGTACCAAATTTCATGGCAAATATGTGAACCTCATCGGGGCGCTAGAGGAAAACTCAGGGGCTCAACAAAGTAAATAGGATTCATCCTCTGGGAACCATGCATGTCTGTACAAAATGTCATAGCAATCAACTTCATAGTTGTTGAGATATTTCAGTCTGGATCAAAGTGGTGGACCGACCAACAGGCCGACATACCGACATGCTGACATACTGACATTGCCATCTGTAGAGCCAAGCCCATAGCACAGCTAAAAACTACCAACCAATCAGAGCTTTGTAGATGGGATTTAGAATGGGGAATTCTTCTTCCTGTGCCAGAGCCAATAAAATGGCAACAAGCGTAAATGAGACACAGCTGTACAGGTTGTTGTACGGTGACTTATAGAAATAACAATGTTGTTCACTTTAGTTTTCACCTTGAAATAAAGTGGTGGATAGGGGATAATGTTTGCTAAACTGTTGGCTTATTTACAACCTGATGGTTTGACTGCTCATGTTTAGCGCTCTGTGCTACTATTCATGTCATGTTGTGGAATTCATCATGGAAGGCAAAAAATTCTAACATGCTAGTCTTTTTGTCTGGATGTTGTGAGGCGTCCCAGATGTGGCATTGGTTGTTGTCCACTATGATACACTACACAGGATAAAACGATCAATGGTCGCCCCCAACACCCTACGTCAGGTTGGGTCAGGCTATTATCATGTATCATATCATGTAGTTTGAACTCGGCATAAGGCCACTGGTCAAGGAACTCATGTTGCATGCACTCACACTCAGAAAAACCTAAGGCCAAGGCAGCAGAGCACTTAATGATGCAGTAGCCTGGGTAAGAGGAAATATAAGATAAGTTTTCTCCAGACTGATGAACGATGAAAACTTTTAGATGGGGTTTGTAACTGAACAAAACAAGGCTACAAATCTCTTTACCTGAGCATCAAAGGTAATGTCACCTTCAAAAATGGCAGACTACTATATACTCAGCTGATAGTTTGCCCTTCATTCAAACTCTGCAATATCCAACACACACTGAATGTGTCTATAATATATTTTAAATGGATGGGACCTAAAGTAATGTTGAAGAGAGCAAACTTCTCAAAGAAACACGCACACAAAAGATAAAATTTACACATGAATGCAGGTGATCATGCAGGTGTGTGAAAGGTTACACAGAAAAACTAAAAATGACTTTCATCTAGATAACAATAATAATACTTTTGGTATCTTAACATCAGCAGTCTTTGTTCTGAGCAGCAGATCAAAGATGTTTACAAGTCAGACAGTATATATAGGTCTACTTTAGTCACCTTTATATCTCGTCCTGGTATCTCTTCTCCTTACTCACGGTTCCCATTCATGCATTTTTCTTTTATTTCAACATTTGGAAGTAATTTTTACGAAATATGTGTCATTACTAAACATCAAGAGTCCAACTCTTGCCTCTCTCCCCTCCCATCCTTCCTTGTGCCTGGTTGGCTCTGCAGCGTGACAAGCAGTGTGACTAGAGTTGCTCTCAGACTTTCCATCTGTAGTATTAATGGTGTCTTCTCTCTCCTCCTCTCTGATCTGCCTGCCTGACACCGCCTGCCTGGAGTGCCTCTGTGTGTTAAATATCCGCCTTCAGTCTGCCATGCCACAGAGCTAAACCCCCAGAGTGGCTTTGTTGTGCTTCTGCAGTAGAATCTCTGCCTTCAGCCTGTCTGCCTGAGAGCTACATCTCAGCATGGCTCTGTGTGTGTGTGTGTGTGTGTGTGTGCATCTGCAGCTGAATCAGTTTCCAACTTCCCTTCCACAGAGCTAAAAACCTCCAGTGCCCTCAGATCTGACTTTCCCGGAATTAGAGCAAAAATTGACAAAGGCTTCTTGAGCTTGTGAAGCTGATGGTGCCCTTAGCTTACCTTGACTTGAGTGACTCGGCATTGTGCATGTGCCTGTCTGAGATGTTGTTCTTGTTCTCACACTTATAAAGTCTTTATAAAGAGGTATTTAGACTTTTTGTATTTTTAATTTTGCTTTAAGAGAAGTTCAAAATATATAATATACATTCATATTTTAAGGGTACGGTATACCTTTGCCGTGCATTGTACCTAGATTATTTGTTGGACAGGGCGTAATGACCAAAAAGACAAGACTCTAATCTAACAGTATATGTATTACGCGTTCATATTTATGTAACTCTTTATAGCACTAGCAGTCTGTGACAATTTGGCACTGTGCTAGCATCCTGAAGGCAAAGTAGTGGGTGGCATCCCAGAAGGTAAAGGCAAATTTTAATTTGATATATTTTACAAGACATAATATGTGTTCAGAGAGAAAGTGAAATTAATTTTCTCCTTGTGTTATTTGCGCATATTTACCCGCTGTTTGTGCAATCTGTGTTTATGCACGTCCAACAGCCAATGTACTAACACAGATGTTAGCTGTAGCAAGCTAGCAATATAATATAATATAATCTTTACCATCTTAGTTTAGAGTGTTAGCATGCTAACATTTGCTAATTATCACTAAACACAAGTTACACCCCAAATGTCATGGCAGTCCACCCAATAGTTGTCCAGATATTTCAATCTAAACCAAACATTTTCAACCTGCTGGTGGCGCTAGATGAAAAGCCAGGGGATCAACAAAGTAACTGGGATTCATTCTCTGGGGATCATGACTGTCTGTTCCTTCTGCCAATTTTTTTTTGCCAAAATATGTTTGGCCAAGTAAGTTGGCTGAAGGGAGATGCATACTTTTCCACATATTCTTTTTTTATGTTGTTGAAATGTCATGCATTTAAACAAATATACACATACATTGTACATTCCCTACTCTACTATGATCCACTGATATTTAAATCATATAAGATTACAGTTACTCTACAAAAAAGGACACAGGCATTGTTGCAGTTTCAAACTTTCAAGTCCTGATGATGGTTTTAAAGTAAAACTGAAAGGTGGAAACTGCAACAGTGCCTCTCTAATCCGACTACCCCTTCCTTTTAGCTTTGCGAGGAAAAACTATTTTGCATACATTTCCGACCAAAAATCCAATAACCTTAGAGTGATCAAACACCATTTTGGTAAAGAAAGCAATACTCATCTGTTACCCAATCAACTTCCATTCACTATTTCTCTATCCCTCAGCCTGCCCTTTGAATGTTCAAGGGAAACCATGTGACAAAGTGGAAGTGAGCTACTCCATCGGTGGTATTAGTAAAATTGGCGAAATCAGGCAGAGAAAAGAACAGACAACTGTCGTTTTACATTGTATCAAAAGATAATCCCTGAAGCAGCGACTTTGATTTGTATCAGTTTCTCTTGCTACATTTTCCCTTTCACCTGACTTTACCCACATTGACTTTGTTTCATTTGCCACCATCTCCACTCAAGTTGATATTGATTATACCATTACCTGTAAGTTTTACTTGCGGAGGGCGACCTTTGCTGTTTACTGTGTCACTGATCTTGCTGTGTCACTGTGTTTAAGCCTGCTACCTCTGCTCTTCTTATCATCGGTTTTATTATCTTAAAGTACCCATCTCTAGCAGTCCTATAACATCTGCTCCTGTAGTGATTGTGAAAGCGGCGTCCAGAGACCTCTATGAGTCCTTGAGGGCCTTAAGGAGGGTCCTCTGCAAAGTAAGGGATAGTTTAATTTGAGTAATTAAATATAGACACACTACAGACCTAACCTGGCTACTGTTGTTGCTCTGCATTTATTTTGCATTTGAATGGGCAAAATGCAAGCCAAAACTTTACAGAATGGTTTAAATATTCAATATGGAGAATAGATGTCAATGATTATTATGATTAGGGGTGGGGGGGCTTGGTGTGAACAACATGAGGGCAACCTCACAGTGACAATAAGACTCCAGGGAGTCACTATACTTGGGCAAAATGTTGAACTATTTCTTTAAAGAATAACTTAACACCCCCTGAAAACTTGTTTCTGCTGACCTCCAATGGCTTAACGTCTCACCTTGCTGCAGTGATGCACATGTGTACTCCAGGACCTCGCTGTTAGGTGGGGTTACTGGTTACAAAGCGCACTTCTGACAGAGGTAAAACAAGCTTGAAATTTTAACTGGAAATTTGCATCTCCTACGGAAAATACAATTCTGCATAGGAGCTACTGTTGGAAGATATAAGAATGGCACCGGTGCATTACTGTGCTGCTCAGGTGATGGGTTTTAGACAATAGCCTGTTAGAGTTGCTTGGACTGATGGACACTTTGCAGCTACACAACAACTCCATAAGAGGAGGAATTCAGACGCAAGTCAGAAATTGTTTCTAAACCAAGACCACACGCTGTTTTCCTCTCTTTCTACATTTTATCAGTCTCATTTTCTTCGCTCTCTGCATCTTTTCTCTTGTTTTGATCCGCCCTTTTTCTGTCCTCCTGACTCTCCTCCTCCTTTTCTCACCACCCGGTGTCTCTCCACCTCTCGCTGTCTCCTTCGCCGCTCCCTCCCCGCTCAATCCCATGATTCAGCCTCACTCCCTCTATTTAGTCTTACTAGTCTCGCTTTTTCCTCTCTATTGCTCCCCCGTGAACTCTCTGTTTCATCAATTCCCCGTTCAACTTTCTGTCTCGCCTTCCTCTTTTCTCTGCTTTACTGTCCCCTCTATTTCCCTTCCTCTGTCCTCTCCTCCTCCTCCTCACTTCTGCACCATAAAGTAGACGGCTGGATGATTCATCTCTCCCTCTGCCCCCGGACTGTTGTGATCCTTATTTTACTGCACAGTTAAAGCAGACTCCCCCTTCCTCCACCGATGTCTGTCTGTCCTCTGCAGCTATTGACACTTATCAACCAAAGCATCTACTGTTAATACAGATAACAGCCTGGACTGGAAACAAAAACCGAGCCTTCATCTGCTCAGTGATTATTGTTCTGCAGATATTTTATGTGAGGTTTGAATACAGTCAGGATTTTACAGTGCTATTGATTTGATCTGGGAGAGTTGTTTGTGCAGACATTACGTTCCCAGGCACTGGTTTGATTTAGACTGGCTCCTCTCAATGAATGTGGCTATCTACAGTCCAGCCGTCCTCTTCTGGACATTATTCATCATTATGAGACAGGCTGATCCATGTTTTAATCATATTGTCTGCTGCAGTGTTGCTACGTCTCACAGCCATTCATTGGTTATGGGTGTCTTTACTAAAGACTGGTTGAGGTGTTGTTCCACATGACTGATGATATACAATCAGTCAGTGAGAGACTTAATGAATGAGTCAGTGTTTGCTGACTGATACCTTTTCACCTCATTGGAAAATACATCTATGTTGCTGCAGGGTTCAGGTTCCACTTGAACTATTAATGTAGAATGACCACACTTTCTCTTTTTCCTATAAGACCATACATTCACAACTACGCATGGTTGAGGTTGGGGTCATGGTGGGTAAGGTATTTAGGTAAGGTTAAGGTTAGGCAACTACAGCACATGGTGAAGGTTAAGAAGAAGATTAGTGGTTTAAGTAAAAAAAAAAAAAAGAAAAAGAATTACAAAAAATGCATTTACACATTTCTATTGACCTAGCAAAGAACTGATTATAATGACATTGGTTTCTGTGAAATGCTGTCTAAAGGTTTGTATCATTAATGCATAACCCTACTGAAAATGACTTTTTGTTTCAGTGAGAGAACGTTATTTACATTTTAAACCACAAAACACAATAAATAAAATAATAGTTAATACAGCATGCAAAGACTTTTAATCACCAAAAATGTCTCAGCAACACTGTGCTTTGCTGCCTTAGCTTTGATTCATGTTTAATTCTTGTCTTTTCATTAGAGTAATGAAATTGCATATTTTGACCTATCCCCAAAACATGCAGAGGAGGTTAAAAATAGTTGTGTGTTGTCTGGAGTAGTGTCTGCAAAGCTTCTTGTCAGGCTGCTTACAGTCCCAACAAGCTCCACTAATCTGAGGGTAAGGGCCGCCTCGCCTGTGACACAAAGCCCAGGGCAAAAAAATCAAAAAACACTAGCCGCTGCTTACAAAAGCTTTATATTGCTTTTTTTTTTAATGAATGAATCAACATTTTTATCACCTCAGAGCTTGTCTTATTTGGATTACAACAGTTGGTCAGTAGGAGGACACTGTTGAGAGATATTGCAGCACTCAACTGCCGCAACTGTAAAATCAGGGTTTTGAAAAGAGAGGGGGACATGTCACCCCCATCCCCAGTGGAAATTAGCCCTTGGCGCTACAGGACCATCCGCCACCCCAACCTCCGCACCCTTATTTTCCGGTTCGCTACATAATGGGCACTGCTTTCTGCATTGGCACTGAATGTTGGCATTGGTTGAAAATAGTGGGATGCAGACTCGTCCAACATGGATGTAATTCCCAGGGGCTTGTGTGGGCTGTAGCAGCCACACTGCAGCATCAGTAAGTGGAAGTGTCTTGCTTAAAGGTAACCTTAGTCCTTTTTTGTTCTCTGTCATGGAAGCGTTTGATAGCATTTCTCAAATTGAGAGGAGAGTTTTCTCTGCTCAGATATTTTCATTTGGTCTGAGAGTGAGACTTAAGGTAAACCCAAAGTCACAAGCTGGTTTCTTCAGCAAATGATCAAACACTAATAGTGTTAGAAAAAAGCAATTTTTATAGACCCATCTGTTAAATGATGAAAGCACACACAAAGAAAAATCACTGTACTCATATGCAGATTATTGTCTCCAGCACTCTGTACACTCTGCTGAGTGATAACAGCCACTAGCATTATCCAAAGTAAGAACACTGACCTTTAGGTAATTAAAAGTTGTTAAGTAAGGGATGAAGTACAGTGAGCCTGCAATTATTGCAGAACAAGCCCTGACAGGGTGATTCAAGACCCCTGAAGTGACTTTATTATGCCAAAGTAACTTACACGCTTTCCCCAAAAAAATGTCAAAGTCTACCATAACCAAAGATTAACATCTTTCTGGGCATAAGGTGTCAAAGATTCATTTAATCATAAAACCACTCCATATAAATATAACTCAATTTAGCTTATGTACCAAGGAAGTATTTAAACTAATATTTTAACTATGTATATCCTTTTGAAGCATTGAAGTGTAAATATATTATATATTCTGTGAATCTTGTGAATTTTTTGCTCAAATCTGCCAGGCCTGCCCCTTATTTAATTTACACTTACATAGAAACACTTAAATATGCATTCAGTTCAAAAGTTTAATTACTTTAGTGTTTCACATGATGCCAGCATATAGCCACATGCGGTAGTAACACTCTACAGGTCTAAGAGAGATATGGGTTAGTGTTGTCAGGTAGGATAAATGTTACAAACTAGCTAGCACTGAGAGACAACGAAGGGCAAGCTAACAGACAGCGCCTCATATTCTCAAAGTCAAACAGAGTCAAACATTTCTTTCAGACAATACAGTGACACCACATGTTTAATAGATAGCCTTTTCTATTATACAGTAGAAAACAATGGAAACAATGACAAATTGAAAATGTTAAAACACAGTTCAAATGCAGCTTTCACAGTTTCTCAGTCTCCCAGGAAAATACCATCTTTGCTGTCTTCTTTCCTAGAGCACATTCCAATAGCAGTGTTAGCATATGGAGCTACTGTGACCCAGAATGCTAAGTGATTTCAAAGTCTAAAGGCCTGAAGTGGCTGACAGTAAAACGTTTACCAGTGTCTAGCCCATATAAGCTAATGCTACCACAGTTTTATTGGCTATTAAGCATGTATTAGCAGTTGAGTGACTTGTTATGTCCTCTAGACGATGACCTTATTGCCCTCAGTGGTAATAGCGGAATAAGATACCATTAACTGTAAGTGTAGCTGTGCTGCTCCCCTACCAGTTTTGGCCCAGGGGAAAGATAAAGCCATATTCTGCTGAATTTAAACTAACTGATGTATGAATAAAATAAATGTCTCCTATTTCTTCTGGGTACTCTTGTTGTTTGGTCTTCTCTGGCTTTCTTGGACCTCCTCATTACAACTCTTGAACACTTTGTATTCACTTCTGAGGCTTTTTTAAATAACTTTTATAGCTTTTATAGCTTATTAATTTACTTTGGAGTTTTTTTTATTTCTACTTAGAGTGTAGCTACGGATACGGATATGGTCCTGCAATCACAAACCGCAGCTATGTTTGAGACCAGATTGCAATAGAAATGAAGCATGGCTTCCAATTTTGCCAAACTCAGACTCAGCCTGTTCCTACTTCACATCTCCTTACTTTTTGAACACCTCGACACATCATCGTCACAGGCGCAACAAATTGTCTACATAACGTTTGTAATGAAAATGTGTGCCCCCTCTATTGAAAGGCAGTTCTTGAGAAGCTAATGTTTTTTGGCTAGTAAACTATATACGTACATGCTATTTTCTCCTGTATTTAGATATTTCAGCATAAAAACACACCAGTCTGAAAAATACCTTTCTTTGGTGCCTTACCTACAGTCGGATGACATTATGATTATACATTTTATATCTGTGTGTCCAGTAAAAGAATTCTTCCAGAGCATATTTAGCCTAGCTTAATAAAGGCTAAAGACTGAAATTGGGGTAACTGCTAGCCTTGCTACTACTAGCTACTCCAAAGATGTCTTATGAGTTAATGTTGGAACTGTTTCTTGACCAAAATCAGCTAGGTGCAGTGACTGTACTCAGTATCTCAAAAGTCTTGTCTTTATAGTGGGATTGCAAGGTTTCAGCACTGTCATAATTCTACTGTCAACAAAAGCGGAGTGACTCTTGGATGTTTTAGCGACTAGCTTGCTAGCTAACAAGATAACAATGTGTAAATCATACAGAATAGGTCAGCTTTGCAGTTGTTGGAAGATGTATTTTATTGTATTCTTGTCTTTGTGCAAAATTAAAACACATCCCAGACGTATGTTTGTGCTGGAGATTAAATTGATATCAATCTCATCTGACCTTGCATTTGATACTAAACAGCAAACACAAACTGTAAGACAGAACCTTTAAAAGCAAATACAGTAGCTCTCCACCAGCTGCATCACAGGCACAAAAAAAACCAATCTGTGCAAACATTTCATACCCAGTGTAGCTGTGCTGTGTTTTCTGTAGCTCCACTTCCTGCTGACACTTCATGGCGCTTCCTAGGCACAAGTATCTTTGTTAGTCTTGAAGTCTTCATCAGTGGACAGTGGTTATTTGGGAGCTGTGTCAGGGTCTCAGGCTGGGCTGGGTTGCCAAAGGTTGATGAAATATGCATTGGCCAGAGATTGAGTTGAGTGACCTCGCCTGAAAAGAGTGTGAGTGTGTGTGTTGTCTGTGCAGGGGTTGACAAGAATAAGTCTCCATGGGACCATTTAATAGCACTTCAGTTCAGAGTGTGTGACGGCTCTATCTATTCAGCCTCTTTCATTGTTGTTATTGCATAGTCATGCAAGGTGTGCGTGGTTGTGTACGTGTGTGTGTTGCCTGTGTGTTCTCAGGGTATTCCTCCCACAGACAGGTAGACTGGAGAACAGATTACCTGTAGGTCTAAATGGGAGCTTCTGTGCAGAGTGCCTCCCTTCGCTCTGCCTATATGGAATTATATTTGTGCCTCAATTCTGTGATGGGACATTTTGAGCTCAGAAAAATATTATTTTCAAGCACATAAATTATATTTCGAAGAGAAATCATGACACAAGGAATTATTTAATTTGAGAAAACAAAAATCTATTCTCAATAGATTTATATGCATGTTTTCTATAATCCGCATGAGCAATTTTCAGCAAAGTATATTGTGTTTTGGTGGTCTTCTACACTAATTTGATTGAGAGAGTGCTACATACTAAAAAAATTCAGATATGCTAGCATATAGCCTAGTCACCTAAAGGGCACACAAAGGACTGTAAGAGAAGAATAAGTCAGGGTTCTTAGATAAATGCTCCAAAGCAAAGCTACCACTTGGAGGCATTCAGGAACAAACTAACAAGCTAACGGACATATTCTCAAAGTCAAACATTACTTTTAAAAAATACAGTGACCATGTTAAATAAATAGCCTTTTCTATTATACAGTACAGTGTTGGAAAGAATGACAAACTGAAAATGTTTAAACGCAGTTTGAATTCAACATTCATAGTTTCCTGCTAAAGCTTTCTCCCACCCTCTTCTAATAATCTTAGCACATACGTCCTGTTAGCAAGTGTTAGCATGCAGGGCTACTGTCAACCAGCATGCTGAAGTCCAGCCTAGCTCATTTAAGCTGATGCTACCACACCACACTTTTTGGCTATTAAAGACACAGTGAAATAGAAAATACATTTTCCAAGTTCTAACCCTGTGTGCCTGTGTTGATTATTCATTTATCTCTTGTTACATGCTAAATATGTGTCAAAACTATTTTTTGAGTATCTCTTTTCTTTTCCTGTAAAAACACTTTTGATGACTCATCTTGAACTCAAGGATGGTTACATAAACGTACCCAATCAAATGTGATTTGACATTCACAACTGCACTTAGGCTGTTAGCTCATGGGTAGTTTGCGGAGCAATATCTTAGTTGAAGTTGTGTTTTTGGATTTCAGCTGGCAATTTTTTAATATATTTTCAAAGAGTGTGCTTGAGGTGCATGCAAAGAAATCTCAAAATGTCCCAACATGCGCTCAGAATTGAGACACTAACGACATATACCTAATGCATACTGGCACCCTGAATAGGGCTTAGCGTGAAAATACATTAAAACATTAAATGAATGTAAGTAATATACTGTAGATGCACAGACATGGTCATTAAAAACAATTCCCTTTATGGGCTCCGATTCCATTTTCTACTCATACATATCTGTACTGAACTGTGGGGGCTAACAGGTCTTTCTCTGGCCCAACAATCCTCAGAGCTTGTTTGTATTCCTCCTATATTGTATTATATAATAATCATTTGCATGAGTTTATTATCAGTGCGTATTTCCCTTTTGGGGCTTCTCTGTTCAGTGGAGAGCAAAATGCTTGTGTTGAAAACAGAATCACTGCTTATTATTTTTCTCTGCCTTTCAGTTTAGAGTTTATTTAAGGGAGCTATATGGGTGCATATTATTATTTTAATCAGTCAGTTTACCAGTGTTTGGCCATTATTGCTCAAAAATATGTTATCAGGCTTGTGATTGATATCAAAATTATGATATGAGGATGAATCATTGTTAATTACAAGTGCATCAGTGTGTTTCTAATTACTTTAGCCATAATTGGCTGTTTCTGTTGTTATAATTAGTAGCCAATTTTGAATAGACATACTGTAGTTAACATCTAACTTTCTGATTATTTCTCAAGTCTTTTGTGATGATTGAAGGGCAGACCCTTTGATATTCACCAAAGCGTGTTTCCACTTGAGGCAAGAGTGCGACAGTCCCCATCTGACAGAGACGTTTTCAAGGATCCATCTGCCGTTGGAAAAATCCAAGAACAAAGATATATGACAATGTTCTGCCAAAATAAATGTTACAGTTTTTCTTCTTCAAATACTGTGATTTGTGCTCATCTCCTTCAGTGACTGTAGACACTTGGACCCAGTGTTGTGTTGAGTGATAAATGAGGGCAGATACTAATAAAGCAGAATTGCAGTGAAAGTCCTGAAATTCATATTGACCAAAACTAACTATCATCTGTTGGTAAAAACATCATGCATCTTCTAGGTGGTATTTCAGTCTAGCCTTCACACTTCATACATATTACATTTGTTTTGCTACAGTGTATGAAAAGTAGTAGTTAAATATGACCATGTGGTGGTCCTCCTGACAGAATTCATGATTTAGTAAGACGCTATGATCCCAGTGATGAGCCAGCTACAGGAAAATCCAAACTGGAAGCCTAACAACTGATTTTGCATTTGAGTCATTATCCAGCTTTGATCCCCACCGCTAGCTGAATGTTAATTATTGTATCACAGCATAGCTCTGCTTTTTTCTGCAACTTTGATTCACTGATGTTTTTCATCGCTAAAACATCACAGAGGGCTGACCGAAAACAGGATAACACAACATTCAGTTTAGTTCAAGTGTGTGCTTTCAATGCAGCAAAGGAAATATATGCAGCACCTGCAGCCACTACAAAAGACAAATGAAAATGAATGAGCTGGGGTTTTTCATTTCAGCATTTTAAAATTATAATTATTATTATTTGCAAATGAATTCCTCGTCTAAATGCAGTAGCATCACAAGCTGTAACATAATTGCCAAAAATAACAGTTATTTGTTAAACTTAATTTCCAATTCTTTGTAAATGTAGATATTACTGTTTTATTTATATCTACATACATGAAGAAATATGTGTTTCAAAGTTACTAGTATTACGTTGACGTTATTAGGCAATTTAGCAAAATGGAATTTTTAAAAATATAATTCAAAATCTTACTGGTTTACATCATTAGATAACAGCATTTTATCAAGTGTCTGGTCAGACGTGTTGACCATATTCCATATTAGCGCTTTTATTCTTCACTGTAAAGGGCTCATATATTAGCAAGCTAATGTTAGGTTTGTCAGTTTGTCCCGTTAGCTATGCAATATTTACAATGTTATGTTTAGTAACAGCTAATTTCTATGTGAGAAGTAGTTTGTGTGGTGCAGCCCCATGCATAATTCTCCACTTAGTAAACACTTACGTTGTAACTAGGCTAACGACTGTCGTTTTACTCACGCAACCTGAAGCATATTTTTAAGCTTTAAGTATTTGAGCGTTGCCAAAACGCGGGTGACCTACACTCAGTATTATGCCTGAACGCATTCTATGTAGACACAGACGGAGCACTGAAGCTGCTGCTGCCCTGCTAACCTGCTGATCAGGCTACACCTTTCTGTGAAGACCATAGTCTGTATATAAAGATGGACGACATGACTGCCAAAACATCTCCATCGCCCCCTGGTGGCTGGCTGCAGTATAGGTCATAAACTCCGCCCCCTCCATGTTAGTGGGTGGGACATGGGCCAAACTGAAAAATCAAAGTACAGGTCAAATAAAATTCATCACTACTGCACAGACTCTGGCTCCAAATTACATCACCAGCACAGGATGGCAGCTCCCGTATCCAGGATATTTTGGCTTCATTTTTGTACAGTGGGAGGAAGTGGAGACACGTCGTCCATCTTTATATGCAGTCTATGGTGTAGACATGGTGTAGGTTTGGACTCAGTGCAAGTGGCTCCAGAACATTGGAGTTTTGTCAACACAAAAGTGGCACATTCATCATGGTTACTTTTAAGAAATGCTGATCAGGTTGAAAATAGAGTCACATTGGGATAAAATCAAAGATGCAAGTTGCATTTTTTTTATTATTCCTGCTGCTGCAGAAAATGTTGGTTGGGATATTGTTTTTTAAAGTTTTAAGAAAAGTCACAATCAGAACTGCACATACAGGATAGACACACACACACATCACAATCACATAATGAGCATGGAGGCTAACTTTACACCTGCTTGACAAACGCATTGCAAGAGAATGGCAGCACAATGGTGCAACACAAAAAAGCTGTTGGAAATAATGAGAAAGGAGAAGGAGGAACTGGCAAGAAAATTAAGGGTGAGACAAGAAAACAAAAGGGAAAGGTAAACAGCTAAAAAAAAGTGGCCATGAAACAAATAACTGACAACATTCACAATGTTCCAGACTTCAGCCTTGAATAGCTGCAGACTCTAAATCCATTAGTCTGGTTGTGAGTGCAGAGTTCGACTGTCCCATGATGGTCTAAAGATGCTTGTACATTGTGACAAGAATAAAAGTCTGGGGGAAATGACTTTATAACATGTTGTGAAACTGGTCAGTTAGTTGAGTTTAAACTAAAGCAACAGTTTTGAGCTCTGTCCCTCTGTGTTTTGGACCAGCAGCCTGGAGAGAAACCTGCTGAATGTGTTTGTACTGATTGCATTTTCTGGCTTAGTTCGTGGTTAGATGGGCGCACACATGCCTGGCTGTGACTGAGTGCTTGCTAGGGTACGTGACGCAGTTATACAGGATGTTACTGTGCTCCGGTAGACTTAAATTGCCCACTGAGTGTCTAGTACAAAACTGCACATGGCACTACTGGGAAAGGTTATAGTTTCAAACATTCTGATTTAATTCTATTTCTTTGTCATAAGGCGTATATAAGGTTTGGATGTTTTCTTTTTTTTTTTTCTCTGTATTTGCCATTTAGGTTGCAGAACCTAAATCCTTTCTTATTAACATTTGTTATATTTGTCTTCATCCGCTCCACACTCGTTTATACAGCAGTGATGCTACTGTGTAGACTGATGCAGCGCATGTTAAACAGTGTTATCAGGCTGTGGACAATCTAATCGATACGAGCTTTTTGGGTTTAATGCATTTTGTTCAATTTTGATTTTGGATCTAGATATGTGAATAGACATATGATTTTTCCTGGTAAACAACATGTTATAAATATACTGTATGTTAAAATGTAACCTTAAAATGTAAAAAAAAACAAAAAACACAATGCTCTGTTGTATTATACTGTTTCATCACTCTGCTGTCATTGCAATCTATGCTAATGTAATTATTAACATGTATACAAGATTTTAAAGAATGAAAGTTAAAAAAAGATGAAGCTAAGCTAAACTTAACTGACTCTAAGTGGCTTTAACATTAGCTACTTTTTCAAGCTGCAGTCATCTCATCAGTTTGAATCTAAATCTGCCTCTAATTTCAAAAACCTCTTTTATGTAGGTAGATATGTGGTGAGTTCCCGGCACAAACAATGGGGGATCAGTGATTTGTTGTTACAGGTACGCACATTCACAGCTCATTCACATCTCTGTCCGGTTGCTGAGTTGAGGTCTGCCCAAAAAGTCACTAGATTTGTTGCTAGGCACTTTTTTGAAAAGGGGTCTTAAAAGTCACCAAATCTGGCAAGAAAGTCACTATGTTGGCAACACTGCCCACAACCACCAGGGCCTCATCTATGGCTCCTTGGAGCAGATTTCTGCATGTCTATTTACCCTTATAATCTAATCTAACAGGGTTAATGCCAAATTCTATGGCTTTATTAAAATGAAACATCTTAACATCTTTGTTCACGTTTGCCGTCATTCCTGTTTGAAGTAGATGTATGTTGTTTCAAGCCTGCTGGCCTAACTGGGTAGAGTTTGCGTTTTTCTCCCTGGGGCCTTCCTTCCTTACACAGTCACAAGCAGGTTAGGTCCGTCTATTCACCTGATTTAACCCTACTAGTTGGAAAATGTGATAAGGAGGTGTAGACAAGGGGTGGATGGAGTAGAATAAGTAGAGCTTTAATGTCCTCCAGGGACAATTTGATTTAAAGTGAGCAGTTAAACAAATAATATATAAAAAAATATAGCAATGACTACATAACAACAACCAGGGTTAGCACAAGTCTTGAAAGTTTGGAAAATATTTTAACCATTATGTTTTCAATGTTAGGAATATGCTTGAATTCGAATATACTCCTTGAAAAATGCTTGATTTTCAACATAATCTGGTGTTTCATCATCTACACAGTCACTCATGTAAAACAAAAATCTTTTAATATTTGAAATGAAATGATCCTGTCATCATATTTGTTTGTTGTTGTTTATTTATACTAACAGTTTAGATGTGATGAGATGCTTCCAGAGTCTGGACATTTTTTGGTTTAGATACCTTAAAAGTGCTTGAATTTTACTCTAAAAAAGCTGTACAAACCCTGAACAACAATATATACAAATAAGTACACAGGTTAATGCCAACGTCAATGTTGTCATTATCACCTATCACCAAAACCATCAAAGACAATAGAACTTTTAGGTATAGCGGCATAGTTTAGTTAAATAAAGCAAAGAATTCAATAACATAATGCCATTTGTTTGTCAAAAAAATTAAAACTGCATGAGGTAAGATTTTTATATAAAAATCCTCTCATTTTATTAGCCTAAATGACAAAGAGCAGTACAAAAGCATAAATCAAATCTTCTTCTCCCCCTATACGTCTTGACTGAGACGCAAAAACAGAATTCTGGATCTTTCAGAAGTTAACATTAAATCTCCTCAGCAGCAGTCAGTAAGAGCTCGGTCCAGAAAAAGCTGGACTCATAGTCTCCTCTGTGTCATTCGGTGTAAAAAAGCATCTATGGCTGCTGATCATAAAGGCACTGTGTGCAGTTTACTGACATCACCTGCCGTCCACAGCGATGACAGTCCAGAAAAATATTTGAGAGAAATGTGCCAATTTGACATAAACCAAAGTCCTGTACGGTGTACGGCGCAGGATTACTGGCACAAGTTCCTCAAATACACACATTGTTGTGTGCTCTCACAACACACACACACACATACACACTCTCACATAGGCACCACTATAATTAATTTATGATCCAGCGCTATGATTTATTTTTGTCCCTATCTGACCTTATGCGCTCCTTGAATATGTTGTGGTGCTTGGCTGAGTTGAAGGCAAATGCACACACACACACACACACACCTCCCTGACTGCACAGCTAGAGTCCTGCTGGACCATGTATCATAACCCTTCATTTCTCCTCAAATGCCTGAACTCTCTCACCTTCCTCCTGCACCTCTTTTTCACTCATTTCCTCAATCTCTCTCTCTGCTCGTCCCTATGGTGCATCTGAAAATAGCAGCCAAGGGAAAAGTGGGTCAGCTGCCGTGTGTGTGTGTGTGTGTGGCGGGGTGGGGGGTGGGGGGGGGGGTATACTGAATTTATCTGTGTGTGTAACCTAACAAACTGTCAAACTACTGTACCTCCCTATCTCAGATTGTGAAGCTTTTTTTGTATGAAGTGTTGTGCAACATTTCTAAGATGAACATCTGATTGTGTTTGCAGACACTTTCAGAGTGCTTGAATCATAAAGTAAGTGCCATGTATGTAACACACTACAGGTTTGCAGCATTTTTCATTCATACATTTTCCCCCTTGTTCTCATGGTGAAATAAATAATAGAAATAATAGACAAATAAAAAAACAGCTGCTAACAGACTGTCTAAAAATGTCACATTTTCACAAAGCCAAAGGTTACATTTTGTCTAAAACCCAAAGATATCCAATTTACAATGATATAAAACAGATAAAAGCAGCAAGTCCTCTCACTGAAGAATGAATTGATTATAAAAATTGCTCTCGATTCATTTTCTGTCATTGACTAATAGATTAAATGTCTAAATTTCAGCACTAATATTTTGTAGGAAAAAAACAATTTATACAGAGCTCTGGCGTACTGAAAAAAATGCCCATGGAAACTTCATCTCCGGTTAGATTTGTGTTTAGGTAAGGGCAAGTTCTCTTTGACCTATTGTTCTTGATTTTTTTTATACCTCTGTGGGCTTAAACAGACACAGTGGTCAGGCTGATGAGTTATTATGATGTACTCAGGTAAGTCAACCTGACACTCCTGTCCAGGGCTAATCAAAAAAACGAGTAACCATGCCAAACTTGAAAATTCAGGGCTGATCGCAAAATATTCTGGTCTTAGTGGGGAACACCGATTTTACACATAAAGGTCAGTTTACTAGTCATGAGGAGTACTACTCAGGCTGTGAAAACACTGTCTTCTGTGGCTCTGGAGAGCTTTCTAAAGTCTAATGAACCGTAGGATCCAGGGAGTTTTGGAGCTTAGCCCTTACTATGGACTAAAAGTCAGGATATCTTGGCTTTTGCTGCACAGATTTTGACTTTCCTCTTTTTAATCTGTCTCTTGCATGTTCCCCAACTTTATGGAAGTGCAGTACTAAATCACTGGTGTACCCCTTTAAGTTGTACAATTCTTTGTGTAGCCCTTTATTGCAAACAAGTGTTGATAGAAAAGAAAAAATAAGAGAAAGGAGACAAAGAGAGAAAAGAAAAACAATATGACAAAATAAACCTATCTAGTGCTGTCAGGAGTACCTAGCACCACCAAACCGAGTACTGCAAAGGAAAAACTCCCAATAACATCCCCAGTTAAAAAGAAAGAAAATCCCCAGAGAGATAAAACAAAAAGGAAAAACTGTTCTCAAAGAAGAACCCAAAAGAAAGCCTCCTGGCAATGCTGCTGATTACATAAATCTCATTATACCACCACATGATTGTAGCGCATGTAAGATCTCTGTCTGTTCAGAGTAGATGCTGTAATCACTACAAGACTGTGGCTTTGTCACCAGAGAGAGTTACCTCCCATAAAATCTTTAATCTAATCAGTGCAAACCAAAACGTTCTGATAAAAGACACTTCTATGTATGAGGGCATCAGTGTATCAAGGTTTAAAAATCATCAATAAAGAAGTCTCCTTTATCACAAGAGCAGTCGCGTCTGTTTTCAGCTGTGTGCAAACTCGGCTCATGTGGCCCAGTGGTTGATCTAATTATTTGTTATGTGTTAAACTAATACAGTTAGGCCTAATGGGTCCCAACAGCACAGGAGGGGGCTACTGAGACGGCTCCAACATTACGAAACAACCAAGAGAGGTAGTGTGTGAAAATGTGTGAGAGAGGATAAAAGTGGGCAGACAAAAGTCGTTTGTCCTCTGGAACTACTCGTAGAAGCCTTTTCTGATCTGACGCCTCTGTCAGCAGGACAACGTTGTTTGTGCCTTCCAAAAGCATTAGAAATCACTGTTGTGACAACGCTATAGTTAAGGTTCGGTTAGGTTTAGGCACAAAAATGATAGAGATTGCGCTCTAGGTTACAATAGCTGTGTTTTCATTCAGTTGTCAAGCGAATTTTTGAAATGTCGCAAAAGAATCGCGTTTCCATCAACTGGTTTGGAGCGAATAAACTAGCAAAGCGTAGTTTCAGCAGAAGTTGGCGGTGACTTTAATCGGCCAGTAAACAGAGTAGAAGAAGTAGAGGTTGCGAACTCTACAAAGTCGCCTTGGCCATCTAACCCATCTATGGGAGAAAAATGGAGAGAGGTCCTCAGGAACTGTTCTTTTATGTCAGCTAGTATGTTTCATGCTGTCCGGAGACAAAGACAAATTAACGCGGAATGGTTCAGCGGAAACAGCTGATCAGTCACTTGAGCTAAATGTTTGCTACGTCAGAACTTATTCGGCAAAGGCGTATCCATATCCCATCTACCGCATCAACTCTTTTTCGACAAAGGCAAACACCGTTTTTGCGCGATTAAGAAAGATTTATCGAATTTTGCCGTTTCCATGCAGCTTTTCTCATATGAAAATATAAATATGCTCATAAAAATACATTTATAGAAACACTACTATTGACTAAAGTTAGGAGAGCTTTGTCGTCAAGGTTATACTAAAGGTTAGGGAACGATCATGGTCATGCTTTTAAAAAAAACAACGTTGGCTGTTGGAAACTGCAGACAAACAGACGTTCCTGTCAGTTCTATAGGATAACTAAAGTAGAATGGACCTACTTTTTTAAAGTCACAATGAAGAAATGTAAAACATCACTAGCATTAAACATCTTTGCGTTTCAGAAGTTGACATGAACGTGGCTTTCTTGGAGACTCAAAGGGGACTGTTTTGTCCAGGCTGCCCTGTGCTTTATATCACAGCGAGATGTGGCACGGCATCCACACCTAGTTTGTCATGGTGTGTCATTAGATGGGATCCAGGGGCCCTGAAGAAACAGCAACACTTAAGTGGTCTGCTGATGGGTAATTTATCATCAGGGCTCCTAGACTTCAGATCATCACCTTAGAAGATAAATGTGAACTATCATTTCAATCTGAAGCACATTATTCACTTTTCTTTTATGTAAAGACATCTAAATAATGCCCTTTACCCCCTTCTTTGGAATATGCTTTGTAATGATGTTATAGGCTGTCAGCTGGGTTAAAGGGACTATACAAATACTGATTATGATGAAGCGTGTTTGTTTCAGAGGTATGTTTATATATTTATATTTTTTACTGATCTGTTCTCTGCTGTTCTTCCTAGGATTCAAGTGTCCTGTCTGCTCCAAGTCTGTGGCGTCCAGTGAAATGGAAGTTCACTTCATCATGTGTCTAAGCAAGCCTCGCCTCTCCTACAATGGTAAGGGACGCCTTTGACTCTTTCTGTAGTTAACCATTTCTTTATACAACAGGAGGCTACTGTAGATTTGATACTTGGATGGAAAAAGCCAGGCTCACTAGTGCGCCAGTAAATACCGAACTGATTTTGGCCCCGGTTTTTCAGTATTATGTACTTTTTTCATGTTTATTGGTCTTCCCAATATTGTGCCAGAGCCTCCTGTCACTGCTGCTGTGCTGATAGATATTCATGACAAGGTGGGTGGGTCTACCGACTGACGCGCGTCGTCAAACTAGTCCTTCCAAAACATGATAAATATGAATGAGGGGAAATGAGGAAAATCATAAAAATTCATAGAAATGAGAAAACACAAGCCGACATATTCAGTCATGCACTCTTAAAAATACAACAACAACTGAGGCTGCTGAGACCCCTAATGGCAATCAGCTCTAGCTGTAACATGTACCCTCTTTAGTTTCACTAGATGTTACTGGTCCCATCTGAGGCCATTATGTCTGTGTTTTTTTTAGCATTTGGTTTCATTCTACTGGAGCAGCGAGCTACAGGTCTAACTCTGCAAGAAGCCAGCAGTACAGTGTAAAGTATGGTGACTACAATAGTGACAGAGGTATCGTTAACTGCCATATTCTCAGGATGCGTTAACCCCTAACCTGCTTGGTATGGTTCAAATGAACTCCGGTGTGGTTGGTTCATTAAGCTGGTGTGAAAGCTGTCAATCAAACTCTGGTGTGGCCCAAACAACTGGACCCAGAGCTCCTGAAAAGGCGGTCTTGTTGGAATCTCGACTAATAATATTCATAATCAGTTGTTACTTCAGCTGCTGCACTCTATGACACTAGCGAAGATGCATAAACATATAAGGCTCAGTAAAGTGCTCACCAGAATTTGAATTTCCTCCGTGGGTCCATGCAACCGTACATACAAGTCTACAGCTCTTGGTTTATTTGTAATACGAACTGGACCAGAACTAAAAGGTAGCAATATTTCATTCCCAAACCAAAATGAACCAAACTACAGCTGTGAAAGCAATCTTAAAAAACTATTTTGTCACATTTTCTGATCAATAAATATCCAGTTTGCCACTTTATAGAGAGCCACAATTACGCTCCACTTCAGTAAGTGCTCTTAATTGCAAAAAGTGCTCTAAATGCTAATACATCATAAACTGCCTCTTGTTCCTCACACAGTTTGGCACTATATTTTATTCTTTGTGTTGCTGTTTTACTTGCTTTTATCATACACCCTTTATTAGTTATTATGAATTGTGTACATAGTACAAGTACTTTCAATGTCTTCAATTTTCTCATTGTGTTTTTATTGTGTTTGTGTTTCATATTATTGTGTTTTTGTGCTGTCTTACTGCAAAAAGAATTTCCTCTGAACGGAACATGGTTAGCTTCTGTTCCACTGACGTTTTCAGGATCTTTTTCTTTCTGGCTTTCCTTCTCTTTCTGAAAAGCTGAAATTATGGGATCTGCAGTTGTTATACCAACAAAAGACTGTAATTTGTTTAGTTTTTTTTACCTGTTTAAAGGTGTTCAAATTTTATTGTCAAGCTTCAGAGCCAATGGTTTACCAGGAGTAGCATTATATTGATGATCATTGTGTCCATGTTTTTTATTTATTTTTTTATCACTTATCAATTACATTTTCCAATGGAACAATCTACAGAAATATAGTGTATTTGTTGAATACTTAGGCCTGAATCCAAGTCTTAGAAAGTCTTAGAGGTTGTGGGGCTGAGGCTAGTGGAAAAGAAACTAGCTTGGAAAGAGGGTGATGACCTCTTCTCTTTAATACAAGCGACAGAAAAATCCTCCGGCACACAATAATTTAATATATTACTGATTTGTTGGAACAAATAAAATAATTGGATTGATAGCATTAGTAGTGACAGGCATTGTGGCTGAATGCCACCTAAAGAAACCTCCCCAAAAACACAGCAATTAGTGCAAATATAGAGACAAGGACTGCTAGTTTTCAGGCCGGGAGGATGACAAACTGAAGAATGACACAACAGCAGATATGAATGCATGAATAGTGCTGCACAGATAACTTTAACAAGCAAATCATTGCATATTCCAAATAAGAATTTACAGAGAGGTTAGAGGTTAGAGGTCTCTTTTACATTTTTTCAATAAAATGTCACAAATTAATCAGATGGGATGACTGCCAAAGAAGAGAGAAAAAAAACAACTTTAATATGCTGACCCTAATGCTTTTAACACATATAACTTGCCAAAAGTCTGAGTTGAGATGCTTGCTGTATAATTTTAGAATGTAAACTAGAATATTTAAAGTGTGTTTAGTGTGTCATCATACAAATAATGTTTGCCATCAATAACCTTTAAGATCAATGCTCAGGTTGGTCTCACTGAGTTTCCACGTGATGTAAAAAAAAAAAAGCCATGGTGTGTAACAGTGTAGGGCTGTGGGGGCCAGACATGTCAGGGTCTTTTATTTTGCTTTATTGATCATCTGTGTAGTGCTGCTCTGTGTTCCTGCTAGCTCATCTCTCTCTGTCTCTCCATGCTGCCGCTCTCTCTTCCTCCCTGTTATTCAACCACCAGTTGACTGATTCGATTTCGTGACCACTAATCTATTACTCCTAAGTGTGTTTCATGTTTTGGGGGAGTGACACCTGCTATTAGTTGTGGCGAATCCTAAAGGAATACAGCTAACTTTTGGGAATTTGTCCCATTGGTCAACCAACCAATGAGCGATGAGATGCCAGAATCATCAGTGTCCCTGGTCATTGGATCACTGGCTATTTTGCTCCATGTTAACGCCAACACCACTAGCATCGTACAAGGAGTGTCTTGTGATACAGCATGTACATTAAAACATTTTAACTAATATTACCACTAATTCAATATAGCTGATGTAGCTAGGTAGCCAGCACTTACATTGTAATCGCATTAGGAAGAGATCTCTTCACAGCCTGTATGGACAGGAGAAATGATTACATTGAACAAAAACGGTTGGGTATATAAGTGCTGTTTTAAGACAAAAATATGAACCCTTTATTCTGGGACTTCAACTAACGTAATGTGAAAATGTAAATGTAACAAAAAGGTGAAAAAATGCCTATCACAATTTCTCAGAGCTTAAAGGCATAAAATGTAACATTTACGCATAAAAAACGACTAGACCTATGTTATATATTTTGTTTAGTTGTGTACTTACATTATCTCAAATGTTTCCAACAATGTTCAAACCCAGAGAAATCTGTAATTTTATTCAAGGTAACAAGGCGTTTCATTTGGTCGCCTGTCAATGGAGTCATGTCCCCTTTACCCCATCTAGCTAGTTAATGTTATGTTAGCTAACGTTACTTGTGGCTCTTTCATTAGACTGAAATGACATAACGTGACTAAACGTAACATGAATAAAACTTTAATACATTTCCTTGTCTGTGAACATGATTTCTGCCTGAGTCACGTCAGATAGATTTTCATCAGCAATGGTGGTTGTTGAACAATGAAGTCAACAACTCCCATGATCCCACACTGCTTCACGACGTCATCAAACTATGTCTTTTGTTATTGTTTTGATTGAGAGACCCTTAGCGGCAGAAATTACATACTGTGCATTTAAGGATTTTATCTGAGTCCAGACAAAATCTACTTTACTTTAATCATTAGTAAATTATCAGTAGTTTAGTGTGATTTGGGCTGTTAATACTAGCTGGGCTAATTGCCACAAATTATAATGAGGGCATGGATACATTACTGTGGGCTGAGGCATGCAAACATTTCCAAAATGTAGATGAGCTCTTATCCTGATAATGGAAAATAAAGTGCCAGAGAAATATTCATATTATTTATAATACTGAGGTATTTAAATGCTTCACCCTGTTTGCTGCAGTTTTTAATTGTTCAGTCAGTCCATCGTAGCTTTATTATAAAAAATAAAGATCCAAATTTCACCTTTTTTAAAGCCAAATGGTCATACCACCAATACGACCTGATGATGCGAGTTGTTGCTGACTTGCGAAGAGGTTCTAACATCATTCATGTTTATTGTTCCTCTGTGTCCATAGTGATACTCAGGGCTATTTATGAATGAAATAAAAATGTACATAAAGAGCAAAAAAAAAGTCAGTAACACTGCTGCAGACACACTGACTACCTTCCAGTCTACTGTTTATTTTCTTGAACAGGCTGCTCTTTTAATTATGGCCTGGGCTGCCACTCCTGGCTGCTTGGAGACATGTGATTGACAGCAGCCATGTCTATTCATTTCCCGTAGCAACTCGCTGATTGACAGTTACTTGTTTGACTCGAGACCGCAGCACATGTATGTCTGATCTGGAGCCTGAAGGTCACCTTGTAGAAGTCTGTGTTTGTTTGTGTGTGTGTGTGTGTGTGTGTGTGTGCCTGCAAAGTGGAGACTGTGTTTCTGATGAGAATGAGAATGTAACCACACAGATGAAATCATGTAAAGTTGTTAGAGGGAGGGAGAGGAGGGAAGTAATTTAGCAGCTCCACAAATAGCAGTCAACTAGGCCCGCAAGGCCAGTGCAGTAAAAAATACTGTAAGTTTCAAGCCCGTAGCTGAATTCAGACTGTGAGGGGAAAGAAGATTGAGTGACAGAGACAGAGAGAGGAGAGTGAAACTGTCTTAAGGAAGATGGGATCCAGAGTGATGGAGTACCCTGATGGCTGATAACGGATGAGAGGAGAGAGGGTAAAAGGAGAAAGACTCCCATAATTCCTCTCTTTTTTCCTACAGCTCTGTCTGTCCTGTCACTCTTTATTTCCAGCAAATTACGCTCTCTCATTCTCCCTCTGTCCCTCTCTCCTCTGTGAGTCCGCCTGTCTGTCCAGCTCTGTTCCTGCTGTGTAATCCCTCTGTAATTTCTCTCTGTCTTTTTTTCCTCCCTCTCTCTCCCTCTCTCTCTCCCTCTCTCTTTTCTCTTGGGTTTTTGAGACCCACAAAACGGGCCGAGCCTGCAGCTTATCTCGTTTCCCAGCATTCTCAGGGGTCTATTGTCAATCACCTGGGCCTACTGACTGTCGCACATCAGCACATCTCTGAGCAAGGTCATTACACATACACACATTTGCTGTACAATAGATGCAGGAACATAATCAGACTCTTAAAGGACCAGACTAACTTTGTGGGAGTTTAGCCCAACAGTCACATTTCTCAGTATGGAATTATTAGCACTGAGTCATCTGCGTACATGCACTACCTGTCTGCTGCACATGTTAATGCAGTGTAATACAGTGTTTTAACCCATTAACTTCACATTTAGAATAGTTTAAGTTCATAAAACATTATTTTTACATATATTTTTTGGCTTCCTGTCAGCCCTGGCTTTCTATTAATTCTCTCTATTAAGTCCGGACTAGCCTCTGCTCCACTAGCTTCTGTAACTCTCATTCATTCCTTTCATCAGTCTTTCTAAGAGAAATTGAAACCTTCATGATTTTAACAACGTTAAACAATGATTACTTTGTGAACACAGAAAAAGCTACAGCTCGCATGACTATGTACTTATATGGGAATTGTAGGATACAGTGCTTTTGGAAGCCATACTAGAGACTAAAAGTCGGGATATCTCCGCCTCTGCTGCATCGATTTTGACTTTTTACAATCTGTCTTTAACAAGTCCCCTAAACTTTGTGGAAGTGCTACTAAATCACTGGAGTACTCCGACTGACTGGTGTTGTCCTTGAAGTAATAAACCCCTGCTCTAAATGACACAAATGTTACGAGAGAAAAGGTATAGTGTGAGATTTCAGTAAAGTTAAAATCTATAGAGACTGTCCTCCCCAAAATTACAGCCGTATAGGTCGTCCTTATTACGACCCATATTTACGTTTATTTAGGCGCCAACCCATAAAGAGCAACAAAATCTGCGTAGGGAGGAGGTCAGGGTGGATGGGTTAAACACAGGCCTTTCACCCAAGAGACCGCTGATCGTTTCCCGTGTGAAACCAAAAGTCAATGTTGACTTATTTTAACCTACTAGCCTTAAGTTACGTACGTAAGTTAAGTTGCGTAACTAATGATACCCATGATCTTTTCCTAAACCTAACCAAACTGCAACCATGTCATCATGTGTTGTTTTTCTTACCATGACGACGAAGGTCTGGTACGCCTATATATGTTGTTTTGGGAGTCATTGACAAATGACCTATTACATCATTTAGGTTGGAGGACTTGTTGAATCCTTAAGGTTTTTACTTATTATTTTATTATTATATCCATTCTTGAAGTGTGATGTGGTTAAATACTGTTAATAAATAAACAGCACATTTACTAAGGTTGGAGACGCAGAGAGTCTCCTGACATTTTCACTGCATATAAATAACAACTAGCTGAAATAACTTCACTTAACCTAACTTCAAATGTAACACTAAATGTCCCGTCTTTCTGCTCTGAATGAGCAGAGTCACAGATTGCAGCTTTAATTTTGTGTATAAATCTAAATCTACTAAATCAAATGAAAACACGCAAACCAAATGTGTTATTTGTGTCTCTGTGCTTGCCTACTTGTCTGCACTGTGTATGTCCATGTGTGTGTGTGCTGGTGTAGGCGTACTGTGCATGAGTTTGTGTGAAGCAGGTGAGGGTTATAGGTAGCACACTGATTCCACGTGAGCTGACCACTGGATCTTTTCTGGGCTTCGACTTTGCATGATGATATTTTAATGCCTCCCACTAAATATAGCCCCTCGTACAGAGAGGGAGAGGGGCCCACATGCACATGCCGAAGTCAGGAGGGCGATATGGAGACACAGAAAGCAAGAGAGTGTGTGTGAGTGAGAGAGAAACGTAAAGAGAAAGGTGAGCGACATGCACTTTGCCTCTTGCAGCTCAGGTCACCGGAGGACACAGAAAGAGACAAGAAAGAGGGAATTGAGTGCTGTGATTCAGAGACGCAAAGAGTGACTCCTCTAACTTATAATTGATGTGAAGGTGTTGGATGCCAAATGTCTGTTGGCAAGCCAGCAACGGGGAGAGACAGCTGAAAGTCAAGAGGGAAACAGGGGCAAGTGAGGGGAGCTGATGATTGAGAGACCAGGGAAAGTCTGCACGACCTCAGAGCTCACGTGCAGAGTTTTACATATACCTCATCCTTTCTTCAAATTCTGATCATATTCTCATTTGTTATATGCCTAAGGATGTAAATGTCGGTCTGTCTATTTGTCCGCCAAACACTTTGGTCCAGAGAAGGATATCTTGGCAACTACTGCCAGATTGTTATGACATTTATTCATGGTCCCCAGAGGATAAAACCTAATGACTTTGGTGTCCTTTCCTCAAATACCTTGAAAATCCCCAAATTTCTACTTGTGCACAAGAAATGACAAAATCTAACAAAGATATTGTCATGAAACTTTCTGAGCATGTTCATGCTCCCCAGAGGGTGAACCATTGTTATGTTAAACACTCCATAAATGTTCCTCTAGCGCCCTCCTCAACAGAAAATTCAAACTTTTTACTTTACTTCTTACCATTGCTGCTGAGCACGTTCATGCTCCCAATGGGATACACACTTTTGATTTTAATTACCCCATAAACTTTTCACCAACGCAACCTTCAAGATAGACTCTAAAAATAGAAAAATCTGAGGCTGCCCGCCCAAGAAGAATGATAGTATCAGTCATTTCAGCAAGTGCCCCAAACGTGTATGTTTACATTGAAGTGACAAAGCCCTCTAGTGGTCGTAGTAATTATGACTGGAGCAAAGGAGTTAGTCAGGTGACATGATAGAGCAACACAACGTCAGACGTTAACAAGGGAGACAGCTGTTCATTTCCCGTTTCCAACTGACATTCAACATTGTTTTTTTTTAAAGCATGACCAGGATCGTTCCATAACCTTAACCACGTGTTTATTATTGTAACCTTGACAACGAAGCTCCCGTAACCTTAATGAAGTAGTCATTTTTAACCCAAACTACGATGTTTCCCTGACCTAACCAAGTGGTTTTAGTGCCTTAACCTAACCAAACCTTAACCATGGCACTGTCACATCATAAAACAGATTTATTTTTCAACAGTGATTTGTAACACTTTTGGAAGGCAGAGAGAAATGATGTAGCCCTGCTGATAAGGGCGTCACATCAGAAAAGGCTTCTATGTGACGTTTGAGAGGGCATGGACCAACAACGTATTTCGTCCTTTAATTTGGAGGACTTGTTGGAAAATCCTCAAACCAGAAAACTGTTAGAAGACTGCAGCTACAAGAGACCATCAGCAGGTGTTTAAACTTTTAGTCTGTTCTTTAGCATAGTACAGTGTGCTGTACTGCAATGACCTAGTTTCTGCTCCAGGAAACTGGAGATTGGGTCACGTGCTGGTACATAAGGGGTTAAAAGCTCCCTAATAGCTGCAAGACAATGACAGGCTTTATAAATTAACAAGAAAATCTTATAATCAGCTCTAAAATTCATCGGGAGCCAGTGGAGGTTAGCTAGAACAGTGGTGATACGCTCCTATCTGATCCAGTTAAAAGCCTTGCAGCTGCATTTTGTACTGCAATCGATGCAGAGAGTTTTGGCTGAGGTGGGACTATGATGAGTTAGGGCTCTAACTTTATCCAGATGACCTCATTTTTTAAACATTTCACAGGTGAAGGAAACAAGCTCGAACAACCCTCTTCACTTGATTATTAAAGCTGGGGTCAGATGTTGACTTTAGATTTAATACACTCACCCTCAAACGGGAACAATGGTGACTTTTAAAGGACTATGCAGACTTTTTGGGGTGTTGATTAATCTCTGAGTATTTTCTGGTTGGATTTGAATGCTAAGGGTATTTGAGGAGGAGTAGAGCTGCTGTATTGTTTTCAGGCAGTGTATGTAGAGTCCTGCGATTTAATCTGGAGCACTCTGTCGGAGAGATGCTGGGGGTTTTCAGGGGAGTGACAGAGGACAGGAGTGACAGGGAGGGATGTGTCACAGTGAACAACAGAATATAGGAGGGGGGTCAGAAGAGGAGAGAGAGATAGAAACACGGGGGAGGGAGGAGGAGAGCGAGGTTATGGGAGTTTGTTGAGGAACTAAGCTGATTTGCAGTCAGAGCATATGTCTTCTGTCTCTTATTCCATCTCACAGACTACCCCCCTCTCCTTATCTGCCCCATATTCATTCATTCATTCATCTATCTATCTATCGATCCATCCATCCATCCATCCATCCATCCCTCCATCCCTCCATCCATCTTCGAGATTTAAGATTCTTAAGTGTCTTTTGCTTGAATAATCTTTTTTGGACAGCGTTCATATTTCATTTGACAGATAGGAAAAATTGTCCACTATCATTCCAGCACACCCTCAAAACTGGATTTTTTTAGTATCAAGGCAATAATGTGTGACCTTTTCACATGAATAAATGTTAATGTTGGTTCCCTCTGTGGCAGTGCAACAGCGATTGAACATTTATCCAGTTGAGGTGTGAAGTAAGCGCATTTATTCGAGTGTTGTACTTAAATTCTGTCACTTGAGTTCTACTATTTCATGAGACTTTGTACTTTCATTTATTTGACAGCCGTTGTTAGTGGTAATTTTGCAGATACAGTTTTACATTCAAAGCACTGTAAAAAGAAACCTTTTCTACAATTACATACAATTATGACATAGTTTATGGTGAATTTTTAGCCACACTAGCAGCGTGGCTTCAGGGATGGAAATGTCGCTCTGTTGGTCCACCACTTTTGTCCAGACTGAAATATCTCTAAAAAACACTGGATGGATTGTCATTCAATTTGTACAGACATTCATGGTCCCCAGAAGATGAGTCCTAATGAGTTTGGTGTGAAATAGTATGGTATAGATATCCATGTCCCCTATCGGATGAAAACTACAGAAATTATCAATGACAATGTTCTATACCTCTGTTATTGAAAGTATTTGAACTTTTCCAGTTGCTGGTTTACATCCCTTTGTCAAAATCAATTACAAAGGGTCATTAACCTCAGTTCCAAAATGATTGTTAGAGTAAGAGATCTCTTACTTAAATAATAATAAACATGTCCTCAACATATGATGTTGTACATATGATTATCAATGACCCCACTCATGTAGAACGCCTTTTTAGATTACCTGCATGTTAAACAAATAGAAGAAAGTTTGGTTTTATTCCAGAAGCCATAAGGATGGTGAACATCCCCGATCAAAGTGATGGTCAGTTTACTCTAGTGTCTTGAACACTCTTGGTCAGCACTGAATTGGCAAGTGCTGACTTTTTCATCCTTTTCTTAAATTTTTACATTCTCATATTTTGTATTTTTGTGACATATTGTTTCTATGTGTGTGAATGAATTGTTTTTTTTTTATGTGGTTTGACGTTTGCACACCAGCTTGACTCAAATAATGCTTTAAGGGAAGAATAAGGCATTTTGAATTGAACTGAACACATACCATGAGTGAACAGACAAAGAGATATGCAATAAAATACAGCGAGTCAGTTCAGCACTAAAGATGATGACGCAAAAAAAAACAAGCTGATAATTGGTCACAAGCTGCGACCAGCTTGGCTCTTAATTGACTCACTGTGGATTAAAGCTGGGGTTTCTGCTTCTGCTTTACCAACCAGCCAAGCTCAAACTGGAGCAGCAGCCAGGCTGCAGAGTCTTTGTAGCTGTGCCCCACAGATGTGAAATTAGGTGTTGTGAAATAACATGCTGTACGATATCATCTGCCATATTTCAGGTTCCAAGTTCAGAGCTTTGTTTGTTGCATACAGTACATTTATTCACAATATGGTATGACCACACATCATATGCATGAAGAGTATGCCTTCTTGCAGCTATGCTTTCCGTACTGTTATTTACCATTTTGACCATGATATTCCAAAAAACGTACTTCAGGTATCTCCAGACACGCAGCTTCACCACGAGGCACTATCCACTTCTGTTTCCTCCAATTACAGTAGGACTGATATTCTATAGCAAGGGGAACATTTGTGTTATTTACTTCAGGATACAGATTATCAAAAAACCCTCTTGGGCTAGCGTCAAACTAGCTAACTAGTCTGGGAATAATTTAGGAATAGATTTGCCACTTCATTTTTCTTGGTCTTACATGATAATAAATTGAATACTTTTGGCCATTGATTGGGCAAACCAAGACATTTGATGAGGTCATCACATATTGTGGTGGGCATTTTTCACTGTTTTATAATATTTTATAGACCAAATGATTAATCGATTAATTGAGATAATAATCGGCAGATTAATCGATAACAACAATAATCGTTACGTGCAGCCCTAAATGTTGTATAGAGAAACACTTAAGATTTGAAGCCAAGTGTTTAGGGGCTTTAATGTATGTGAACATACATGTGAATAAAGCTTTATGTGATCAACTTGCAGTGCAGTAGCGTAACACCACATTTCTTTCTTCCCAGCTCAGCCTCGACTACAATTGAGTGAATGTACAATCTCTCTTATGAAAAAAGAAACTCTATAAACTGTATTTACATTGCCTTCTAATATAGACCATTCAAGACTTTTAAGAGCCTGCATTCATTACAGTAAGTAGATGGGTGGAAATAAAAATATGCACTGGTGAATTTCCATATGATGGACGCTGTTATTTTGCTACAGTGGGAACAGACTTGAGGCTCCTAATTCATCTTAAAACTCCTTGTGCATTCCATTGGTACAAGCAGAAACTAACCACTATATCTGCTGTGTGTAATGCAGCAGCCTGCTCTCCTTACTGCTCTCTGCTGTGTTTGATATGCTGCTGGAGTCTGAAATTGTCGCTGTGTTTGGTGAATACTGATACACGTTCTGCCCTGTGTGCGTGTGTGTGTGTGCGTGTGTGTGTGTCTGTGTGTTTGCGTGTGCGCCTGCCACTTTAGATGATGTGTTGGCGAGGGATGCCGGTGAGTGTGTGATCTGTCTAGAGGAACTGCAGCAAGGGGACACCATAGCCAGACTGCCGTGCCTCTGCATCTACCACAAAAGGTGACACACACACACACACACACACATACACATACACACACCGAGAGATTTTGAATCACTGCCCGTTATATAATTTTGCACTTCTTCTAATTAAATCCACTTACTGCACTCCAATAAAAACATTCCTTAAAGATGGACAGTACTTGTTGCCTTTGATTTAGAGGTTATTCATATTATATCATTGAACATTAAAGGTGCTGCGTGTAGCATTTCTAAACATCGATATATCACTGTCAGATTAACAGCTTGGGATAATTACCATAAACAAATGAGAGCAGGCTGCACACAATTGATTGCCGCTAGTGTTTCTCAAAAGTCTTATAACCGAGTGGCCATTACCCATCAGCCCTAGTGCTTCCTGTCACAAACAGATGTTGCTTCTTCAGTTTTTTTCTCCCATTGGTTTTTAACTAAAGACACAAATACACTAAAAATGATCTTTTTGTTTGGCTGTTTGATCCTGCAATTGTCTGCTATCACCTGAAGCTCTGCTTGCTATGTAATAACAGCGACCTCTTCCTGTTTTTGTTTTTTTGTTGTTTTTTTTGTCATGAAGCAATCCAGCTGATTTCCCTCCCAATTTAACTCAATGTTTAATTTAATATAAGCACAGTAGAAGTAGTAGTAGTAGACGTTTCCAGTGTTTCAGGTGATTGTCTTACTTCTATACAGCAGCTACAATGATGTCTTGAAATAAATGTGGGAACGATTTATTGATGTACAATTATACACATGGCACCTTTAAGCTCAAATCTGTCAACACAAACTATAAATAATGATAATAATAATGATGATATATATAATACAGGAAGTATACAGAGTTGTGCATTCATACACAGCTTCAGTGTATGAGTTTAGTGTAAACTTATGAGCAGTATAATTACTCAAATATTGTACTTGAAAACTACTTGCCTTGAAATCACATTCACATCTGTAGTACAATTTTTAGGTACAAGTATTTTCATTTTATGCTGCTTTCTATTTCTACATTTCAGTGGGAAATAATGTACTTTTCTTTGACTGAACTACATTTATCTGACAGTCGTTACTTTGCACAGTAATATTGATTGATCATGCACATGTATGAGTGTATGAATGTTGTTATTAGAATTAGTATTTGAAACCCAGCATTACAGTAATATCATTGGTTTCAATGTAAATGAGGTTGGCAGAGGTTCTTCCAGAAAATGTTGGATGGCTTTATCTGCTTTGAAAACCCATAGAAGGAAATGATGTCCTTTTTACAAAACCAAGCTTATCTGAGAGTTATAGTTACTTTGCAGAGTAAAACTGATTCCACACATGTATGAGTGAATATGTTATAATTCGTATTTGCATCGTATTAGCATTAGCATTAGTAATCCTGGATTTCAATGTAAATGTGGCTTTTAGAGGATACCTTGATCTGCATTAAAAACCTTTATTAGTTGAAAAAGTCACAGCCATAGTACAATTTTTTGATATTTTACATGAAGATTTTCATTTTATATTTCTACTTCACTAGATTTTGTACTTTTTTGCTAAACTACAAGTATCTGACAGTCAGTGTAATGTTATAGGTTGAGACTGAGTGGATTTCACACATATGTTGTTACTACAATTAGATTTTGCATTTACATTAACATTAGCATTCATTTCCTGGGTTTCAGTGTAAATGAGGTTTGTAAAGGTTCTTCCAAATTTGTTTGGATGGCCTTATCTGCCTTAAAAAAATAATTTTGGTTGAAAAGTCACCTCCATAGTACAACTGTGAAGTACTTGAGTGTTTTTATTATACTTCCACTTCACCACACCTCTTGGGGAAATATTATAGTAAAATATATAACATTTATTATTTTTTAACTAAACCCCATTTATTATTTATTTATGTCAGCTCTACGTGTAGTTAGATTAATTGCAGATAAAGATTTTACATGCAAAAATTATGTGCATCAAACTTTTAAAATTAGTATTGTTATTATTGTTTTACATAAAACCACCAACAGTATATATAGTAGTAAACATGAGCTCCCCTTCAACAGGACAAGACTAATGTAAAATAACACTCTGATGGAGCTATTTTGTAAAATAAGTACTATTTTTTCAATTTGTAAGTACATTTTGCTGGGGAATTTTTCTACATTGTGGTATCGCTACTTTCATTTAAATTGCTACTTTCACTTAAGTAAAGGATCTTCTTCCACCACCCACAAATACTAACAGAGAGGTGATGTTAAATGGTAAACGGTTCCATAAAACACAGTGAGAATGTGAAGTGTAACATAATGCACATGTGAGTTTGCTGTAACACAGCTGTTGTGTTTCCCTCCGGGTCTCATTTATATATTGTATATTGTGTATGCTCTGCTAATGTGGGAGTGCATGGAGGCCTTCCAACATGCCTACGTGTTACTTTAGCAACAATCCTCTGTAGTACTGAATACATTTAAGATTACAGTATAATTCAGTTGTTATCTTATGATCTCTCTTTCTTTATCAAATTTCTAGTTTTATTATTATTATTCCCTTTTTTATTATTATTTTGTTGACTGTAATTTTTTTTCACCCCTGATGACTGACCTTTTGATTTGTCAACTGTGACAGTTTGACCCGCATAGCACAAGTATTTTTCCTAAGTGTCCTCTGTATTTGCAGCTGTATTGTATAGACTTGTCATTTGACAAAATAACTTAATGCCTGTGTGTCTATGTGTATCTGCAGCTGTATAGACTCATGGTTTGAGATCAATCGGTCCTGCCCCGAACACCCCTCTGACTGAATGACCACCAGGCCCATTATGAATACTGTTCAAGGTGAGACACACAGCACATGCACACCATTGTCTGAATGCTAATTATTGCCAGATAACACAGAAGCTCATATTGGTTTTGTATTAAAATTCAGATGTGGTCCATTCACTGTCTTCCTCCATTAATATGATGGATTTGATGCCTTCATTTATTCATTGTAGAAATGATAAATGATAAGAAATTATAATTGTTGTGTATGGTAAGACCTTAAGCATAACCAAACCGTTTTTTAAATTTTGAAGATGAAAAATTTAAATAATAATAATATCTTATTTGTACAGCACCTTTCAAAGGCCAAGCTACAAAGTGCTTTATGTGCCACAAAACAAAATAAAACCAGCTACAATAAAACATAAAACATAGAACAGCACATAGCAATAATGTACAAGACTAAGAGTCTACAGCCATGCTAGCGGCTTTGTAAGGCTGTACAAAGCAGTGCTTTGAGACAAATGCTAACATTAGCATGCTAACATGCTCATAATCACAATGCTAACATGCTGATCTTAACCAGGTATGTTTACCATTTTCACCATCTTAGTTTAGTGTGTTAGCATGCTAACATCTACTAATTAGCAAAGGTGTTGTGCAATCCAGGAAGTAACAAACATGAGACTACTTTGCTAGCAGGAGAGACAGAAAACAATGGAATGCCACATATTTTGTTGATGTAATAATGAACAATTTGTTCAGTAAAGAGTTTAAAGTTTAAATGTAATGTAATGCAAATTTCATTGCAATCCATCCAATACTTGTTGAGACATTTCACAAAAAAATGTCAACCTGCTGGTGGTGCTAGAGGAGAAGTTAGGGGATTATAGAAGCTAGAAGAATACATCATCTGGGAACCATGAATGTCTACAAAATTTTGTGGTAATCCAACCAGTAGGCGTTGACATATTTAACAGGATAAGTGAAAGTTTTGACCTAGTGGTGGTGCTAGGGGAAAAGTCAGGATCACCATTAGGATTCATCCTCTGGGCACCATGACTGTATGTACAAAAAAGTCAATCCATCCTAGAATTGTTGAGACATTTACACTAAAAACCCAAAATGTTAAACTCATGGTGGCTCTAGATGAGTACAGTCGGGGGATCAACAAAGTCAGTAAACTTTATCCTCTGGGGACCATGAATCTGTATACAGAATTTCATGGCAATCCAGTAGTTGTTGAGATATTTCAGTCTGGACCAACTGAACAACAGACATTGCCATCCATAGAACCAAGCTGCTAGCATGGCTAAAAATTACATATAATTCTTGGAGTAATATTAGAGTTAAAGAATGCCTTTTCCTGTCTCTTTCACTCTTACACTCATACAAAGAGTGTGTCTGCAAAGTTACACAAATTATTGTCATCTAAGCCACTTAAACAATTTTTCTGCTTAATAAACCATATATAACTACAAGTCATGCATTATTTTTCCCACTCTCTACCTGTCTGTGCCCCACCTCTCCTCCTCTCTGTCTCCAGGACATCTCGTGGTCCCGCCATGGATATCTGGTAACAGACGCACCCAAATCTGTTGAAACAATCAAAGCGATCAACACATACCTATTCTGACAGAATCCATCATCCTAACCAAGATAATTATTCCTCGTGAACTGAACCAAAAAAATGTGACTGTCAAACCATCGTACATTAAAGCTGCCCCCCTCCCCAGCCCTCCATTTAACGTCTGCTGAAGAGACTGCTTACAAACCCCCGCCCGCCCTTCCATCCTTCCCCTTCCACTTCTCCAGGCTGACAGAGTCCCTTAAAGGGCTTCATCTGCCTCAACTCCCCCTCTAACTCAAGTGGCCAGTTGCATCCTCGATGTGCTCAGGTCCTCGCAGGCCTCCAGCAGCTGGCCTTCCATCTTGTATCTGGATCCAGGCCTGTCAGTCATTAGTGTCCAGCCCTCTCATGGCCTTAACTGGGGAGTGGAGAGGAAGCAGAGCAGGGAGGGGACAGGAGGGAAGAGGAAGGAAACCACACAAGGAAGACGACGAGGATGAGAGGGAGGAGGAGGAGGAGGAGGAGGAGGAGGAGGAAACCGACAAATGAGGGATTGTAGAGTTGCAGAAGCTTGCTTTGAGAAACACACTTGTACATTATTTGGCGGGCCTCTCATCTCACAACAGGACTCCAACTTGGCGACATCCTCTCATAACAGACTGGGTCCCGGTGTGCTTCTTTCTCATAGTCCCTGCCTCAGCTCTGCGCCCTTCCTTGCCAATTTGACCCATAAAGATCAAATCAAAAAGTCCCCAAAATGCTTCTTAGATCTGATTTGTGCACATCTGGGCAGGCAGGGAGGGATGGAGGGAGGGTTTAAAAAAAAAACAAAAAAAAACTGGGATGTCAGTTTGTCTTGTATGTACAGGATGGAGGGGGGTAATCTAAAGATGGACTGGGGGGGGAGAGGAGCGGTCTGAGCATGCTCGGTTCTGATTGGGAGGGAGGGAGGGGCCAGCAATGTAGTTTAAGCTCCTACTGTGTAACGTTTGTGTGTGTGTGTGTGTGTGTGTGTGTGTGTGTGTGTGTGTGTGTGTGTGTTTGGGATACCCCAGTGTCAGGCTTCACCCGGTATGTGTATGTACACTATGTGTGTGTGTGTGTGTGAGCTTGGAACTGTGACAACATAGCTTTTGCTGAAGCCTAGTGTGTGTGTGTGTGAGACAGCGTGAAAGGTCAGTGTAGAGGGCTGACTGGGACAGTGTTGTGTGTGTCTGTGTATTGAAATGTTTACAGTCTAGATGTCCATGTTCCCTGTGTGTGTGACTGGCAGTCCTCCCTTTACTTTGCTGATGTTTACAGCTACAGAGAAGCGACATGACATATTGTAAATTACACACGTAACCTCTCTCGGTTCTTTCTTTTTAGATCTGCCAGATTTTTCATGTGATCATGATTAGTCATTTTCTCGTGAGAGCCTCGAGTGTGAGAGAGCGTGCGTGTCTCCGTGCATATGACTGTTTGTGCATGTGTGTTTGACTGTGTGATTCAAAGGGCGCCTCTTGGTCTATGCTACTGGTCCCCCACATTGTGTTTCTGCTAGAGTAGGTCTGGCTGACTGCAACTGGAGACGTGAGCCACTCAGACCCGAAAAAAGACTCTGTAGTCCCACTGTGGATCCACTGAACGGGGCTTATTTATTCATTTGTTCATATTTAACAATATTTGTTTAATATTCCAATCGTGAGGTGTTACTCACTCTTCAGAATGCCAAGAGCTGATGTATGAAGACTACTACAAATCAACATACAAACAAACTGCATTTACAAAGCTACTGTAAACAAATGGTGGAATAAATTGTGCTAGATGACAGACTATTTTCAACTTTCATTCTGTGACCCTTGATACAACTTCTACAAACTGAACAGCACTGGGTTTCCCATCAAACATCTTAATCCCAAGATTATTGTCGACCTATTAGACACACAGTATGTATTAAACCTGTAATATTAATGGGACATGGTGTTATAGTTAAGGAGAAATCCACCCTTGAATCAACTCCCACTCTTACAGTCAGAAATGTTCAACACACTCCAGGAGTTATTTTGGGATTGAATGTGATGTATCCACTTACCCTAAACAGGCTGTGTGTAATCTTATTTCATTGTCATTGTACTACATTTCCCAGAATGCCTTTTGACAATTGACAAGGAAGGGGCTGTTGAAGGCACATGTGTATAGATATAGAATATGGGTACAACTGTCTACTACTACAGCTATAACTACTTCTTGAACATCAGGCAGTTATAGTGGCCATGCTGAGAGAGTTGTGAGTTGCAAGGAGGTTTTCTTTAAATTATTTCCTTAATGTTCCTCAACATGGATAATAGATAATTATGAATGGATAATTTAACAATACTATAGGTCTGTGTTATGGCCATCGGTTTGAATTATTGCAACTTTGTTTCTGAAAAATCATATCTTTTCTCTGTCAGTTTGACATGGCAGACGGCTTTAAACACTACAATACCCATGAGCCTTAGTCGCTATTGCAATAGAGAAGAAGCCAGAGAAGAGAGAGAAGTGCAAATCAGAGCTGAATCGAGCTGATTGACCCAGAATTTTAAAGTGAACCTAAACCTGCTGAATCAGGTTTCTACAAAGCGTAGCCAATTGAAGCTGTTAAGCAACAGAATTTTAAGCTAGGTGATTTGATGTTTCATACCGAAATATACCTTGGGAGTTGTAGTTGATGTTTCTTCTTATGTATTTATGTACACAAGCTTGTACTGTTGATTCTGAAAATTAAAAACAAATCTGCTATCAAACTCCATTATAGATACTGGAAATATCCCAGTTTGATATCACTTTGTCTCTGTTCGGCTAGTTATCAATGGGAAGAGATTCAATATGCCAAATGTGAGCCCAAAATTCATCACAAATACATGACATGCTGCTGCTGAAACATTCAAGTGTGGATTCTTCCTTTTCTTCTTTGCACTCTGTGATAAATAATGTTGAAACAGTCACAACAAAAGGACACGTTGGTCCCAACTCTTAAAACCTCCAGTACTGTCGGTGTGTAAGAGTTGGACTTACTGCTAAGATGCTTTCAGGGAAACCCAGCTTTCGGGAGAACTTTCAGACCAAATCTTGAATGTTGGCAGGAAATCACTGATCAGAGCTGAGAGCTCCCTAACAGCTTCAGAGCACTATGACTATCTTTCTTTTTTTACCAACAGATGCTACATGATCTAATATTTTATGTTTGGGGTATAACTTGAGGAATCCAGACAATACCGTTGGAAGTGTGTGTGTGTGTGTGTGTGGAAACAGAGATGTCTGGCAGCCATCCACACTATATTTTGATCTTTTAAATCTATCAATCATTCTGATTCTTGAGGTATAACTTTGCACTAAAGTAAAATAATGGGTGGTGAAGTTGTCACCCCTTGCTTTTATTGCTCTATAGTCACCATTATAGCTGTTACAGTAATACCAGGAAATATGAAATTTAACACAATTGAATGCAGTCAACTCCCAAAAGGGCCTCTGTAGAGCTCTGAAGCTGACAGGAAAACTGCCTCAGATGTGATAAGTTGGGAGTTAACCATTTACACAACACAGGCTGCTCTATACTCATACTGCGCTAGTCATGAGGATGTCTATTTCCTTTTAAAAGATGGATGTTAAAGTCAGCAAAGTCCATTCTGGGGACCTTTATCATGAGAGCCTTTTGATAAACTTTACTTGAAGTGCATTACGAGGCATTATAAGGACTGTAAGCATATACACCACTGTATGTTAGCTTAAAGCTGCTCTAGTCAAAATGATTAGATAAAATTGATTAAATGACTAAGTGTAATGTGAAAGGGGTCGCTCATAGTGCTGAACCCACAAAGGTAGCTATTTTCAGTGAAGAAAGCCCTGAAAAACCCACCTTACACTACCTGCCCAGCACCAAACCACTGACAGACAAAGTTAGCGACCAGTCTGGAGTTTTTTTCCTTATTATATCGCATATAATATTAAAGTACACTTGTAATCATGATGTGGTTATAATGCCTCGTGAGCGCCACTTCAAATAAGGTGTTACAAGCCTGTCAGTGCTGAGATCATCCCTGTTCCTTATTAGGTCCATGACACATTCGAGGATTCGAGACAGAGGGCAGTGCTAACTTCAGCAAGGATGGGGATCAACATGGTGGCGCATAACAGTGGGCCATAAAGAAGCCAAATAATAATGGTAACTGCTAACCTCATTGCCTATTTGTGTGACACACAATGTTCCCTGTATATCATGGCCCGCAGCTAATGGAGGGGGATGATCTCTTTGGGAAATGACGTGTGCTTTAGTCTGATTTGCAGAGTGAAAATACCTAATGAGTCTCTCAGACTGCTGCTACAGTCGACAGTAGGCCCACTGTACTGCCTGCCTGCCCACTCAGCTCGGACACACAGCTACAAGAATACAATACCTTCATTTACTATGGCTTTATTTCATTTGACCTCTTTTAGTTCATGACTTATTTTACTTTCTGAGGATGTGAATGGCTGCCTGCTTTTTGGGGCGCCAACCAACATGTCTGATGACTTTGATGTGCAATCTGTGGGATGAGTAATAATAATGACATATATAATAATCTATAATATTAAAAATGTCGAAATGAGAAAGATGACTGACCTGTTCTTCCTGTTGTCTAGGTTTGTAAAGTGATGGTACCCTAACAGATGGGGAAAAAACAAGATTACAGTATGGACTAGCTGTCATTTTTCATTTATCAGCTGATAACTATGATCAGGACAGACAGAGAGCGTGATAGAGCAAAAGAGAAGCATGTAGCATGCTAATTTGTTTCACTTCTATTTCCAATTTAATTTAATGGAAATTCAAGGTTGACTTTCCAGTGCTTGTTTGAAGTACTTGTCATTATTATATTCTTTCAGCATTATTATTATTATTATTATTATTATTATTATTATTATGACTGCTAAAAAGTCTTACTTCAGGACACAAGGGGACTTTAAATTTGTCATGGTAATATTCTGACCTCTAATGGCTACATCCGTAATTGCACCTGACTTTTTATGGCAAAAGAAAATATATATAATTTTGTAATTAATTTCACTGTTGGCAACCATTGCAATATAGTAAATTCAAATTAGCTTTAAGAAAACGTAACAAAACAGCAACCTTTAAAATATAAAGCAGGGAAAAAACATAATAAAGGCGTCGACAACAAATCATTTTGACTCAGTTCGACTCAGTTTGAATTGATTGCTCTGGTCTAGACCTCACAGCATTGGTCTGATTGGTCAAGAGGCCTTCGCGCCAAAACAGCAAGGAAGAGAGTTGTAAACACAAGAGGAGATATTTCTACCCAGTATTTCAGTAAATATATTTGGTATAAAGCAACGTTTGGCCTCATTCAGGTACAACATGGATACACAGTCCTATCTGTCTGTACAACCGGGGGTGGGGATGGAGGAGAATTTCTTGTCTCTCGACGATATTTTGCTCTCTCATGAGAGACTTCCCATACGGACAGAGTGCCCTTTTCCCCGTCTGGGATTCCTGGAGAAGTCGAGTGACACACAGGACATACCGGAGGTCGGTAAAGTTACTAAAGGAAAATGTTATGAAACGTCGTGATAGTTACAATGTTAATGCATTTATATAGAGATAACTGTTACTTTTAGGTGTCTATCAGAGCACCTAAAAGTAGCCAAGATACAGGTCTTTTGTTGTGTAAAGAAAGTTACGCCAAACTTCATTCAATATTATGCAGTTTATTCTTACCTTGCTGTTCTGGCATTTGCACATATGTGGTAGAAAATTATTTAAGACTGCTAAAGAATAAACAAAACCCACTTTACAATTCGGCATATTTACAGGAAATTTGGTTTGCATGCAGGCATTAACACCAGCATCAGTCACCAGCATAACGTTACTCTTGAACAACATCAATCCATGGCCAAGGACATAATATATACATAACTATATATAAAAAAGTAACAACACTCGCATCAATACAATGACATGAAGTCACGGTTCATCGTGGATGCTGTAAGTTACTCAGGGCCCAGCAGTGAAATTTAAATATTTTATCATAATGAAATGTTGTTATGGTTATGTAATGATATACAAGACTTGCCCTGAAAACCTAACGTTACAATTTAAACTAAAATAAGAGTTAAAGAAGTCAAGTCAGTTTTATTTATGTAGCCCAATATTACAAATCACCTCAAGGGGCTTTACAATCTGTACAGCTATACAACACCTCCTCTGTCCTTAGAGCCTCGATTCGAATGAGGAAAAACTCCCCCAAAAACCCTTTTAACTGGGAAAAAATGGAAGATCATACAATCATAGTATATACAATTATTAATATACAATATTACAATTAAGAAGAAAGTCATGCTACACACACACACACACACACACACACATCACTAATTCTCTTCTGAAGGTGTGCCCTTATTTATATGTCTTTAGAGGGAATAGGCCATTTTCACAGAAGACATTTTGACATGTCACAGTAGGGAAAACACAGGTGTAAATAACAAAATGGATGATGGCTAAATTCCATTTAGCTGCTTCAGTGTCAGGGTCCTGGTATTGTGCATGCTGGGTCACTGTCACACTGTCATGGCTTACTGGGACACTTGAACAGAACAGAGTCTTGGTACTATTATTCATAAAAGCTGTGCCTTTCCTACTAAAATGTGTGTTGTGAAAGAAGTTGAGTTATTTCACTCCATTAAAAGCATTTCGAATCAAAGTTCTACTGTCAGATGAGACTCAGGTCATTCAAACCTATACCTGCACCGACACGTAAACTTTCAGTATGGACCCCAGAGAGCACGGGTCTTGACAATGACTTCAACCCTGAAGTCTGTTTCCTTTATCTTAGGGTACAAAGATGGAGCTCCCTCTGTGGCTGTCCAAGGGTCTGTACGAGAAGAAGAGGAGAGTGTTGTCAGTCGAGCTTCCGAAGGTGTACAGAGAGGGCTGGAGGACTGTGTTCAACGCCGACCCCAACGTGGTGGACCTGCATAAGATGGGGCCCTACTACTACGGTCTGGGGTCCCAGATGCTGCACTTTGACAGCCCGGAGAACCCAGAGATCGCACAGACGCTGCTTCAGGTGAACAACACGCACAAACATGAACACAGAAGAGTTAATGAGAAGGTTCCAAAAAAAGTGCTGGTATTGAATATCAAACCTCATCGGTGGTATTGGCATGAAAGCATATACAAGAGCAGGGTTCCCTGGATTTTTTTGAGACAAAGGTGGCAAATGTTGGAGAACGTGCGGCGTACACAGTGTGTGCTTAAAGTGAAAGAAATCACGATTTGACAGACGAAAGTGTCCATAGGGATTTAAATTTTATACCAAGATGGAACAAAAAGATGAAAAACAAAGGTTGTGACAAATGACTATGAAAATTATTTTGGCAAAGGAATCAACATAAAAAAAAACCTCACTTGCAGATCTTTCTGTGCACATTTCACTCTCTTGGCTCTATTTTTGTTTTTTTTTGATAAAAACGTATAACAAGATCGTACCAGTCAAGAGTGTCTTGGGGGTGGCCCATCGACAGTCACCCTGCAGCACACATCTTAGACCCCACTGCTGCTGAAAATGAAAAACTGGGCTTTTTTTGAAATGATCAATATGTGTGCAACAACATTTTAAAAATGGAAATAGAGCTGTTTTCCATTTAAATTTGTCCTCAAAATAGAATTTTGTGTTGTTTCCTTATTGCGAATTTTCATATAGGGAGTCAAACATGAAAAATCCAGTTTCCATTACTACAAAATGCAAAATTGGGACGATTTTTGGGACGAGGTGAACCAGAAGCATTCATTGTCGGTGTTTTTGGCTATGATATTCCATTAACATTTCCAAAACCATAGCCTATGTTCTGTTGACATGTAGCCTACAAGGTTTTTATTCGTTGCAGCTGGGAAGTTTTTCCACCTGAGACGATAATTATTGTTAGCAGCTGTCATCAGTAGGCATATTGCCAACCAAATAATATTTAACGAACTGCCAGGCCTATTCACTTCTATTAGTGTAACAGTGGAAGAAAACTCTCCTATGGAATTTCAAGCCAACAACACGCCGCCATTAGTCTTCGACATGTGCTGTTGTAGGCCCATTTGCCACAGCATCAGGCGACTATTGACAGATTAGTGGATGTGTGGATCTGTTAACAGAGCATTTGCAGTCTTTTTGCAGCCAATTCATGATGAAATTGAAAAGTGTAGAGGTTGAGAAATGTCATGGGCGTTCATGGATAGGCTATTAAGTTTGATCAAATAGTCGGGAGATTAGCTTGCATATTGTAGGCAGACCTCTGTTGTCTTGCATTTATTCTGTGCTTATTTATAGACTGGACACAGCCTGCGTACAACTGAACTGTCAATGTTGTAGCTGTTATTAATAATGCTGAAGGGTTAAGGTTAATATTAACCCTAGATATTCAAGAAAAATGAAACTTGCAAATGAAAAAACAGAATTTTGAGCCTTTTTCTATAAATAATATTTTGTGTCAGGAAATGCTTTAATGTCCTTTTTTTTCCAAATTGAGTGGCAAAACCATTAAAAAAAACAACCAGTTTTTCATTTTCCGAAAAAAAAAAAAGTTTCAGAATAGGAAATCGATTGAAATGAAGGTACACGGGTTAGTAAACTTCCCCATACTGAGTCACTGTCCCAGTCTAAAGGTGTTAAAATAGCCTATTATAGTCTGTCACCTCTCTCTTTCCTCCTCCTGTCCTAGGCCTTTTATTAAAGAACACCGTTACCTTCTTCATTTGAATCATTCATTGCATTATTTTAGACATCAGTGACAAACAGGGTTTATTTCTAGGGCTTTATTACATTTTGGATTGGTTAAACAGATGAAATGGGAATTTCTGCTTTCTAAAATGATCTGTCAAGTACCGGCGCTCACTACCGAGGTCAGTCCTGTTTACTTCTGTAGCTTAAGCTAACCTAGCATTCATTACAAACACACATTCGTTTGCCTCATGAATAACGGCAATTCATCGCTTACCTTGATCTTGCAGAAATTGTGAATGTGTCATTCCCCCGTTGCCTCCACACTTGAGTGCCGCGCGTAACGTGCACATGCTTGGTATAAGTGCATCAAAGCAGTTGCTGATAAAAGGCACAATAGTTTTGGCATTAAAAAAAGACTGCGTCTTTGTCTGAATTTTCAACAAAGGTGTCGGCCCACCTTTGAGTTAGATGTAGGCAGGGAAAACCCTGAATAGTACCCAGGTCTACCCTGGACAACCATTAACAAATAACAACTATGTAAATCAGACAGGGGTCCTTGTTGCACACATTACACATGATTTATCTACTTCATCAAGGACACAGCAAGACTTTGCAAACCCTTTAATGGATTTGTGACTATGACCTGTGGGAGGTGAGACAAACCTGCAGGAGAAGAACCATCAGGAGAAGAAGGCTTCTGATGGTGGCGGATATTAAGTGGGCTTCATTGAAGGCATTTCATTTTAACTTATAAGTGTCATGTTAAATGTCACCATTAACGGACATGGTCGCCGTCTTAAGCTGTGTACAGTGGGCTTTCACAGGTCCCAGCCTCTCTTATTGTAATTTACTGCTACTTGGACTGAAAAGATGTGAAAAAAACACACCATTAGACTTGAACATTGCTAAATCAGCCTTGTGAACATTGTGTGGATGTGGATTCTATGACACTGACTCAGACTTGTTTTTCCTTTTCCTACATTATTTCAACATCAGTGGCAGCTACTGATGTTTTGTGAGGTAGAGTGAAATCGAATTTGTTTTCATAGCGTAACGTAAACCTATGCACACTGTTAAAGGCAGGGACATCATTCTGTAATGGTCAGAAATCTAAGACTGACACTGTGGAATGTGATATTAGTGGTGACCAACATTGGCTGATATCATGTTTATGTGCATCTGATCTGGAGGTCAGTACACTCAAATACATTTTTATTCTCATTATGTGTAAGCATTAAGGATTACACATGTTTCTCTGCTCAGTGTGTTATAATTTAGAAAAGTATTCCCCAGTCATTATTCATTCATTTTTATGATCATGACATTCATGCCGCATCCAAAAGAAGCAGGACATGGGGGCAAATCTGCCAAGCAGCCGACGCTGCTAGACTCTGTTCAAATTCCAGCTGTTGAATCTAGTGAAATATTATGTGCTGTCCTGACCAGTATACAGATTGGTGTGCTTTATTTAAAGGTCGCCTCCAGACATGTTTTAGGACATAAAAAGATATGAGATATAGCATGTTAATTAGTGAGCTTTAGAGATGCTGGTAGGTGTATTTTGTTACCTTAGATTAGACAGAGCCAGGCTAGCTGTTCCCCTGTTTCCAGTCTTTATGCTAAGCTAACCGGCTGTTGGCTGTAGTCTTAGATTTAAGGTATCAATTTTCTCATCTATTTTGCCAGAAAGCAAACAGGCTTATTTCCCAAAATGTCAAACTGTTCTTTTAACAAGGGTTTGTTACACTTAAAGTAAAATATTTGAAGGTGATGGCAGCTGCATCAAGCAGAAGTCACTTTTCCTACACAGAAAGTCAGAGCATTTTATCCTTTTTGTTTATTTGCAGAACCACAGGTCATAATAACAGGTTGATAATAAACAGTTGCAATTACTGTCACATTTTTACTAGAAGAGTATTGTATTATTTATTTTCCAGTATTTTTATTTATCCATATATTAGACTTGCACGTTAAGAGTTGCCTGTGAGCATGTGAGAATGTCACAAGTTGTGATACACAGCAGGATTTCCAGCCTAGGATCTGATCTGATTATGGATTATTGTTGTTTTCATGAGAGAGAAAGATCTGCACAAACTTGCAATGCCCAAAACGTCTTTAAACGTGTGTTAAAATGTAATGTAAATACATATTGCCTTGTACAGACACAAGGCACAATGCAGCCAGAGTTATTTAATACATTACAGCTAGGGGGAGCAGTCAGATCAGAAAACATGGCAGCCTGCTGGTCGTCCGGTGAAGCTGTTACCAGGCAGACTGACTGACAGACAAACAGAAACGGACTTCTCCATAGTCTTACTCACCACCAGGTCTTCACACACTTTAAGGGGCAGAACTGCCATCCTGGTTGTTTTGGATATCATCCCTATTTCCTCAACTAGTGTGTGTGTGTGTGTGATGTTTTACCACCCAGACAACCAAGAACCAAATGAGCTTGTTATGAAGCTGCATGCATGCAGCTTATGTTCAGAACTTGTGCTCCCTACATTTATAGAAATTACACAATAATTGCATTTCTATAGTTAGATACTCTTTAAAATGTGGCCCAGACACTGTGCTAAGACTACAGAAACAAACATATCAGGGTGGAAACGAGGAATTCCATCTGTTTGCAGGTTTATAGACTATTTTATACCAGCTGTATTATTTGTATTATTTTTAAGATCAGTTTTTTTTTTTAAAAGATGGTTTTGCCTCAAGGCAAGTGTCGTGAAATTACACGTCTGAACATTCAATTTTATATCAAAAATGAACCAACTAGGTCACTCTGATTAAAACCATTACCAGCATTCCTTAAAGTGGAACTCCACCCTCAGATTCTGCTAGACATAGGGTACATCTCAAGTCTCTTATTTGACATCTCCTCGCTCCTCGCTTGAACCAGAAGTTGTTCTGCTCCGCCATCTTGAACGCCGTCTCAAAGCTCTTATTTCTGCTCTGAGGAGCCATGAGCGAGGATACACGAGTGCAGCCTTCACGGAAGACATTTACCGGCTGACACGCCCCCTTATTGGATATTGGTTATTGATTGGATGCTCCAGCTGATCGGACTGATGGAGTGAAGACAGATAACAGATAAAATTCAAGTGTATCACTCCCAAGTTTTATATTTTATTTGTATTGAATCTGTGTTAATTGTAGGTCTGAACAACACAAGAACCATAAACAATTTTCTTCATTTATTAGAAAGATTTTTCTTTTCATGATCTGTTATTTCCCCTATTAACTCTTACTATGGATACAAGAAATCATTTACATAATTTATCATAATTTCCATTCAGTCACGTGTGAGGCTGATGATTCCTGAGCATTGGGTTTGATGTGAGTTACATCACTTAAATTCTCCCTGAAACATTTAGCGTAATACATAATTTCAAATGTTGAAAAGACCCTAATCATATCCTAAGTTATTCAATGATGAATTCACAATCAGAATATCGATAAATACAGATGCAAATAATGACTAAATAATATAAATGCAGGACACAGTACACAGTAGCTATAAATACAGAGTGCAGGTTGTTTATGTGCAGGTGTTTGTTAAACAGAACAGGCTACAGAGAGAAAACACTGCTGCTCTGCCAGAGATAACGTGCCTTTATTAGTATTAGCGCAGTGCACGTGTGCAGATACAAACTCCATCAAAAGTCTCTACAGCTGTTAACCCGACTGACAGCTGATCCAGCTGCAATCAGCTGCCGCCGTCATCAGAAACAGACGTTGCTTCATGTGACGCTTCAGAGGAAAGGACGTCTCATTTCTCTAAAAACAGATTTCCTCGTTTATTCTCTCCTCGCACGGTTTTCAAGGAAAAGACGCAAGTGAGGGAAACATGGACGCAATTAAGAGTCTTGAGATGTACCCATAGTGGCCAAACCATGTAATTACAACTTCCTGGTCCATCAAGAAAGTTGTAAAATTCACTAATCCAGAGTTATAGAGTCACTGTGATTCATGTGAGTGAGCCTGAGAGTGAGCGGTTGGGAGGCGGGGTTAAAGCAAACACTAGTGTGCTTGTTCTACAGGCCGCATGATGTGGAAGCTATGTGGAAGATCCGGGTCATTTTATACCTGCAAGTCAAACTTTTTTGGCTTCATGCTCCACTGAGCAACTTTCATAGGAATGAACGGGGCCCCGCCTCCGACGCTGTATCCAGTTCTCTTTATACATCCATGGTGGGTCAGGGGACATGGTGGAGACTGACTGACACTGATTAGAGTCTTATTTTATATACATTTCATGACGTAGACAGGTCCCAACCGGTTGACTCTATGTCAGCATTGGCCTTGCAGGTTCAGGGCTGATTTGAAACAGTAGATGATGTGTTGAGCCATTTTCAACCCATGAAATGCTGATTTTTATCAATTTGGTAAGAAATGTCAATATTAACACCAGCATTGATGTGTTTCATCACAGTACAGTTATATCATTTAGTTTACAGCTCAAAAAACACGTTTAAGTGTGCACTACCTCTTTAAGGTAAAATACCTTCACTGCAAAACTCTTGCAGTATACGTGCTGTCTTTTCCTTCACATCTAATTGGTGGCAAATTGTTGTCATTGTCCTTCGTCCAGACGTTCATTGGCCGGTTCAGACGGACCATGGACTCGGCCCAGAACGCCTACAACGAGGACACGTCTGCGCTGGTGGAGCGCCTGGACTGTCTGGAGAAGGCCCTGTTCAGGTCCGGGCAGAGCGGCCTCAATGGCTTCCAGAGCTGGGAGAAGGGCCAGGCCTCTCAACTCACCGCCTCCAGTCTGGTTCTCAACTACCGCAAGAGGAAGATCACCGACATACAGCCGTGACCTTGGCCTGTGGTCAAAAGATACAGACACTCTGATTTACTGTCATTTTCATTTCCTTGGACAAATCCGCCCTCTTTATCTGAGCCAGGCTCTCCTCTGTGCGGCGACTGTAGAGTAGAAATTCTATTTATTTTGTCATGTTGTATGAGCTTCACGTAATCTTGACAATTTGACAGTGTATGATGATCACTAGGTGTTACATCACTAGTGCTGGAACTGTTGACTAATAAGTTGTTTGTTCATGGACATTTAGTTAATATATGAATATTTGGTTGTTGAAATGTTTGATTAATTGTTTTAACATATATGAAGTAAAGATTCCTAACATTTCCTTGTTCCAGCTTTACAAATTGCCTCCTAACAGAACTGGGTATATTAATGGGATATTAAAGGGAAACTTAAACCTGGACCCTATTTTTACAGATTTTGGGGTCTCAATGACTAATAGTTACCAAAAGTTTTGGAATTGGTCCAGTAGATCGCCTCCATCGGCATCCACGAATGGGCTGCACTGGCTGCGATGTAATCCTTTGGGGCAACTGTGCCATGAAAAGTCCGTCCACTAAAAGTGCTTGTTTTTGCCACTGACAGGCTCAGGCTGTTATTCAAAGTGTCTGACAACATTATGGAAAGGATCCCTACAAAGACAGACCGTTTGTTAAAGATTAAGATCCTTTTTGTTTCACCAGAAACAGAAAGTCTCGCTCAAGGAAAAGTCTCGCTCTGAAATCTCGTGAGAGGTTTAGTTGTTGCAGGTGATCTACTGGACCAATTCCAAAACTTTTGGTAAGTATTAGTCATTTCGACCCCAAAATTTGTTAAAAAATATAATAGGGCCCAGGTTTAAAAATACCAGTTACCCTTTAAAGGGATAGCTACCTTGGTAGGAACAGTACAGCAAAATCGCCTGTTGACAAATCTCCATTGTCTCACTATTAGGGCTGCAACTAACGATTATTTACATTATTGATTCATCTGCCAATTATTTTCACAATTAATGGTTTAGTCTATAAAATGTCCAAAAAATCTGAAAAATGCTCATCACAATTTCCCAGAGCCCAAAGTGACGTCTTCAAATTGCTTCTTTTGTCCAACCAACAGTCCAAAACCCAAAGACTCTTCATTTACTGTCATACATGACAAAGAAAAGCAGCAAATCCTCACATTTAAGAAGCTGGAACCAACAAATGTCTGACCTTTTTGCTTGAAAAATGACTGAAACAATTAATCAATTATCAAAATAGTTGGCAGTTAATAGACTAATCGTTTCAGCTCTACTCATAATATCAGTAATACATTTTAGTCCTGATTTTACAAATATTTTTGTATCTATTATCAGCAGACTACCTGCTGTCACAATGTTTACTGCCTGTGATACATCTGCCATCTATGGTCATACTTGTATCCTGTTGCATAGTCTGTGCTAAGATGGGCTCCTTTTCAAAACGTTAACTAGAAAGCAGCTAAGTCTTCATTTTTGTTATGTGCTATACAAAGTGTAGCCACAGCATGCAGATTGAGGTCACCTCTAAATGCCAACTACTGTGCACAGTGAGCAGAATCTGCAATTACCCCCTGCCAGGCACCAAATGCTAGTAAAACGTGTCTGGTAGAATTATCAGTGAGGGTCACCCACCACACCGGCTGAGTTATTGAGATGATAACATTTTGAATGCATTTAGAAACAGTCTTTAGTCTTTCCCTCAGCTTCAACTCTCTGCTGAAATCTACACTCCGTTGCCATGAGCTGACTATATCCAAGCAGAACCATGTAGCAAACAGGCTGTCTCGTCCGCTGCTACTCTAAATAAAGCGGCACCGTCTACAAACCTTTCCTCTCTCTGCCTCAAGTGTGAATGTTCCTGAAATGAGATGAGATAGATAGTCAAATGTGATATGAGGGCAGGCTGAGCTTCACCTCCCTCCTGGAGACATCAGCTGCGGTTACATGGACAATATTTCTTCAACCTGAAATCATTCTGATTAGAGATTCCAACTTAACTGTTTACACGCTAAATAAAGTGATCCAATAAGATGTGCGTTTTCATGCCTGAAGCGTCTAATCTGCCAGAAATATAACAGAAGAAGAAAGGTTTTGTTTTTCGGCACTTGTTTGAACAAGTTGTCGTTTCGAGCTTTTCGAGGCGTTCAACAATCTTTAAATCTTTTAAGGTTTCCAACAAAAACGTTCAGCCATAGAGCAGTTTTTTTTTGCTGCCACCATGTTTCTGTCCCTTGTTTCTGAAACTCGTTCATGTCACCTAATGTTCCCCTACGTGGGGCAAACGTGCAGAAAGAATAGATTTATTCCAACCATAGAGAAAGGATCGGATTAAGCGTTTCCTTGGTTATTAGGCACTAATATTTTCCCCAAACTCCACCCCTCTCAACCCGATTGAAAATTCCTTCTAATCAGTCTCTTCCGATTGAGGTGGTTACATGAGGCAGTTTTATTCTGATTGGATTATTATTCAGGTTATTAGTGGATTATTAGGGTCCATTTAAACGCAGCTACTGTTCTGGTGGATCATTACTGGCCCCTGCTGGTGGGACGAATCATTTGACCTCACTGTGACGTAACTCTCCTATGATGCCATGCTATAATATGTTACAAAGTAGGACAATGAATAGCTATTTTATTTGATGTAGGTGATAGGCCTTTTTCACAGCAGACATTTTGACTTGTCATAGCAGGAGAGCACAGGTGTTACTAATAACCAGGGTCTGAAATTAAGTGTTTACCTCAGCTGCCACTGTGGGAGGTTACTGAACATTTCTACTGGCCACTCAGTTTTTTTGCCTGCCACCTCTGAAATCTATGTAGAACACTTTAGAATTGTAAACACTGAGTCAGTGGTACCTGACCTGAAATATGGAATATATCATGGAACCTTAAAGGGAAACTCCGGTATTTTTAAACCTGGGCCCTATTGTTTTACAGATTTTGGGGTCTAAATGACTAATAGTTACCAAAAGTTTTGGAATTGGTCCAGTAGATCACCTCTGCCGGCATCCTTGAACGGGCTGGAATGGCTGCAACGTAATCTTTTGGGGCAACTGAGCCGTGAAAAGTCCGTCCACTAAAAGTGCTTGTTTTTGCCACTGACAGGCTCAGGCTGTTATTCGAAGTGTCTGACAACATTATGGAAAGGATCCCTACAGAGACAGACCGTTTGTTAAAGAGTAAGATCCTTTCGTCTTTCTGCAACAACTCAGGATTTCAGAGCGAGACTTTCTGTTTCCGGTTAAACAAAAAGGCTTTTTAACAAAATGTAATCCCTGACTATTCTTTATTTAAGAATTGCTTTTTAACAATAATATTTATTAATATAAGAAAAACCTATCTGCCATGGTGGTAGTTGACCTGAAATTTTTACTTGCCATAGCCAACATTTACCCTGTATTTGGCAGGTGGCAGGTGCTAATTTCATTCCCTGCTAATAACATTAACAAGGACTGTAAGCCATGACCGTGAGCAGCATACACAATAGCAGCACCCTGGAAATGGTTCACCTGTGTAGAAAACAGTCGTCATTAAAGTTTTTACTTAAACTTGTGATTTTTCTGTGTGTGAAACAGATTGTACAACAAGTAGTTTTTGTTGTTCTGGAAAGACAAGATGTGACAAAGAATGATGAAAGCGTTTTTCAAATCAACAATGACGCTGCAATAACTGCTTCCACTGTACACAAAGCACATGTCACGCTACCACCCACCATTACCCGACTCCAAAATGTGCCCTGCATGCCAGCCGGGGACCCTCGTTGCATGTCCCCTTTTTTTCCCTATATTGCCTAAGGTGAATCAAAGAGGACATTCAAATAACAGGAAAGGCATCTTAGGTATAGAAATAAAGGTAGGTAATACATAATAGAAATAAACACCATCATGTGTCAAAGTTGCTGGTGCTCATTTAATTGATCTTGTTGCATCCATTTTAATAGAAGGTAATGGGAATGTGCGTTTGCAAAGTTTTCTTTAAAGACCCCCTCCAGACATGTATTAAAACATACATGCAAATAGTCTGGAATAAAAATGTGTGTCTGATATGTTTTTATTATGTTACATTATGTTACTTCAAATTACATACATTTCTGACTTTGGCAGCTCCTAGTTTAAGTATCAAAGAAGATGCCATAGACTTTCCTATGTTTCGTTTCCACTCTCATATTGTGTTTGTATTCTGTGTCTTGCATTTGATCTGTTATTGTGTAACAATTTGTGATGTCTGATCCGCAACGTTGCTTTCTAATGAAAACCTACCCATAATACTTGTGACTATTATGGTAATGTTGATAATGGTAATTGTCAGACCTCTGCTAAAACTGACTCATACTTCTTATTGATATTCAACTTAATGACTCACTTGTGTAGCTGCCTTTGATTTGCAGTAATCACTGCCTGAATCACTGCTGCATCACAAACATTGAAACATTATGCAATGTGGAAAAAGACATACAGAGTGCCAAAGAGGAAAACTACTTTAACAAAGTTTTCACACAGTAATTTATTCCTCCACTTCACTGACTGAAAGACACTTAGCAGAACATCTCTTTAACACGACAAACATTCCAAAAGTGACAGTCTAACAAATAAACAAGAAAAACCATGATCTCTACCATACTGGTATTTACTGTCTGTCTGTATTATTGCAAGGTGTTACTGGTATTTTGTCCACGCCCTCTCTGTATGTGTGAGAGTGTGTTGGCCTTTAGCTGCTGATATCACTAGCTTGCTATCCCTGCAGTGGTACTGCATGTCATCCAAAGGTGACATTGAGACATCTCAAGCCTGCGTGTGTTTCTTTTAGACTGGACCACACCGTAATTAAATGATACATTTATTTTTAATACTTAAGTACATGATTCTGCTAATTCAAATGTACTTTGACTAAATGCAAAACTTTTACTTGTAATGGAGTGGTTTTACACTTTTTTCTACTTTAGTAAAGGGTGTGGTTTTTCCACCACTGCCAGTCCATGTGCCAGATTCAATTAAAACAACTATATCATATATATCATATACCATTTTATTTGGCTAACCTGACGGGCCAGATGGTTTGTTACACAGATCCATCTGAGAAGTCGTCCTTGGAAAAGGGCAGGCACTTTCAAAAAAATATCTGGCAGTTGATTGGATGAACCATCAGTCTATCTCCGTCTATCACGGGCTAACTTCAACCAGTCAGATCAACAACCATATGACAAGGCCGAAGGCAGTCGGGAGAAGAGCGAAAACATCTTTTCTATTGAGAAAAGCCTTCAGTGCCGTTCTTTGCTCTTCTTTCAGTGAAGAAATTCTCTCCAGTTCTGATAGAATTGATGCTATAGCAGCATCTATGCTAACCTTTTTACGAGCCGCCATTGCTGTTTTTGAATGAACAGTCTCTTCTTGCTGTCGTCACACCTAAACCACGCCCGTACTGTAGCTGCCAGTAGTTCTTCATAGGACGCCGATTGGTCCGAACCACTGTGCCAAGCCATCTTGGGAGTTTATATTAAAACAAAACACTGCACTGGCAAATTTCCATTAATAGCATCAGTATGGAGTACAGTGCCTAGAGAGGCTGTGAGAGTTGTTGTTGGAATCAGTGGTGGCTGAGGCTCTGCTGTCAGTGACCACAGTTCTGTTGGAGAAATATCTAGAGGGCGAACCTCCGTAATCAGGATGAAGCTGTCTGTTATGTTCTGGGAGGCAAATTGAATTAGAAATGATGCAACATTTAACAAAATATGCCTTTATTCAACTTTCTATTCAACTTTTTTTCCTCTGGCGCCACCCACAGGTCAGACAGACAGCTTTTCACTCATGATATCATGAAATTTACTGAGCACATTCATGCTCCCACAGGCATAAACCTTTTTCATTTTAATGACATTATGGTCGTTGCTTTACTGCCACCTTCAGAAGGGCTTGAGGTAGTGAGTCCTGTTGGTATTTGAAATGTTTAAGATGAGTCTAATGACATAGCGAGAGTAAAAGCTTCCTATATAAAAGTGCATGTGTAAAGTGCTTGTGTAAAGGCACAAGCTGACAGTAACAATACACTTCATACAACACCAAAACAACTAAATACAAACTATATAAATAATTTCCTACAAGTTCCCTCTGACTCAAGATCAAGAAGTAATAGCATCAGAAAATAAATGAATCAAAATACAATTAAACTGCTTGATTTACAGAAACTTACTTGATTCAGCTGAGGCCATCTGCAGCATTATGCACAAGGGCAAAACTTGTGCTGGTTTTGCCAACCTCAGCACTTAACATGTTGAATGTCCTACACACTGGAGGCTACCAAAGTCACTTTGTAAAATACCACAAACCATCAACAGTCCCACTTGCTCAAGTTGTTTCGTAACAGGTGCTAAATTCAATCAATCAACATCCCAGGAAAACCCTGGTTGTTGTTGGTGTGATTATTTACCAATAACCAGTAGGCGGCTGTAACTGGTCATACATGGAATTAGTGTAACAAAGCGTGTGAGGGTGGCCAGTCCTAGCTGCTTGCTGAAGTGTTAAATGTGGGTCAGATGATGGACAGCGAGTTAGGAGAGAGGTCACCACTGATGAAAATATTGATGTTGCCTCTGGGCTGTAAGTATTGATCCTGATATGGGATTGTCCTGAGTGACAGAGGCCTACACAGAAAGATTTTACAACATTACTGCTCTTCTGATTCTTCATGTCTTTTCAATTGCAATATATCGTATGAGGTCTTTATTTTCGAAACAAATATGTATCTTGTTTTTTCTTTTTGTCAGAATTAGTCAGTTCTTTCACCGGCAGCAAGAGGTTAACCTGTGAAACCCTGCTGGCCATAAATTCATACATTTTGCACTATTTAGATAAATCCAACTGTTTTACTCAACCTCAAAGAGAAATCCAAATAAATTTCAGTACTTGCCCATTCAAAGCCCTGTTTTAAACAGGGTTACCGCTTTCTAATGAAGCATACCCATAAAGGGTTTATAAGTTGTAACTGATACCTTTATTAACTGTTAATAACTCATTTATTCATGCTTTATAGATCAGTAATAAGCCATTAGAGCAAAGGCTCAGTTTCCAGGGTGTGAAAAATCCCTTTATCTAGTGTATTTCCTCCTCCAATATTTAGTTATCTTCCTGGCAACAAGGTTGACAATGCCTGTCATAACAACATTAAGGCTTGCTCACCAGCATTTAAAAATGACGACATTTTGAAGTGAAATAAATCTATTTCAAAAGAATCACTGCAATCAGTGGATTTCCCTATGGAGGCAAATTAAACTCTTGCAAATAATTTGCGGTGAGTTCGACTTTGGTGAATTTAGACATACAAATTGCACTGTTGACCAATAGCAACCGTCCTGACATTGCTGACCTGCATTTACGGATCTGACTGCTTGATTCAGCAACTGGATTGCTTATTTCTCGCCTCAAATTTGTTCAGAAACAGATTTTAGTGGACTGCTAAGGTGAAATAAGTTAGCGTTTAGTAGCCAACTTCATACAACAAAACCCTGCTACTCATGCTCAAACCCCATTGGCTCACAGAAATAGGGGCTTCAGGAGGGGGAGGTCTGTAGTCAGACCCTTCTCTTAAAATCACTTTTTCATATGATACCATCCCCTTATGAGCGACCAAACAAACCAAACAGATTGCTACTATGAGTGCAAAACATCTGGTTTGTCTCTTTGTAAAAATGCAAAATACAGTTTAACGTTGAATAATATTATAAAAGTATATAGTCCAATACTGTGAAGGCAGATGTTAAAATCATCTACCTGTTTCTATCCATACAGTCCTATAAACAAGCAGTAACAGCAGTGATAGTAAATCCTGCAGGGAGAGAGAAATACATGAAGACCAGGATCACTACGTCAGAATATCCTTCAGTGGGAATAGCCTTCCTGCTCTTATCACCTATTTGGATGACCTGCATGTGGCTCGGGCTATATTTTGGTCAACACCCAAAGGGAAGTCGGCTGGCCTCCTGTCATGGCACTGCCTGAGGAAATAAATCAAAGCTCTACAGTTTAGCACTCAACCTGGATCATCACAGCAACACTCCTCAGTATAAGGATATAATTAAGGATGCATTCACAATGAATTTAGCCCCTACATCATGACCACGCAATCAGTCTCACCCACAGGGTGAGAAATCTAAACAGTGTGAATTCTGTTTGTAGGTGGATCTAACTATTGCTGTCTGATTACATGTCTCTGCAGGCAGAGCTGTTACAGGCTCTGTCTGTGGGTCCTGGTGGGCAGTCTCAGCCAAAGGTTTAGCTGAAGCAAAGGGCAGACTGAGGGCGAGCGTCCAGGAAGCTGACATACAAGACACTAATGCTGCCTCTGGGTTCTGTCTACTTTAAGGGCCTCTGACATTTGGTATTTGTGGGGAAACCATTTGTGTACATGATAAAATGTTGAGAGGAGCCCAAGGCTTATCCTTTCTCCCTCTCTCGCCCTCTCTCACTCTGTCTGCCTCTCATTTCTACATATAAGTACCTAAATTGAAATGACTATTCTATTCTGTTTCATTTTATTCTGATTTTAGCCCTGTTTGAGTCAGCCTTACAAGCAATTTCATCACTTTCTCTCACTGTGGAGACATTGTGCAGGCAGAGTTTCTATTCTGAGCAGGGCCACCGGTACACCATACTATGCAATTAACATTTTATCATCTCACTCAACCACAACCTATACCAATTACTCTTGTTCTAGAACACATCACTGGATTGAATTACAAGAATTAGAAGTTATTTTACAAGGTTCCATGTGACTAATGAATTCAAGTTAACTTTTATGCTCCTCTGTAGCTCAAATGAATACATTGTAAAGCTCCTGATTCCCACTGGAGTCACCTGTTGATTTATGGTTCCCGCTGTGAAGAGCTTCCATGTGCAAAGACAGTGAGCTCCCTGTTTTTCTTGGCCTGTTAGGAAGAAAATGTCGAGTTGAGTGTGTCCATTAGTCAGATGAGCTTTTGCCAACATGAAGTGACAGGGTACTGTACTTACCATAAAAACATCAACCTAATAGAATCTAGTCCCTGATGAACAGCAGTGGGCTGTGCAGTCACTTTGCCATAGTATCTAGCACCACTGTTGGGCAAGTTACTTGAAAAATGCAGTCAATTACTTATTACTCAATAAAAAAGTAATTACGTAAGTTTTCTAATTACTCAACCACAAAAGTTTTTAGTGGTACAAAATAGTACAAAAGTACTATTTCTGAGGTGTCCTCCAACAACTCCAAAGCCTCCACACGCATATGTCACAGTTTCTGTATTTAACATGTACAAACAGAAAATGAGACATTGTGGCTGGAGGTATTTACTGACCAACTTAGCCCCGGTGACTGCACACCCTCCAACTCTGAACAAACCTAGGTGATTTCTGAATGTAGGCTTACCCGTGGCTAGCTAGCTAGCTAGGGAGACACAACATGTAAATAAAGCAACTTTGGAGTTTCTAGAAGGCGTATTCCTCGTTTTGGTAGACGCTAGATGCCTCTACCAGCTAGAGGCAACACCTGAACTGTAATCCCTTACATTACTCATTACTGAAAAAGTAACCATATTACCGTTATTGCCCAACACTGCATACCGTGTTCTAAGATGGCGCCCATTCACTCTAATGAAAGTTACTCACCAGGCACATATGCTGAATACATTTTTCAGGCTTCATGTGCACCAGAGTCCTTATCTGCCTGAGTCCACTGACCTCCTGCTGGCTCCCCTCACATGAAATGGAATGAAAAGAATTTACTGATACGGCTCTGAGAGTTTTACATTTTTATTGCACCAATATTTTATTAGATTCAAATTCTGATTATATAAAGAATCAGTTCGGGGTGTTTATGATGCTCAGCAGCCTTGTTTTTGTAATGATCATGTATGGGGGGAAAAAAAGTATTTTTGGGCCGGTGTGTGTCACATGATGCTACAATGCTGAGTGTGACCACTGCACCAAAATCACCTCCACCAGCTAGTGCTCTTTTCTGGGGGGCTTGCCTGGGACCTACAAGAGCATTTTGCCTACACATTCATTATAAAGGTGACAGCTAGAAAACCAAGAAGAGCCCTAGACAATCAAAAAGAGTGTACTTTAATAATTTAAACAGTCCTATAATGAACAATTGGGCGCCAACATTTATCCTTATCTTTATATAGGCTTTCTAAAATGGGAGGGACACCAGCGAGCCATCATCCTGTTTGTGACAGGTAGCGACTGTGTTTATGAGGAATGTGGTCTTAATTTTTACAAGCATAAAAAGCTACATACATGAGTTCATAATGAATCTGTCAATTATTTTTCATTAATTTGTGTATTCTATAAAATGTCTGGAAATGGTGAGAAACTTCCACAGCCAGAGGTGAAGTGTTCAAATTGCTTGTTTAGTCCAGCAGTACAAAACACAAACACTCAATTTACAATGATAAAAAATTGAGAGAAAACGTAGTTTTAGTCAGGACAGCATAGACTACGACATCTTTTTCTCTCCTGCTGTGCTGTATTCTCGTCTCCTCTTTTTAATCAACTTCCCTTATCTTTTAAATCCACTGTTATCTTCTCCTCTCTAAAAAGTGCCTCGGCCTTTCGTCCTTTGTGCTCATGCCCCAGAAGAGAGCGGATAAGTGCAGGAGGAGAAGAAAAAGAGAAAAAGAAAAGGGCTTAGAGATGAGAACAAAGACAGCAGGAGAGGGACCGAATGTCAAGAGGAGAGAATAAGGAGAGGAAAGGGAAAAAAAGAGAGAGGGAGCGGCGGAGGCAAACACTGCAGCAGCCTGCCACATCTCTGCGATGAGGTGTGAGGATTAGCTGTATCTGAAGCAACGCCCCCGCTATGCTCTCCAAATGAGTATCATCTCCCCCTCAACTTTCCCCCCTCCCCCCTGCGTTGGCACAAGAGCAACAGCTCATACAATGCCATGTTGTCAGGGCTGGGAGGAGGAGGGAGTCCAACACGCTGTAGGCCTCGCTTCATTATCTGTAGCAGGTGGCAGGCAGCCTTGAGGAAAAAATAGGCAGCTATTTGGTAGCGGGTGATATATGTGTCTGACTATGGTGTGATGCGTGTATTTCGACAGACAATGATTTTTCTTGGACTCTATACTTTGGAAGTGAAAAGACTGAGACGTTGATTGTCTCAGACATGAGACATTCCTTTTGTATTGATATACATGTAGTGTATTAATACTATAGACCCTTCTAGTGCCGACGTCATGATTACGTCACAGCGTTAGCTGGAGGCAAAACAAACGAAAAACTGGAGGCAAACACAAACCACCTCAGAGTGGTAAGCTACATAACCTACCAAAAATGTCATCTTGCTGTGTTGGTGGGTGCCAGAATCGAAGGAGTAATGGCTCCAAATTGAAATTTTATTGCATACCAGCTGTCACTGCCAGTCAAAAAAAATCAAAGACAACTAACGTTATGGTTAAATGTGATAAGACGAAGGATTGGACTGAAGCCACCATCAAAAATGCTCGTGTTTGTAGCGCACACTTCATATCAGGTAAAGTTAAATAAATTATTGTCTGTTGTAGGTATGGATAACATTATGTGTCTAAAGGTTTGTCATGCCCACCTAATCAGAAATCTCTCGTAATACTAACTATTTTAGTACATTAGCTAACTTTCTTAGCTAGTTGTATGGCCAGAGACAAATCATAGTGGATCTGTTCAAGTGTCATCTCCCTTACTATTTGCAATGGCAATTGTAGAGAAGGCGCATGTTGTGTGTCAGGTGTGTGTGTGTGTGTGTGTGTGTGTGTGGCCATTCCGCTGTAGGTAATCCTGTCAGATCATCCATCCATTGAGTGAGCGTGTACGGGTCGGCCAATCTGGTCCCATTGGTTAATGTTAACCTTTTCAAGTAACACTCGTAGTCCCTGAGAGTGAGTGACCGTACATATTCAGAGAAACTCGTATTTTCATCAGTCATTGTTAAAAAACAAGCCAACAAAACTTGCTAGCTAACATGTTCAGGGAATTATTCTGCCTCTACCTAAGCTCCACCCACAAAAAAACACCATAATGTTTACTAACAGAAAAGGGTCTATATTTGTTGTGTATGGCCCTTAAAGCTGCGTCAGTCAATTTTTTTTATATTAACAATGTGAAACATTACTATGCGTAACATTAAAGGGGTTACTAATAGTGATGAACCCACAAAGAATTATCACCCGACTCTGCAGTTCCCCTTAACTTTACGAAGCATTTAGTGTCTTTCAGCTGATTGTTTTGGTTTTAAAGCTTTAATGCTCCCTTTAATGCTAATGTTGCTCCATATCTTCTGGACAGGAAATTGTTTTTTTTTGTTTGCCATATCAAGTTCTGCCCCCAGGTGGCCAACAAAGAATAAATACGTAAAGAAAATGAATGCAGCTTTAAGCTAGCTCTAACAACACATGCTGATTTGATTTCACACAAAACCCATGATGACCAGGCAACAGATACATCTTCATCACAACTGAGCAAACTCCATCTGCTGACGAAGACCAGTAATACTGTGAAAACTTTATTTAAAGATATTAAGTAGACCTTGAGTTGGGATTGTTTGGTCTAAATGCTGTATCAGATGCTAGTCACTGCCTAGCAAGAATAAAAATCTAGGATAACACTGAATAATGCTTTGTTGTGCTTTGAACTTTTTGACATGATAATTGTCCCACATAGCATCAAATATCAGACATGTGTTTTTAAAAAATCAATACATCTTGTATTGATTAATACACCCTATGAATTAAACCAAGAGTCTGGTCATCCACATCAAGGCAGCATGTCTATGGAGCCAATAAAACAGTATGTTGCAGTGAAAGGGTGTTTTGGCACTTGGAGGTTTGGTTAGAATGTGAGATCATGTCATTTCTCTTTGCCATACAAAAATATGACATCCATCCACATCCATAACTGTAAAATTTTACTCATGCAGCTGAAAAGAAACACAACATTTAAACTGGAGCCCTTGTAGGAGCAGTTCATCCACTTTTCAACAGTTGTTGCCTCCACCCTGGGGTGCCCGGAGTGAGCTCAGGTGGCACACTGAGGTTTTAGCAAAGGTTAAGCAATTCAGTACCACACAAAGTAATGACATTCAATTCATCATAATTCAATTCATTGAGCCTGTTTCTCAAAATTATACAGTGTAGACCAGGTGGATTTTCATGTGACATTTGGAAGCGATCGATGGTTTGCCGTAAGTTGGAATTTTTATAATACAAGTGACAATCAGACTCAGAAATCAGAAACCACTATTTTGTCTTGGTGGTGACAGAGGTTAAGAGACAGGTTATGTAACAACATATGA
>VMKM01001053.1:0-189649 GCA_008360985.2 Macquaria ambigua | reverse complement strand
TGTTGATACTTTGAGATTTTGTCATTGTCACTTGTTTGGCTTCATCAACTTGTTCTGACTGTGTCTCTGTTTCTTGCTTGGTGTTGCAGTGCCACTCTGAAAAAGACAGGCCAAGAGGTTTGCCTGGATCCAGAGGCTCCCTGGGTGAAGAAAGTGATAGAGAAGATCCTGTCCAAGTAAGTACAGGTTAATCAGACAGCACAAGGGCACTCAAACACTAAAGTCTACTTTCATGATTTAAATGTATAATGCAACAGAAAATGTTTACTTTTGATACACAAAATTAATTTGTCTTTTCTGTTTCTTTTCTCTGCAGCAGAAGACGCTGAACAGAGTGGGAGAGATGTGGTTCATGAGTCGGAGCTGTTTACTGTGAAGACAAATGAAAATTACCAAAAAGTATTTGTTTGGCAAAATGATGAAGCCATCACACTCATCTCATTTTAATACCAGAGGAGTGCTTAATGTCCTAACCAATTGTTGAAAATGAATTCAACAGTTTACCAGTTTACCCACTAAGGTTATGTTTGTATCAAACATGTTATTTATTAACAAGTCTGTGCTTGGTTGTATGTCACTTATGCTTGTTGTAGCCAATTACTCTCTGATGCTCCTGTAGTTTGTAAAACTGCATCACTGTTGTCTTGTCTATAACATATGTGTTTAAAATATTTATTGATGTATTTATGAAATGGAAATGTATCTGGATTCAGTTGTTTAGCTCTGCTGTTAACCTACTGATCAATTAAAAAGAAGTTCACATGAAATTGAAAATGGTATTTCTTACATGTTATTAATTTGCCTTTCTTTGCCGTTGTCGAAGAAGTACTCACTGTAGTCAACATTACAGAGCCACACCACATGATGCTGTTTTTTAGCTTTTTCCCATGAAAATTGTCTCTTCATGGTTGCAGCTGAAGTCAGTCACCAGTCACTTATCTGGAATTTAGACATCTGTTCCAAATAACTCCATTCTGTTATATTCCAGCACTTTGAAATATTGTGTTTATATTCTGTTTTGATTTTTAACCTCAAAAAGCCTTGCACCATCACTGAGCAAGTAAACATCGGTTCTCCCTCAAACGAATCACAAAAGTGTGCAGAAATAGAAAATCATTTTATGGGTATAAACACATCTAGATAATGGCTATAAAACCTATCAAAGAACAAGAATAAGATAGTTTGTGACTTATTATTCATTTCAGTGTAAATATGTACTGTGTGTGTGCTGTGTATAACTATGTACTGTGCAAAAATAAGGTTGAAAGCCTTTGCATATATAATCTATAGTTGTCATAAAGGGGTAGGTTATGACAAGCCAGCACGCTTGTCCTGGCATGACAGAAGAGACGCTGTTAAACACATGTGAAATGTAAACTCCTGCAGGGCCACCCACCCTCAGATAGATACCCCTATTCAAAGTTTTTTGTGCAGAGAAAGAGCAGTTTATCTTCAACCCCTCCTTCAGCTATTTGCAAATCCAAAAAGTCCCTGGCATTTCCCGGATTCCTCCCGTAAGTCTCCCTTTTGCAGGCTCTCAATTCCTCATGTTGTATATCATCAACATTAACAACAGTCCAACCCTAGTTCAGCTGAAACTTATTGTTTGCTATTCTATTACAATGGAGCATGCTTATACTAAAGCGGCACAGTAACGCTCAAGCATACAGATCAGCTCACCTCTCAAATACAAAGAAAAAGAAAAAAACCCCCAAAAGACCGGGCGATGACAAGTTCATGATGCATTCCTGAGTTTCCCAGCTCCTGTTTTCATCTCCATTAACTCCCTCTTTTGTACCTTTTGGTATCAGTGTGCAGTGTTTTGTGTGCATGTGTTTTGTTTGTAAAACACACTTTATGATGTGATAGTGAATGTTATCAGGCAGAATGCCATTAAGATAGGGCAACCTCTCTCTAAATGTGCAGTATTATACTATTGCACACTATACTCTTGTATATATGCTATGTTATGGAATGCTATGCAATACCTTAATGCAAAAATTGACTTAACAAGACTAAGGGCCCTGTTTTCATGCCAGCACAAAGCCAGTGGTAGAGCAGTTGCAAAGCAATTTTTGTCAGGTGTTAGTCTGTTTTTTTGCACTTGTTTAATCTCGTCACATACTTTTTCGTTAACCACAGCAGTGACAAGGTTAAATCAGAAACTTTCCAGGTCACCACATGCTCTGTGTAACCACATGTAATATTCACATCTGGTTTCCTTTTCAGTACAAAGTAGAGAAAAGTAGAGATGACCAGAAAAGGACATGTATAGTTCTAGATGAGATCTGGTCATTAATTCCAGCCTGTCTTGAGATTTATTTTAGTTCCTGTTCAATAAAGGAAAACAAAAACAAAAATAAAAATTGTTGTATATAATATACTAATATAATCTACTCTTCACATACATCATTTTGTCTCCTGTCAAAGAGCTTTCAGTCAGCATGTTTTGCTTAAGTGGGGCAACAATTGAAGAATTTGTGTGTCAAAACCACAAGATTTGTAATAATTTGGTGCACATGAAGCAGGTGTGCAATTTCCCCTTCTTGAGAATGGAATTTGTAGATGACAAAACATTATCTTGGTCAGCCACTCATTCACAGATTGCATCTAATTGTTCATTTTATTACATGCCATCTCTGAATCAGCTGTCACTTGATCAATAGCTAATCCATGAGCTTGGCGTAAGCAGTGGTGCAAAACACTGTTAACAGCGATGTCTAATTTACAAAGTATTTCCCTCAAGCATTCCCTTCACATCAACCAGTTCATTGCAGATTTTTAGTCATTGTGATTTTCCAAATGGTAACTCTCTCCCAGTGACAAATGTTAACCCATGAGTTGCTCTTGATAAATCAGAGTTGTCAGTCAAATACCTTACCAGTGTAAATTCCCACTCCTGACAGTCCCAACTTGCGCAACATGCCTTGTAGGGAAATGACTCATTACTCACTTCCTGGTGCCAGTTATAAAAGTCTCTCCTCTTCAATGCTAGATTCAAACAATCGGAGCAGCTGAACCAAGAAAAGGAAAGCTTCAAACTTCATCAGACGGCTCTCTGAAGGACGTTCTTATCCTTTAGTGTTAATTGTTGCAGAATTTGTAAAAGACAAAATGAAGAGCAGCAGAGTCATTGTCACCTCTATTGTGGTGCTCCTGGCCTTCCTGGCCATCAGTGAAGGTACGATTATTTTGTTATTCAATAATTGAATGTAACAGTACAGAGTTATGCTGTTAATCAAGTTACTCTCTGCATTTGAACTGTCACTGCTGTGCACATTTTGCTGTCCTCTTTTCCTCAATGCATCAAGAGTAACACACACTGTTGCACTTTGTGACTGTATGTGACTCCTGTCTCCTAACAGGGATGAGTCTGAGAAGCCTGGGAGTGGAGCTGCACTGCCGCTGCATCAAGACAGAGAGCAAACCCATCGGCCGCCACATCGGGAAGGTGGAGCTGATTCCTGCCAACTCCCACTGCGAGGAGACTGAGATCATGTAAGACCTCATTTCAAAGCCTTCATCCCATCTAGATAGTGATGGTGTTGATACTTTGAGATTTTGTCATTGTCACTTGTTTGGCTTCATCAACTTGTTCTGACTGTGTCTCTGTTTCTTGCTTGGTGTTGCAGTGCCACTCTGAAAAAGACAGGCCAAGAGGTTTGCCTGGATCCAGAGGCTCCCTGGGTGAAGAAAGTGATAGAGAAGATCCTGTCCAAGTAAGTACAGGTTAATCAGACAGCACAAGGGCACTCAAACACTAAAGTCTACTTTCATGATTTAAATGTATAATGCAACAGAAAATGTTTACTTTTGATACACAAAATTAATTTGTCTTTTCTGTTTCTTTTCTCTGCAGCAGAAGACGCTGAACAGAGTGGGAGAGATGTGGTTCATGAGTCGGAGCTGTTTACTGTGAAGACAAATGAAAATTACCAAAAAGTATTTGTTTGGCAAAATGATGAAGCCATCACACTCATCTCATTTTAATACCAGAGGAGTGCTTAATGTCCTAACCAATTGTTGAAAATGAATTCAACAGTTTACCAGTTTACCCACTAAGGTTATGTTTGTATCAAACATGTTATTTATTAACAAGTCTGTGCTTGGTTGTATGTCACTTATGCTTGTTGTAGCCAATTACTCTCTGATGCTCCTGTAGTTTGTAAAACTGCATCACTGTTGTCTTGTCTATAACATATGTGTTTAAAATATTTATTGATGTATTTATGAAGTGGAAATGTATCTGGATTCAGTTGTTTAGCTCTGCTGTTAACCTACTGATCAATTAAAAAGAAGTTCACATGAAATTGAAAATGGTATTTCTTACATGTTATTAATTTGCCTTTCTTTGCCGTTGTCGAAGAAGTACTCACTGTAGTCAACATTACAGAGCCACACCACATGATGCTGCTTGTGTAATGACCTCACTATCTTGCCACAGTCTGAGTTTATTCTCACATGCATAAATAAACCTAATTGAATGAGACTGTACGGAGGTTAGTTGTACTTTTTAATTGCACCAATAAACTCACAGTTTTTTTAATTGTCTAAAAACTGTCAAACGGTCGGTCAGTAAATTTGGACAGCCACATGCACTTATTGTATTTGCATCAACCTTCCAACCCCTGCAGATATTATCACTAGAATGATGCTGCAACAGCAAAGACAATGATTTCTTTATAAATCACAATTTAAAATTACAGCTTGATGTTCCGTAAAAAAAGAACTGAAGGATACCCCAACAATTTAATGTTGCACAATTTTACTGGTTCCAGCTTCTCCAATATGAATATTTGCTGTATTTTCTTAGTCCTCTATAAACTGAAGACTTTTAGATTTTGGCTGTTGGTACGTAAAAATAAGACATTTATATATGTATATATATACATTTATATATGTCAAGAAATTGTGATGATCATACTATTTTTTTTTTACATTTTATAGACAAAACAATGAATAGCTTCATCAAGAAAATCTGTAGACTAATCGATAATGAAAATAATCATTAGTTTCAGCTCTACTTCACAACCCCTGTTTGTAATGCAGCCTTCTGTTTAAAATGTCTCTGAGCCAGAATAACCCGGATGACATCATCAGGGTTACAAAGGTCTCTCCAGAGCCACAGAAGACATTAGGCTGGTGGAGTGGCTCTTTAAAGGAATGGGCGGTAATAATGATGTTTATGGCTACATGGGCAAGATTAAAGTAATAGTAAAGTTTTGTGTATGTTCTTCATCCATATGCCTTATTAAGGCTTGTGCATGATAACAACTTTACTTTTACATGATAATGTTCTCACAAATGTGCTGTCACTGATGCTTCACTACTAATCAACTACAATTTTAAGAAAACACGTAATTAACTGATCGTTAATACAGATTGTTACTTCTACTTCAGCCTTGAATTAGAAATAGCTTAATAAATGCTTAAATAATTGTATTGTTGTTGTTGTTATTATTATTCTTTGTTTGTAACTGGCTTGTGTAAGGGTGCAGGAAAAGGGGCGGGACTGAGCGCACAGCAGGGGGTAGGTGCGGTAGTGCGGCGCATCAGAGAGACGACCCTCCTCACATCGCTGGACGGACACCCACCAGAGACACCAGAATGCACACAAAATGCTGCGTCTACGAGCTGTGACAAGCCACTGCATGTGAAGAACATAAAGAAATAGCAAAAGATAACGCCGGAAGCTCTCTCCTCCAGATTGAAGCCCTCGCGCAGGCAGTGTATTTGCCGCAGAAATCATCCCACCAGAGCTCTCGCCGATGCGCTTCAACTGTGCATGAATCCCTCCGTTTGGCTTGCAGGTCCAGGACAAAACCGGGCGGCGTTGACGACTGTGTGTGGTGGATACTGTTTGTGAGTGCACCTTATCCGCGTCTCCGCACACCCCTTGGCACCTCCTTCAGGATGGCGTTAACGATCTGCACGAGATTTACCGACGAATATCAGCTGTTCGAAGAGCTGGGGAAGTAAGGAAGCATATTTTTTTATCATCTGGCATCATCTCTGTATGAAATGTCAGCCTCTTATGTAATAGGCCGCCTCGGCTTAGGGACGCGGATTCCGGGCTCTGTGTGTCTGTGCGTTTTTGTAGCCTTTGTGTGAGTGTGCGCGCGGCTGATAGTGTAGCCATGAAACCTGTGATGCAGGGGGGCTAAATACGCTATCATGTATCATGCAGGCCTGCCTGTGCAATGGCATCCTGTTTGTTTTAATCCCACATCTGAAGCCCTGCTTACGTTTTGCGCTTGCGAAAGAAGAAGTCGAAACGAACGTGTCATCATATGCCTCCATCCTGTGCAGTCACTGATGTTGCATTTCGACCTTTGGGTGCCACAGGAGGGTGAGGAGCCCCCATGTTGTTAACTGAACCGGGGTGAAATGCATCGGGGTGTGTGAAATGGTGAGATTTGGTAACCCACCCCCCTCCCTCTCTACCTCTCTCACCCTCCCCAAATCCTCCTCCCGCGTGACGGAAATACACACTCGGTAATGCGACAGCAGACCATGCAGTTGGCGATGACACATTCCCCAGCCAAACACCGAGCTGCGGTCAATTATCAGACACAGGCAGGGAATTCCTCACCCCTGAGAGAGACACAGAGAGATCCAGCTGCGTGTGCGCGCGCGCCCATGGACGTATATTTGTACCTTTGTGGTCATGCGCTACCTGACCTGCAGTCTGCCCAGCACCCCGTGGTCAGTGTACACAGTCCCCAGATGTCTGCACCCAGGGTTGACTTTCAGCCAAAGCAGAGGGAGTGAGAGAGATAGATAGAAATGGGCTTCCAGTTTCCCAGTGTCTCCAACTTAGCATTCTAACTGGAGGAATTGATCACTAGAGTATATCACCCTCCTGATGGAAGCCTGTGTTTCTAGTGAGGAAGAGGAAATCTCCTCTACAAACCCAGCCCCCTGCCTTTATGATCCTATGCTGTGTTCATCTTAACCCATCTGCCATTAATAATGCATCCATATTGCTTTTTTATAGTACCTTTTAACTTACCTGATCCCTTTACTGTGTGTAACCCCCCCCCTACAGTAGACCAGCTGGTACTGATAAAATGAAAATACCATGTTACCTAGATATCGTTAATGTTTCAATTATCCTGAAATGATTAATTCAGGAGATACAGTGCTGGAAAATGTTGGAAAGGTTAGTAAAGTGAATAAGATGAATTTAACTGATACATTCAGAAAATTGTCACCCAACTAAAATTCCACCCTAAGGACTTCCCCTTAACTACATCAGTCAACCATGTAGCTATACTTTTTTACTTTTTTTAAATTTTGTTGAGTGGTCATGCAGTTTAATTGCAGATTGATTTAAAAAGACTAAATGAAACTTTTGTAACTGACAAATAAATATAGTATTAAATAACTAGAGCAAGTTTCAAGAGTCTGCTAATAGATTTGAATATTCTACGGAAATTAATTGGATTTCCAGTGATTTTCAGTGAAAGAGTTCATTACAATTTTTAAATTGTTTGCAGCATGGTTTGCAAAATGGTGAGCTGTGTTTAATGTGATTGGACTAAAACATGAAAATTGTAAGGAAAATACAGCATTTGCGCTATATCAAAATAAAAAAAACCAGTATCCTAAAATGTATGATATTTAGTCTTTATCATGAGCTTATGTACTCTTTGGTTACCCATAGACCCCTTTTCAGTATCCCATACGCAAATATGTTTTCATCCTTGTGAAGCATTTTAACGTAATTACATAATCAGATGGTCCAAGATAGTCATGTACAGTGTCTAATGGAACCATATTTGTCTGAGAACTTGAACTTCTTCATCATAGATAGTTTGGCTGCTAACCGTAAACCTTGAACCTTGCCTTTACTTTACTTTCAAATACAAAAGCACAGGTTATTTTTACTGTGCAGCTATTGTACATTCTGTCATGTAGGACTGTACAGACTCAGTTAACAGACGCAGTTAGCACGTGCACTTCAGAGTGCCATGCTATCCAACTATGCAGGATAGTCAAGTAAAATTCTTATGTAACATGTTATGCTATGATCATTTCCTTTACCAAATCCCCTTTAAGATAAATTAGAGGTAAGCTTTAGTGGCAAGCTGCTCTCTCCAGAGGATGTTAGATAACATGTTTATGGTACACATCTCTATATACTCAGCTGTGATTACACAGGCACACAGCTTCAGTTATTTTGCATATTGCAAAACTGATTTAACCAAATAATATAACATTGTACAATAACATCACACCACAGTTGTCAGCCATTAGAAGTAAAGTAAGTGAAAGAACAGGGTTCATTTGAGGTAATGAGTACTCTCTGCTTTGTTTCTTTAGTGTCTGCATCTAACTGTTTGAAATAGATCTGATGTTGTCTGGAGCTAGACAGGATGAGAACAGATTTTATTTGAAGGAAAAGGCGTGCACAGAAAGAGATGGAGGTTGAATAGCAAAGCGGCCTGCATGGCTGCAGAGCTGAGGCGGACCGCTCCATGGCTGCATTTAGAGATGAGAGATGCAGCACTCTGCTCTTCTCCTCCCTCAAATATAGCTGACCTAGTTTTTTGATCTTCATACATGTGCCTGAAACACCAGAACAACACATGGCTTAAACAATAGGAGGCTGGTAGGCACGTTTGTTGGAGTTTATGGTCTCCTGTAGTGATGAGGACAGTGTGTACTGTAGGTGTGGGGTGTGAGTGCGTTTGTGTTAGTAGCTGCACAGATACTGCATCCAGGCTTCTGTGCAATTTAATCTTGAAATGTGATTGTAAAACATCAGTTGTAGCTCAGCCATGTCTGTTATTACTCACCTATGACCTCTGAGGGCTGTTCCATAAAGCAAAACGATCAGTTAGGTCAGGTTTATTTCAGTAAATCTGGCTTATTTTCAGGAAATCCTGTTTCATAAAGCAGGTTGCAATAAGTTTGATCTAAGTTACCATGGAAACCTATCCCTCCAGACTAGCTTGATTCCAGTCAAGCGACTTTTGAGGCTTAGCTCCACCTCAGGCTTAAACTGTAACACAGTCTTTTCTCCAGAGTTCAGTAGTCAGAAGTCAGAATCAAACTGCAATGAATGTCAGATTTATGAGAATTTGACACATGCTGCCATTATTGGCACAAAAAAAGAAGAGCTCAGACCTTTCTTACCATAGGCTCACTCAAGCCAGGTTTTTCACACTAAGCCCAGCTTTTCTAAGCCTCTGTTTTGAAACACTGCTCTGATTGTATATCGGCTGATATGGAAGTTACTTTCAGCTTCTTCTTTTTTTTTGAATGCATCAATAAGTATTTCTTTTCATTTCAGGGGCGCATTCTCTGTGGTCAGAAGGTGCGTGAAGATCTCCTCTGGACAGGAATATGCTGCCAAAATCATCAACACCAAGAAGCTTTCTGCCAGAGGTAGGAAACACAAACACACAACATGCACATACGGAAACACACACACACACACACACACACACACCACACATGAGCAGAAATGCATGCCCCAAGTGTCCCTGAGTTACGTGTGGAAGAGCTGTGAACATTGCTGCCCCTGAAACACGCTTTGGGGTTGAGAGAGGGAACATGTTTATATGTGTGTATGTGTATGCGTATGTGTGTGAGAGTGAAAGTCAGTGAGTGAGAGACAGACAGGCACACAGCGGCAGAGACATCTGGATTTTGGTTAAGTATTCTGTCTGTGCACGGAAGAACACAACGAATATGTAACGTAAATGCTGTAGCTGTATTTGCCCGCTTGCACTTTTTGTGCTGTACTGTACATGTTCTCCTTCCTTTTTGTGTTATTCATATCTGTCCTTTGGTTTCTATGTAAATGTTTGTCACATACAACCTTGTGTGTGTGTGCGTATGCGTGCGTGTGCATGTGTTCCGTATTGATTCAGGGCTCTGGCTGGTCTTGTCATCCCAGGGGCAGATCTCTTGCAAAGCCGACCCAGTTCTTTCACATCCGTCACTGTAATTGTAGCCGCTGGCCTGGTTGCCTTAGGCTTGGGATACACACACATAATCACACACACACACACACACACACACTAGCTCACGCTCACACATATACTGTATGCACGCGCAAGCACACACATGACCCAGGAACTGCCAACAGCGTATGCATGATTATTAACCAATGGTGTGTTGCGCCTTTGCTGTTCCTACTTCTCTTCAGCCAATGGCGTGTTTTGTCACAGCTTGCTTGCCTGTGATAACCAAGGACTGTGGTCATACCACACAAGGAGTCAGGCTTCTGTAGATGTGAGCTGAGCAATCTCACTAAAATTTAATTTGTAATAATTTACTGGAAATTACCTTGGCTGTTGTTGTTGTACTTGTTATACCACTGCCTATAGTTTCATTGTGATGATGCAAATGTATGTTTTTTTTTATAGTGTTGTAGTATGTGTGTATTAACAAGCACCTCCCTCCCCCCCTTTGCAGTGTTTTACCTTTCATTCCTTTCCAGCAGCTCCCAGTCTCCCTCCACCTCAGCATCCTCCCTCTCTGCTCTTTTGCATTTACTCTTCTTCTCTATTTTGCATTTTCTTCTTCTCCCTCTTTTATATCTGTCCTCTCTCTCTTTTTTTTTTGATTTACAAGAAACTGTCATACATCTCACCAGGTACTTCTACCCGCCCCCTCCTTCCTGCACATTTTCTCCTCTACTAATACCTCACCATCTCCTCCTGCCTTCATTCCTCCATCACTCCGTTTCTTACCTCCTTCATGCTGCATCTCTTTTCTTTCTGCTTCCCTCTCTCTTTCCTCACCAATCCTTCACTCTTTCCCTCTTTCTGTCTCTCTTCCGCCCATGTTGACCCTCCCACTTGCTGAGTGGAGTGTTGGTAATAGACACCTCGGCAGACGGATCAGTGTCTCACCACTTGCATGCTGGGACAGATTTTCCAAAAATACTGCGAAAGGTTATCTCACAACATATGCATGTGGACCTGCGGGTGTGCACAAACACACACTCACTATGTCTCTTCTTTTTTCCTCTGTCTGTTTGTGTGTATAGAGGTTTGCATACCAGGCATGTTGGCGTGTCAGATATGGTCTTACCCTCTTTCCGCGATAAGCCCTAGAATTGCAACTCTGATTCCCTTCTCTCTGGCACTGGCAGGATCATGACCTCCCCCCAACCCCACTTGACCACTGTGTGTGTGTGTGTATATGCCTATGCAAGTGCATGTGTGTGTGAGTATATATAATTGAAAAGGGTTTAGGGTAGGATTGGTGGCTGGAAAGCAGGCAGATCAAGGCACTGTGTGTGTGTGTGTGTGTGTGTGTGTGTGTGTGTGTGTGTGTTTGCCGTTTCTGGTTATGTGTGCACACGTGTGGTGGGCCTATAGGACCAGTCACAGTCCTGCAATCTGCAATCCTGATTATGCAGCATTTCATTAAGAGCAGCAGATGAGTCAATGAATGAGAGGAAGCAGTGGAGAGAGAGAGGGGAAGAAAAGGATAGGAAGCAGCATTTAAATGTGTGTGTGTGTGTGTGTGTGCACGCTGTATCCCTCACAGCAGTTGAATATTTGTCCTCTCCTTTCATGCATGCGTCAGTGTCCTGTCACTATGACTGTCTGCTATCTTTTGTCACTTTGTATTTGCCTGTGATGTGCTGTCTGTGCGTGTGTGTGTGCAAGTGTGCACGTGCTTGTGTGTGTGTATGTGTGTGTGTGTGTGTCTGTAATCCCTGCGTGTGTGTTTGTGCACATGATTGTCCTTGTTGGTGTATCTGTGCACTAGCCTCATTGCCTGACTATGTGACCCTTTCAGCTTGTCTTAACAGTTGAGTAGGTTTGCATTGTTGAATCCATTTCAATAAAGATGTTTTGAATTTTAAAAAAGGCCTGCTTGTCTCGCTGTGTAAATATTGCATTGCATTGTGGGAAGTGACACAGTGATAAGGAGATAGGGTTAAGAAGTAGGGCTACATTTACAAGGAGGGAGGAATCAAAACAAAGATTTATGTGTTTTGTAACATTTTTTTCTTATTTGAATTCTTGTTCTTAACTCATTGAAAGTGTACCATGTTGGTAAAGTCCCATCAGTTCTGCAGAGACTGCATTATGGTTGTTCCTGCCTTGATGTCATTCCAGTCCACCGATTCGTAACTGACCTTCCTTCATAGTGGACAGTTTCTGTGGTATAGGGGTGTGCCGTTGTTATTTCTGTTATGTGGAGGTGTCATGGTAACAGAGATGATAGCTGTTGCTAAGGTGTAAGCCAGTCTGCCTCAGTGGTATATACATAGATATATGTTTTTTTGTGTGCGTGTTTTCTTTTTGCATATTGTTCCTCATGTAGTTTTCCCTCATTAGGCAAGATAAAGCTTTGTCTTCCCTCCTGCGTTCCCTTCCCTGTCTTATCGTCTTTATTCCTGCGTTCCTCCGGTGTCACTGTGACTCTGTTTCGCCTCACTTTGAAGTGAAGGGAAGGAGGAGAGAGAGGGGATGTGATTGTGGGTGAGAGAAAGATAGGGTGAGAGACAGAGAAACAGGAGGGAAGGAAAGGAAGGAGGGATCAGTGGGAAGAAGGGGGATCACATGACTCACTTGAAGGCTAAAAATAAATGTTAGTCATTCTCTCACTCTTGGTGTCTCTCTCTCTCTCTCTCTCACACACAGTATTGAAAATATTCCATCTTTTGAAAGGAGCCAGGTTTTTGCTTTCAGTCGATGCTCACCTGTCTAGCCAACCAGACTGCACGTAGGGGGAGACTGAGCCTAAAACTGTAGCATGGATGTTTGTGTGCGTCTATCTATGTGTATGTTGTGTATGTAACTGAAATATTTTTAGTGTAAAGAACTAAGGGATGAGCAATGTGGGGAATAATAATCAGACAATAATAATGTCTAATTTTCTGACCATTATTGCAAGAGTTCAACCTGCAATGACTGAAGTTTTAGCCGCTTGGGGGCTGCTCTTTAGATGCTAAATGCTCCACTATGTTCGCCAGCTAATTGCTAACGTCTTTCTGCTGCTGGGCAGGTAGCATACAATCGGTTTTCAAAGTTTTTGTTTTTGCTGAAAACACCTGCCTGCTGCAGCCGGAAACGACGCTATGGGAGCGGTGAGAGTGAACCCAAACAGTTAAGTTGTGAGCTGGAAAATCACATCGATGAGCTGAAAGATGCTAAAATGCTTCATAAATTTGAACAGCACAAAGACAGAATCTACTCAGTATTTTCAAACACCAAAATGGTACAGAGTGGTGTTTCTTTGGTCGATAAATACAGTAGATAGTATAGAGACGCAAGGAGCACACTAACCAGATAACAGCCTGGTACAGTTTCATTTGTAGCTAATTAGTTACAGCTGTATAAATTCCTGGTGACACTTTTGGCTGCCGAAATCTGCAGATAAAACTTTCACCACCTCTTAAAACTTTGTTAATAATGCAAGCTATAATCAAAATTACCGCTTTTGCATTTTAAATATTTCAAGATTTCAATATAAAAACCATTGATCGTGGAATCTTTCCACTGTGGGTGTGAACCACAGTATGACTAACAAGGGTAACAGATTCTGTAGAAAGCGAGGGTGTTCTTAATTACAGAGTACTGCATCTCCTTCTGTCTTTTCCTTTCTCTCTCTCTCTCTATTTTTTGTCTCTGCGTCTGTCCTATTCAACTATTAACCAGAAACAGAGTTATAGAAAAGACACTGACAGAGGCCACAGTTAATAACACATCAAACATTACTGATTGTTGAATGTTTGTCTATGTATGTGCCTTGTATTAAGTTTCCCAGCAGAACCCTATCAAGACTGGAGTATGAGCACTTAAAGAGGCATTAAAGTAAAATCCACATTAAAACGCTTAATAACAATGTGTCTTGCATTTCTGTTTCATTGATTAGATATAGCACTGCTGCCCCAAAGTTGCAGAAACATTTTCAGTTTTTAAAACATTAACTGTAAATATCAGATTTTGTTGTCAGAAGAGGTAGGGATACCAATTCTTCTGACAAATGTAGCAGCAGTAGGCGTGGTGCAGTGTAGCTGCAAAACAGCTTGCTCTTACCACAATAACACTATTGTTTTCCCAACCCTTATGTAAAAGAAACAGCTGAATGGAAAGTTCTGGCAAGTTCTCTGGGGGCTTGTCATTGCAGGGAAATGCAGCAAGAATTTATCTCTGGTAGATGTAGAATATGTGGAATTTTCCACAGTATTAAGAGCAACAATGGTGTGTTCTTGAGTTTTAAAGTTTGCACACTTTGAAACAGTACATGCGCATATAGTTACATACCTAGGTAGCTATATTAAGCAATGTGTTTGCCTTCCTTACTGATAAACCTTTGCTCGTTGCTATGCCAGCTCCTGTGGTAACCAGGTTGTTATCCTGTTCTCTTTTCTTTTTTTATTGAGTAAAGGAACATTTTCAGACAATACCCATGCTTTTATTATGGTTGTTTAAATAGCTGAACGTTTATTCCTACAGAGAATCATTTGTACTGTAATTATGGATACAGTACTTTGATACACCACATACTTCTTACATTAGCCATTATCATAATATTAGAATTCACTGTACAGTGGGCCATCGTTGCTGCATTTAAACGTAGCTTTGTGTGTCAATAAATGTGATTATAAATATGTCTGTATCTTTCTGTTTAGTCTCTCCTTGTCAGGATGTCTCCAGACCACCACCTTCAGATTAAACCACTTTTACATACAGTATTAGTCCAATGTGTGTGCGGCTGCATTACGCTGGATAAGATAAAGGCAGACATTACCGTACATTATGAGCCTCCCAGCAATACTACGGGGGCAGTTTTATCTCTGACACCAGCTACCTTTTGTTTCTCCTCAGAAGAGAAAGCAAGGGAGTTATCAGTCTCATAATTCTTCCTCTATTGGGAACCAGCGGGGGGTGACGGTGTCTCAGCGCCCTGGATGGTTTCATTAGACCACCGAGTTCTGCTGGGGGTAGAATAGAACCGTATGGAGGAGGACTACTTAGCCGCTGGCCACAGGGGATGTTACATTCACCCCACTACATCTTTTTAATTAAAACTCGTAATTAAATTGGAGCAGAGCAATTCCAGCACCCTGTTGTGGTGTGTGTGGTGGGTCGATTTGTGTGCGTATTAGGGTTAGGACTAACGTTCATTTTCATTACTGATTAAATTATTGATTGTTTAAACGGATTAATCGAATTATGCCCATCACAAGTTCCCAGAAGATGTGACCAACAGTCAAAACATCCAAAGGTATCAAATCTACAGTGATATAAGACAGAGCACATATGAGAAGCTGTAACCAGCAAAACTTGTTATTTTTATGTGATAAATGATTTCAATTAGTAATTGATTATCTGAATTGTCAAGATACTTACTACTTTACTAATTACGTTGTGGAGTCAAACGTAATTGCTGCCTGGATTATGTTCAGAGGCAATATGTATATAGTGGAGGAAGTGCTACATTTACTGTATGTACTGCACAGAAGTTGCTTGTTGGCAAAATCATCTGTATTGAAATAATACGCCAACAATGCAGAAGCATTGCTGATGCAGACAAAATACAGACATATTTGTAACAGATAACAACAGGACAATACCTTGTTAGATTAATACAGCAAAAGTAAAACAAGTCTAACCTTTCCCTTCATTTTTACTGCAGTAACAAATGTCACCCTCGTCACATTAAATGTAGCTAAGTGTTCCACTCTGTTAAGTCACTCTGTAGCATACAGGTCACACTGCCATTTCTAGCCAGTTAATTAACCTACCATTTAAGTCGATGGTAAAGACATTTACTGCAGGTCTACATGTGGTGCCTGGAAAAGGTAATACCAAGTCGAGGTACGTAACCCCGATGATATATTTGGCCATAAATTTGAACCAGTGAGTAATGTCTTTGTAAAATCAACACACATTTAATAGAGAAAACTTTTTATATTACATATCAGTTGTCATATGAATTATCAGAAATAGAAATTGCAAACAGTTGATATCAGCATAAAAACCCATGTTTTTTCTGGTGTGTATGTGAGTGAATTTTAGGTTTCAGTGAAATGAGTGTTTGACTGTGTGTTTGATACAGAAATGGGCCAGAAATCAGATGTCCACCTTAACCTGGTCAATCAGAGTGAACCAGGGACAGGATGTTCAAAGTGTACTCTGTTCAGTCCATCTAGAGCCACACATCCTGGCTGCTTTGTCTGTCTCTTCTCTTTTTGGTGTGTATTTGACTACCTTTCTCTGTCTGGTGTTTGTTCTGTCTCTATTTCTGTCCCTGTCTCTTGCTTGTTTTTCTTCTCGCTTTCTATGTCTGCCTGTGTCTCCTCTGTCTGTCCCTAAATCTGGTAGTATTAGACTTACAGGACGTCAAACTACAAAAGGCAAAGAAAACACACACACACACACACACACACACACACACACACACACACACACACACACACACACAGAACAGTACACTCTGCTGCAGTGCGGTTGCAGACGCGACACATCAGAAACTGACTGAAAGAGAAACAAGCAGCAGTGGAGAGAGACAGAGAGGGAAATACAGGTGAAGGTGTAGTGGGGTCGGGTTTGGAAATTTTGGAGTTTGTCTTGTGATGGCAATGACTTGCAGAGTTAGGACAATTTGACAGCAACTTACTCTGTAAGCAAACAGGTCGTGCAATATTCCGTTTTTTTATATATAATACTACACTAGCTAACAGCAACCTTTGATTTAGGTTTTACACATACAGACCAAAAGAAGGGGTTGCAGCAAGAAAAGCCAGGATGGAAGGATGATTCAAGTCAAAGCAAATAACAAAAAACAAACAATAAAATATGCAAAGTGAGAGGAAATATTGATATGAATCACCAGGTATCTGCCTCTCATGTCCATTGATGCCTCTTAATAACTTTTTTGGGGCTTATTTTGCAATAAGGATGACTCCCCTGTAGGCCTACATTGCACTCTCAATATTCTTTAGTAACAGTCAGAGTTGTATTTGTAGTTTTTCAACATACTTTTAGCGTCCTTAAACAAATACACAAATGTTAGTAGGGGGCGTTCTGACTTGAATACACAGTATCTATGTCTTCTTGGCAAAACAGAATTGTGACTTCTTGTTAATGAGAAAACCCGTTTACAAGAAAAGTCACTTTTGCAACAGTAACTTTGCATTACTTAATAAAGAGAACCAATGCAAAGTAATATGACGCATTTCTTAAGAACTTACTCCCAACTCTCCCACTTAATATTTTTCCGGTTTTCTTGAAAGAGTTCCATTAACTGGAAAGTTAATGTCGGTAGATTCCTAAGTAATTCTTTAGTAGGTAATGTACAAGTGTTGCTGAGTTGTGTAATTCAATTATCGCAAAGTTAAATCTCCATCTCCGAGTGATAGAGACAATTTGAACATGTACGAGGCTCCACTTAGGTCAGGGTTGAGTTGCTGTCGACTAACCAACATAGACATGAATGACAACTGGACTGTCCTAAATAAGGTACAAAGTGTGGAATCCTAATCTGGGCAGGACAGAGGCTACATACTTGCAATGCTGACACCAAGAAATAGATTGTTTTAGACAAGATGGTTTATGACATGACAAATGCAAGAGGTCAGACAGCAAAGCAGCTGACAGAGATACAGCTGTTCCTTCACCACTCTGTTCACAATTAAGGAGGCTCAAATGAGAGATGTGTGTTCATCCTCTAAAATATTCACAATTGTTTCCTTTTAAATGTGCTGCATCTGTAATATAGCAATATATCATTATCACAGAAACATTTGAGACAGTTTTGTGATTACCATAAACAAACAAGAGCATCACTAAAAACACTTCAAGCCTCTTGTGGCTACTGCACTGCATTGTCCAGTGTTTCTTAAAGTTAGATTTCACAGCAGATCTGTTGGCACAAAAAAATATTGTGAGATAATATTCTTGGATATATTTAAAAGAGGAAGAGGGCTACTCCTCCACAAGTGCAAATAGAAAAAAATGTCAGTTCATCATTTTCTTCTAAATGTCTGATTAACATTAAAACTTCCAACAAGTTTCACTTCCTTGAAAGAGTGAAAGAAAAAATCATTGACTGAAGCAACCAGTAAGCAACTCAGTGTATTGTAGAGTAAATCTTAATTACTAAACATACTTTATATATGAATAGTCATTCACTGTTAGACATAATAAGATATATATATACATATACAGACATTCAGACACACAGCTTAGATCAGGCCAAAAAGGTCCAGGCAGTCCTGAATGATAACAGCTGACTGGAGTAGCTTCACATTTGTCTGCACAGTTACATTGGCTTCACATTATGTAGAAATGCTGCTGTCAGTTTTAACCACATAAGCGAAATGCCTCTCACCAGTGGCTGTGGCAGTAGGGCTCAAGCTTGCACACACACAGCTACATTAAAGTATTGTAAAGCATTTTTGTCAGCCAGTCACAACTCATTGTTGTCAGTCTGAGACTTTCTGAGAGTAAGGCAGATTTCAGAGTCGACTGCAGCAGAAGTTGGTTCAGGGGAAGGTGTAAAATGTGATTTTCTAGTCCATTAATAAATAAAAATGCTAACATACACATAATCCAACCTCTACTCACACATATGGGCACCTTTGTGCTCCAGTCCAGTTCACTTGTATATCTTTAAAGTTTGCAAAAAATAACTCTCAAAGGGAAACCACATGAGCACAGGGAAACATTCACAAAGTTACTGACATGTGGCCAACTATTGTGCCATTTTTTTTTCATTGAAGCAATGGATATGTTTCACAGCATAGTTGTATTTTTACTCATTAAAATTATCAGCATAAACCCAATAGTATCACATTTCAACATTTTCCAAGTTTTCTAGAGCTTTCAGCAGCCTCCTGTATCATCTTTGCTGGAGCTCAAACGTCATCTCAAATACATCTTGCCGCTGCAGAGGGCTACAATGAAAAGTTACTATTTTAATGTCATACATAAGCAACTGTCTAAACAAAAGCATCTAATACATACAAACATTTAGTATGGGTTGTGGTATTCATGTTAGTGTACTGCATGCTCTTTTTTTTAGGCTTCTACAGTACATAAGCATCTTGGCATTTACTGTTGTAATACAGGATCTGTAAAGTTCCCTTTTCTGCTTTCATGTCCACAGCGTGCACTCTCTCTCTCTGTGTTATGGGTTAAATGGTTTGATGTTCCAGAGGAGATGTTTCCTGTCTGTAGTTCTCTAGAGTTTGATAGTTGTGTGTGAACTCTCGATGTCGGCTATTTGCATGCAAGGCTGGTTCCACTGCAGAGGAGAGGAGAGGCCTGACGCTCTGATTGGTGCAGGAGTTGCTAGACAACAGATGTCCAGCCGGCTGGGAGGTGGACTACCTGTGGAGGAGGGAGAGAGTAGAGAGAGAGAGAGAGAGAGAGAGAGAGAGTGTGTGTGTGAAAGAAAAGTGGAGGTGGAAAATGATGGAGAGAGGGAGTGAAGCTGTCATATGACATGGTACATTTGCAGTGTACAGAGAGATACACTACAGCGAAAAATACAACCAACCTAACATGACCACCTTTGTATGCACTGTTAAAGCAGTGTTTGCAGTAGTCTTTTAATTGCTTCAAAGACAAATTATATAAGACAGTGAGGAAGTTTTAAATGTACACAGGGTATCTGATTGTTTACATACAACAACAAAAGATTGTGACTTATCATTGGTGTCTCTATAAAAGATTATGTATGTATGTATGTATGTATTTATACAATGAGTTTGTATATATATCTATATATATATATATATATAGATATATATGTATATACTGTATATGTATATTACACACACACACACACATACACACACACACACACACACACACACACACACACACATATACATAAGTGAAAAGGAGGAAAAAGCATGTACTTCCTGGAGGTGCTGGCAACTGCAAGATGTAATCAGACCTCACACTCAATCCACAGAAATGTGTGTCATAAAATATCCTTGATTATATATTTTCTTATATTTTCACTTGCTTTGGAAGATCATCAAACTGACTGGCACCCATCTACTTCGTCCATGGTTTAAGGAGTGAACATACCATCTCCTTTTCTGTTTTTTGTTTTTTTTTGTGCTTGCTAACTGTACCAGGGCAGGTTTTAAATCAGCGTCTTCCTCCTGTATTTTTTAGCTTTAACTGTAGTGCATCCACAGCTCATCCTGTATTTGTTTTGTATGTCACTGTTGGGATTTCATTATGGCTTCATCTCTTTCACTGACAAACTCGACCCTCTGGTGTGGATGAACAGTCTCTCAGTCACAGTGAACATACTGTTCTGGCTTTTTTACAGAGCATTTGAGAGTACGGCAAGTTCCATTTTGTTCAAAGTATACTGCAGCCCTAAGTTTGACTGTGTGTCTGCCTGTCGCTTCCTATAGATGCACTACACCGACACAAACAAACAGATACCTGTACCTATAATGGGAACAAGCTGCCTGATGTTCTTTGTTGGTCTTGCCTCTGAGCTGCACTGAGTCCGCAGTTTCCATAGCACCAAGAAGAGCAGAGGAAGGAGACATGGATGAGAGTGAAAAATAGGCGTCCTATTTTATTTGGAAAAAAAGTTGAACCCGCTGCTCTTCTTTCTCTCCCTCACTTCTCTCTCTCTCTCTCTCTCTCTCTCTCTCTCTCTTGCACTCTGTGTCTCGAGGCAAAGCTGAAATGGGTTGCCTCAACACCGTACTGCATCACTCATTATAGCGACTGCTGCTCTGTCTCAGTTGTTACGAATCAGAGTCACTGGACTTTGGTTTCTTCTGACAGGAAGATTTGAGAGTCACTTTCACAAAGTCAGATAAAATCAGTCTGGTCTCATAGAGGAGAGATGTGAGATTCTCTCTGAGGGCTGCCATGTGACCAGCCAGTCTGTGGTCAGATGGAAGGATGTTGTCCTTTCTGTCTTAAGACAGGGTTGTGTTCAGCTCATGAAATTTGGTGGTTTTCCTGTTGCACCTGTTGTGCAAAGTGATTAACAACAGCTGTTTTAGAGTCACCTTTGATTTTTGCGCAAGTTTCCTGTTTTGGTTCACTCTCACTGCTCTCATAGTGTTGTTTTAGCTGTTTTCTGTGACAAAGCCCTAAAAACCCACTGTACACTATGTGTTAACAGCAGACAGACAGTTTTTGACTAGTTGGTGAACATAGTGGAGCGTTTAACAGCTAAAGAGCCAGATATTTCTCTTAGGAGTTGGTAGAGACCAAAAACAGAGCTAAAAAAAAATGGAATAGTGGACTTTTTTTGCAGATTTTATGGTCTGTTTTTGGCTAATCCGCTGAATTAAAAAAAAAAAATCTATCACTTGATAGATACAAAAAATGTATTTTTTGTTTTAAAGATTTGAAAAATGTCTAATGTAAAGCATAAGTGGAACACACTTCATTGTACTGAACATAAATTTGCGGATTTAACATGTGATTTTGCATACATTTACCATTATAATATATGTCAATATATATAAAAAAAATCATATTAATACTTTGACGTTGGTTATTACCACCCACCTTTAGTCTCACAGTGTAGTATAATGTCGCGTCACCCAATTCCAGTCTGCTGTAAGTGAACAAAGAAACGTTAAGAGCAAGAAAAACCTAATGATCTTTACCTTTAAATTTGGGTTTGGCCTTAGGAGATGTGAAATTAAATTTCATTTGTATCCTTGCACATTTATTTTGTCATCAGGGCAGCAAAAGGAACCTGCAAGCACATTGCAGGAGCTCATATTAAGCCAGACACCGGAGGTCAATATGAATCCACTGTGGCTGCTCACTCTGTTTGTTGTTCACTGTTGCCTGCCTGTTTGTGGCACAAAACCAAGCACATATCAGGTCACATTATTTTTGTCAAGCATTTCAGTTCTGATTAGGAAAAGAGCGGGGCTGACACAAAGCCAAACACACACACAGACAGACACAACACATATACATACATACAGAAGTGTGGATGTCAAGTGCACAAACACACACTGACGCTGGCAAAGATGCCCAAACACTGCGCTGTGTCCTTGACTAAGTCAAAACTAACTTGCAGCCAACTTCATGTTAGATGATTCAGAAAGCCAATCATGGTAGGGAATAATGAAGAGCATTAAAAATAACCTGTCTCTGTTTCTCTCTGTGTTTTTGTCTCCTCTGTTTTTCTTTTAGATCATCAAAAGCTGGAGAGAGAGGCGAGGATTTGTCGTTTACTGAAGCACCCCAACATTGGTGAGCTGCGAGTCCTCGATCGCAAAAAACGCACACACAAGAACGCACGCCGATACAAACGAAAACACACATATTTTGTTCAGGTCTCTGGTGAGTCCTGCTATGGCTATTCATCTTCTAGACACAGTTATGAGGGAGAGAGAGAGAGAGAGAGAGAGAAAAACAAATGTGTGTGTGTGTGTATACACACAGGTATTTAATGATGATGTATCTGTGTGCTCTCCGAGCCAAGTCATCAGAAAGACACAGGATCCCTACACCCTCTCTCTTAACCACTGACCCTTTACACTCTTTCCTCCTCATTATACCTCTGATAGAACCTGTCTCTCCTCTTTTGTTATTTTCACACTCATCCGCTCATGCTCTTTCTTTTCTTCGCTGTCATTATTTCAGATATCTTAAATCAGTTCTGCACCACAGCTGCCTTTCAGTTAGTTTTCCAAGAAAGCTCTGCTCTTATAAAGTTTGAGAACAACTATGATTGGGCATTTTGACTCCCAGGCTTTGAAATATGTTAAGAAATATGTTAAGTAGAAAAAAAGAAAAGAAAAAAAGAGGTACTACAAAGAAATTATATAGGACAATTCTTTAGTATCAGGAGGCAAATGTTCAGTGGGCTTTGACGGCATATTTGACTTCCTAATGTCAGTACAAAGTTCTGTGTATGTTAATACCTCAAATTAAAATTAAGTAGCTAAGTAGTTTATTTACTCATATTAAAGATTAAAACGTTTGAATGGATTTAAAGAAAAGTATAACTGTCTTTAAATCCAAAACCAAGTAAGAAGTTAATCAATCATTATTAACAGGTTTGATCACATTTTTACCCACACGTAGGATTTGATTTAATATTCCTCTGTTTTCTAATCAAAGTTGAGCCCCCAGATGTCAAAACAATGATGTACAAAGGTATTGACTGCTTTCTGTTTCATTTGGCTTTTTCTTCTGTCTCTTTTCCTTTTCGGTCCTGTGTTTGTGTTTTCCGCTTTTGTTAAATCTCCTCTACAGTACGACTCCATGACAGCATATCAGAAGAGGGTTTCCACTATCTGGTATTTGATCTGTGAGTAACAGACTCTCTCACACACACACACACACACACACATTATCTGTCAATTGTAACCACCCTACCAGTTTCACATTTTTTGTCTTGTTTTACTTTCCTTTTTGACTTGAATATTTACACAAGGTTAACTCAGTGTGTAGAAATATTCTTAGTTCTTAAAAAGCTGGATTGGGTTGCAAGTTTGTGTGTAAAGGCTTTACTAAAAGTTGTTAGTAACTACGAGCTAGTTCAAACTAGTGATTTACTAAACCAGGCTGCACCATAAGATTTAAGGAATGTCTTAGCTAGGGAAGACTTTAGTAATGTGTACATCGTTTGCTAGGAAACATCTGTAGCGCTGTCCAATTAAAAGCAACCAATTATGTAAACAGGAAGTCACTGTAGCGTCACAAGCTGTAATATAACTACCAAAACTAACAGTAAATGTAGATATTACTTTGTTTTGTTTATATTTACATACATGAAAATATGCGTTTCAGAGTTAAACTATAGGATTCATACAGTTTGTGAGGATATATTGCATCCTATTAAGCTAACCTAACCAATGCTATTTAGCGTTAGTCATTTACTCTGACATTATTAGCATAACGTTTTTTTATTTAAGTTTGTGTTCTTTTTGTGAAATGTAATTGAAAATCTTCGTCATTATTAAACGGCATTTTGATGACGCGTCAGGTCAGATGTGTCAACCATATTTAACTACCTCTTTTACTCTTCAACAGGTTAGCAAGCTAACGTTTTGTCACGTTAGCTAGCTTAGTTAGCTACACACCAGTTACACCTGGCAGTTACTTAGGTGGAAATATAACAACTAATCTCTGCACAAGAACTAGTTTGTGTGTTTTTTAAATTTGAATAAATCTCCACTTCACAATTCTAACTAGGCTAAGTTTGAACTTATGAAGAGCTGGTGGAACAGGTTCCTGACCTATATCCCCTCTCCTGTCTGTGCATGTGTGGTGGATGGGCTTAAGTGTGTGTTTGTAGAAAGTCCTGGGTAGATCTGTGCCCATCCAAGCTTACAAACACACAAACACACATGTGAAACATTAATATATACAAGTACGTGGCTTTAGCTAATTGTTTATGGATGTAATAACTATACGGTTTGTGTAAGGATTTCTATAAATACATGATGCATGTGTGTATGACTGAGTAGCCTACAGTTAGAAAACAATGAATGATTGTGTTTCAGTCATCGATACAGAGAGATAGAAACATGCGCACTATAGTGTTTTCTCTGTCTCTCCACAGGGTGACAGGAGGAGAGCTGTTCGAGGACATCGTAGCCAGGGAGTACTACAGTGAGGCTGATGCCAGGTAACACACACCCACACACACACACATACACACTGCTGAGCACAGAAGCCATTATGCATCTCTTTTTGTTACGGTGTATATTTGTGTGTTTCACATACGGTCGTCTCAGAGGTGTGATACAGCTGCCTTGTTGCTGAGGCATCTCAAAGAGTTATTTATAAAGGTGATTAACGACACATAGCCTGCGGTATTAATCATAGACAGCCTACCTTACACTGCCAGCTTTATGTTTAAACACTGCCTCCCCAGAGAGAGAGAGAGAGAGAGAGAGAGAGAGAGAGAGAAAGGGGGAGACAGTGTATGTGTATCTGTGTTTTCTTGTCATAGACACTGCATAGCGTTGGTGTGTCTATATAGTGTAATAATAAATCTTGTGAAAAATGAATTACCTTCATGTGACTTACTGTCATCCGTCAAGAAAACAGCATCACACATAAGAAGTCTAATGAGAGGGACATATGAGTTTGAGATTGTTTCCTCTTCTTTTCCCCTCAATTAATTTCCCTCATCTTCTCTTCTCTGCCTTTCTCCCTTTCCTTTTCTTCCTTGCTTTTCTGTCTCTCCTTCCATTCGTTCCATCACAATCCTGCACTCTCCTGCCCTCAGCCACTGCATACAGCAGATCCTCGAGAGTGTCCATCACTGCCATGTTAATGGGATCGTCCACAGGGATCTGAAGGTTTGTATGACCGCAGCCACGGCTGCAGCCATGTTTAGTCCTGACTCTGTGCAACAGATGGCAACATTTAGAAAGACCCAGTGACTCCCCTCGCGGTCCTTGCCCTTTTGTTTGATGAGAGGAAACATACCATCATAAATATTTTGTTCTTAGTCACATTCTTCCATTCTTCCTTATAGAGGCCCCAAAAGCTTTGAGCAATTAATAAAGCTGATTTGACCTTAACCTCAGCTTTGAAATTGGCTGAAATTCTGGGGTGCAGGATTAAGATTCAAACCAACCAAACTGCAGAGATTTAAGACCTGGCCCTACAATCTGCCTTCCTATATTGTTACATTATAATCTTGTTGAGTTGATATTCTAAGCTTAATATGTCAAGAATAAGGATCCTCCCCTAACACTACCCCTGATGTTGCAGAGAGCAGAGAGCTACTCTGAGTGTAGCGCTATGGTAACAGGAATAGGAGCAATCACAAGCCTGATCCTCAGGAATGATCATCATTTATGTAAAAAATTATGTTGAGATGTGAAAGATTTCCAAGGTCATGAATATTCTAATGATAGTCTGGATTCTCATAACCTCCCAGTAGTGTTTTTATGTGGAGGAAAAAGGGAAGAGAAGAAGCAAGAAAGCGCTCTTGAATATGTTCAAATGGATTGTGGATATACTGTATAACTGTACCATAAGAAACACTGAGAGAGAAAAAAAATCAGAATAACCATGATGGTTTATGACATTTCCAATCTGTCGACTTTATTAGGGGAGATGTCCTTTGCTGAAGTGATTTTAAGTTTTCAGATGCTTCATAATCAGGAGGATTTATTCATCATTATGTAAATGATTATGTTGATATGTCCAGTTGTCAGTTAGTGTCCTGTTGAGTCATGTGTCTGCCATAAACTGGTTGCTCACAGGCTGTCTGTGTTTAGAGTCTTTAAATGTTAGGAAATGTATTATTCATGGGAGCACACTGTCTAACTGGCCTTAGGTTAGCAAAGACCTTTCTGCACCTGTGTCCATCTATGTGTGTGTGTGTGTGTGTGTGTGTACACACACGTGTGCTTGCATATATTTATGACTGTGCTAAACTGTGTTAGTGTGTTTGTTGTTACCCATATGTGGCTGAGTCACTTGTTTTTACACCCACGTCTCCTGTTACACCCCCACCCCCCTCCTGTATCCTTCTCCCTGCAGTGTGCACTTTGTTCCCACTCATGGATTTTAACGGTGGATTGGTGTTACTGTGGACAAGCACATCATGTCTGCTACCAATTCACTCTCTCAGAATCCATGAGGCTGAGGGAACAAGTCCACAGCTCCAGCGTGGAAAATGTCCGTTGTCACGTAGAGATTTGGTCCCGTGCACATTTATGTTTCTCTGTCATTTGTGTGGCAGAAAGGGAGTTGCCTCAGACACTGATTTAAGAGCAGTTTAGCATCATAGACCCCTAATAGTTTGGATTAGGATTTGGTTTGGCTAATCTGATCTTAGATCTGTGTCCGTGGGTGGCTTGTCCCAGAGCGTGTGACCTCTCACCTCTAACCTGTTTGACTCCGCCCCCCCCAGCCTGAGAACCTTCTATTGGCCAGTAAGCTGAAGGGGGCGGCGGTCAAGTTGGCTGACTTTGGGCTGGCTATCGAGGTGCAGGGGGACCAGCAGGCATGGTTTGGTGAGTATTCATCGACCCATTTTTCAACCTGAATCAGTTGGTCAATCCAGCAACCAACCAATCAGTCGATCAATCAATCACTCATTTAGTTAGTTGAGAAACAGCCCAGTCACTCCTGCCTACCATTCCACATCTCCTCCCTCCCTCCATATCACTCCTCCAGGTTTTGCCGGCACCCCGGGATACTTGTCTCCGGAAGTTCTGAGGAAAGACCCATATGGGAAACCAGTGGACATGTGGGCCTGTGGTAAATAACATTAAAATTCTCACACTGCAACTGTTTGGATGAACTTGATGCTGGAGCTAAGGCCTCTATCTATGGCTTTGTCTGACCTGGTCAATGTTCTGCACCAACACTGCAGCTTCATGTTGTTACAAGCGTTTTGTGCAGTGTCAAATCAGTGGATTTTATTTTGTTAGGGAATATTATAGGTTCACTATACAGTATTGGTATTTTCTGTTAACATGCTAAACTTACCTTGTCACTTCCTTCCAGGTGTGATTTTATACATCCTGCTGGTGGGCTACCCTCCCTTCTGGGATGAGGACCAGCACCGCCTTTACCAACAAATCAAGGCTGGGGCCTATGATGTAAGCATTCACACACATACAGTACAAACTACGGCTGTCAATAAAAAAAAAAAAAATCAAGTTCGAACAAATTAAAGCTAACATGTAATTTGTTTGAATTAATTACAATGCAACCCAAATAGCCCAATCCTAAAATAAGTTGTAGAATTGACGTGGTTCTGTTCTTTCGCTAACAGACAACTTAATTTGTTGTCATGGTAACGTTACCATGAGGCAGTGGCATTTTTAAAAGTCAGCAAACAGCCTCACCTTTATCCATGATTTTGCCAAGGATGGTGTCAACCCCAAAATGCTTCCACACATTACGTCTCAGATGGTTCGGTGTCATGATCGTTCAGCATGGCTCGCTTGTTTCCTCCACTGTGAATTTGGAATTTGGACGGATCATTACAAATCAAATATTACATTTTTTCCCACTGATTTGAAATTGGACGTCTGCATACACTGACCCCCATCACATGAAGAAACTAAAAAACTAAAGTTTATGTAAAAAATGGTAACAAAATGGTTATAAGTTCAATTTGAAGAGGAACCTAATCTTTTTTGTTTACAACCTTGCAGAGAAAATGCAGAAAATCACATGTTAACAATGTTAATTTTTTAATCATAACTTCAAACTTGTTCTGAAGAATATCATAGATGACCTGGATTGATGGTCTTGCCTACTAATTTTGTCAGCCTAGTGTAGCAATTCAGTGAAAATTATGTTAAAATAAAAAGTGACAGCCCTAATACACACACATGCAATTTTAAATACACATTTTGTTTTACTAATTCTCTGTCTGTTCACTCCTTTGCCTTGCTACAAATATCCGATGATGCTATATTTTGTCCCTATTAGCTTTGTCTGTGTAACGAGCGTTTGACACTCTCTTGCTTTTTGACAGTTCCCGTCCCCAGAGTGGGACACTGTAACTCCTGAGGCCAAAGATCTGATAAACAAGATGCTAACCATCAACCCCAGTAAACGCATCACTGCTGCAGAGGCCCTCAAACACCCCTGGATCTGCGTATGTGGCACACACACACAAACAGAGATGCAGAAACACACACATAAGCCACAGTCTCATTGCCCACACATGCACATCCATACATTCCTCCCATCCATTGTTCCAATTCTCTCCTAATCCTCAAATCCTCTCATCTTCTTCGTGCAGCAACGGTCCACTGTAGCTTCCATGATGCACAGGCAGGAGACTGTGGAGTGCCTGAAGAAATTCAACGCCAGGAGGAAACTCAAGGTGAGACGTCTGGCAATCCGTCATGTTTCTATTTATGTAGAACAATCCATCCAGCCATCTTTCTCTCCCCCCTTCTCTCTGTCTTCCTCGCTCAAGACTTCTCAGGGTAACTTAGAAATGATGACTTGTTCTCTAAAACCTTCAAGTTGCCCTTTTGCTGTGCTCCTCTTTTTTTGCCGTAACCTTATAATCAATCTTCCTATTTCTGTCTCTTCCTTCTTTCCTTCCTTCCTTCCTTTCTTCCTTCCATCATCATTACCTCCTTCTTTCCTTCTTTTCTATCACTGCAGGGAGCCATATTGACCACTTTACTGGTCACAAGAAACTTCTCAGGTATGTCTCTCTCAGCCTGGTGTCCAAGACCTGGTTACCCAAACATATCTTGTAAAATAAAAACATTCATCTAAAAAAAAAAACAGGAGGCTGGAATTGCTTCTTGCCTTTAATATTGGAGGTAGTTTGGTTAGGTTCTCTATGAAAAATGCATCTTCTAGTCATGAGGAAAACAGATCAGAGGCACTACAAAGTAGGTAAACATTTGCAGTCAATCTTTAACTTTGAAAAAAAAAAGTAACCTATTTTTGAATGCCTTCGATCTGTTTCTCTATAGAACAAAGATGATCTTGGCACAAAGGTGCCACTGGTAAACAGTCATCTCTCTTTATCTCTCTAGCTGTTGCTCTTTCACTCTATCTCTATTTTGCGCTCTATCATACCTTTTTGCATGCATTTCCTTTGACCTATCTCTATTTTCTATCTCAGGCTCTTACTAGCCTGCTATCTCTCTTCATTCGACAGTAAAATGCATCATTGCATTTATGTCTCTTTTTATTCATCATTTTCTTCCTTTTTCAATTTTCTTTCCTTCTTTTGTTTGGATTGTGGTTTCCATTCGAGGTAAGATTTTTGGAATGACAGGGAAATATGTGGGGTTGGGCCCAACTAAATAGCTGTGATGTTTAGGCTATACTTACTCTTCTAATAGCCAATCACATATGCATGAAGATGAGGCGTTTGGTATTCAGATGACCGACATTGAACCTCATGCTTGCAAGAGTGCCAATATGACATCAGAATGAAATTTAGACATGGATACAGCATGTATTTTGAAATGCAATCTAGTGTTTGGATTCTTTTTATACCATGAGAGATACAGTGGGACGAGTGGTGGGATTGTATGCGTGCGTGCTAGTGGTTACGTGCATGTGTATGTGTGCAAATGTCAATTTAAGAATGCTGTGTGAGTCTGATAGGTAGATTATGCCTTTCATCACCTGCTAAATATACACCCAATCAACCACCCACCCTTCAGCCCTTCACATGTGAATTAGTATGTAGTAGGAGAACAACCTTGCATAAATGATGATGTCATTCTAAGCATCTGTTGCATTGCATTAAGTTGGGTTTTGCACCTGGAGTTTGAAGATAAGCACAGTTGACTGATATGCTTGCTGCATGTTAGTGTATAGCCGCAGGCTCAGGGCTCTGTTAGTGAACTCTCATGCTCAGGTGTTGTCTCCTTCTTTCCTTCTACAGCAGCCAAGAGTTTGCTCAACAAGAAGCAAGACGGCGTTAAGGTGAGTTGCTTTGCACAGTGAAGAAAATGCTTTGTTACTTGCATTAGTCTGCTGGAATGTTCAGTGTCTGAGGAGCCTTCTGGATAATTATTATGCATAGTGCACTTAATAACCTTATCATCATCATTCAGGGACAGTCACTCCAAGCAGTGGGCAATGGTTGTTATTTTCTTAGCTTGACCTCACAGTTGTTCTTGTGACACACTGATTATATGTGAGTTATATTTCTAGTTTATCATCACTGGTCTCTTTAGTGTCTCTTCCTGCCTGTATTTCCTGAATAAACCATGTCTCATATTTTCCAAAGTCACTTAATCTTTACCATAGAGCCCCTGATGTGCTCTATCCTAGTTTCTCTGTGTGTTTGGGGCCCAATCTGAAATGAACACTTGATGCAGAAGTGTATGTGCACACGTGTGTGAGTGCATATCTGCAAGCACATACAATGTTGAGAATTTCGTTTGACTGACTGATTCTGTGGGCCTGTTTTACATGTAAGTGAGTGTTGATTTGAGATTGGACCTCTGCATACGTTGTTTGAATCAGTGTCACTGTGTTTGGGTCTTACTCAGGCCTACAGTATGTCACGCTACGAGATCCATTCCAAGAAGTTTATCCCTCCATGTGACCCCATCCAATGAAAATAAAAACAAATGTAGTCCTCATTGACATTAGAGACAAAATTGAACTGATTACATACAATTTCTTGGGAGTTAATTGTGTATTAATTCAGTGGAAATTACAGTCCTGCCCAGGTTTTTGTATTTTGATTATGCAATTTTCATTTTTTTGTCCTTCAATAGATGGTTGGACCAATGCATATCTACAATCATATGGATAGAGTAAAGTTTGAAGTTGGAGGGTCTGTCGGCATAGTTTCCCATTTTATTATTGGTCAGCTATTGAATAAATGTTTTCTTACCTGTTACTACCTCGTCCGACAGGGTAGGTGGTCAAAAATAAATTCAAACTGCTCAAACTGATCTCCCATATGTTGTTAGTGACAGCATCTTTTAGCAGTTTAGAATTCAATCACAATGTGTTACCTACTAAGAAATTTGGTTTTAGAGACATAAGCAGTTTCCCTCCAACTGCTTTTAATATTTTCTTCCTACTTTCGACACAGGCCAGTTTAACTGACCTCCTGTGCTTCTGCTTCTGTCTAAAGTGAAGCTTTCCTCAATACATCTACCTTCCTCTTCATGCCTAAGTGTGTTTATAAAATACAGACGTTTCATTAACAGGTCTTGGTTGGTAACAGTGTAACACTCAGTAACATCAGATTGTTGGGACATGAGTTGGGATAATCTCTTTGGAATAGACCGTAGCCAGAGCGTGTGTATGTGCTCATGTGTGTGTCTGAAAAGTGTGTATGTGTATCATGTCCCCTCTACACTGCCCCCTGCAGGTCAACAACAAAGCCAACACAGTGACCAGTCCTAAAGACACTGGCCCTGCCCCTGCTCTGGTATACACACAAGCAACCTCACCTACACCACCTTTATCCACAAAACCTCTACACCTCCCCACCTCCCACCCCACCATGGAGGAGGTAGAAGTTCACCCTTTCATGCGGGTTCAGATCATTTGCTGTTTGATCTCATCCTTGCTTGATAAGATTTAAATTCTTAACCAGGTGTGTAAAAGTATAGAAAATATAATGGGTGGTGAAACAGATGTCTAGCTCAACGTTAGGCTATCCCTGAATGAAATAGTGTGTAAAAGCTTTTGTGGCTGTGCAGCATGTCCCAGCTCCAGCACATTTGATACAGCTAGCCATGAAAGATAAAGTATTCATAATTCAGATCATTGTGCTCCTTCATTCATCTGAATTATCAGAGCATGCATGGAGCATACAGAGCTTGGCCTGTTTGGATTTGCTGGATCTGTATATTGCTAATGTTGGGCCGAAACAATAAGCCTTTACACACGTTTGGATTGGGCTTCGACTAGTGTAGTTTTAAATCTGTAATTAGGGGCAACCTCTAGCTCACCCCCCCCTTTTCCTCTGCAAGGACCCCTCCTCTCTCCTTTCTATTTACACATCTACACCATGCATGTGCTCCTCTTATTTGATAGTAAAAGAGTGTGTTATATAGCTGCTCATATTTGTCTGTGCATATTTGGAGTGTGAGTATGTTGGCTCCTTAGGCTCATTATGATGCTACATTCCCAAGTGATTTGGCCGTCACTCATTGGCTTGCGCATGGTGTCTGCTGACTGGCTGTCTACGTCAGGCCACATGACTGTTGCTCTGCATGATGTCAAAGGCTTTCTGTCCCCCCATTTGCCGTCAAGAAGATTACGCATGAACACAGGCACATGGCATCTCTCTCTCTTTCTCTCTCTCTATCCTCCTTTCTCTTTCCATCATTATGCACTCACACTCACACTCATACTCACACACACACACACGCACACACACACACACACACACACACACACACACACACACAGAGATTCAGGCTGCTGATGTTATAATCTACTGTAATCGGGGTGAGTGATTAGAAGGACTGAGCGGGTCATCAGGATCGATTCCACAAAAGCCCAGACATCTGATTACCAACGGCAGAACACTGCTGAGGGCTGATGAGAGAGAAAAGCAGACACGAAAAAGACATTGAGCAACAATGGAAAGCAGGAAGGGAGATCAAAGCATAAAGAAAGAAAAACAAGTGGGCACAGGCAATTGAAGGAGGGGTTATTTTTAATTTGATGTCAGATGCATTGTAATAAGTAGATTTATAGATTACTATATGTATGTATTTATGGACAGACAGACAGACATATAGATAAAAATGAGATCAAAATAAGTGGTAGGCCACCTTCTCAACCTTCAAATTCTGAAAATATACACAAACACATTTCCTACAGTTTTTCTTTTCTAGCCTTCTTTTGTTATTTCCTCCCACAAGTTCTCTGTTATTTGTTCTCTTTAGGAACCACAGACAACTGTGATCCACAACCCCGTGGATGGAAATAAGGTATTCCAACAAAACCACCATTCTCATTGTTAGTTGCATTTATTAATATCAAAGCTGTTTGCTCCTGTACTTTAGGGCTTTTTCTTTCGCAGTTACAATGAATAACAATACTCAATATATCAATATTCATTGATATTTCAAACATAAATTGTACTATATCATTATCGATACATGTATTACATATACAAAATCTGTAGGTTGTCATTCTTTGTCAGGAGTCCATTGAGAGTGCCAACACCACCATAGAGGATGAGGATGTAAAAGGTAGGGAAACTTGTGTTTTTGTCTGGTTTACCTACTTACAGTTTGCACCTACAGTGTGAGGTTACAACAGTCGGTCCTCACCGTTGCCAGTTAGACTGATCACTCCTTTGTAAGTTTTTCTTCATTCTGTTTTGCAACGCAGTAAAGATGCACTGCAAGTTAACAACTGCAACCCCCCTTTTGGCTGTCAACTTCTCTTGGAAAATGCAGTCCGCCCTGTTCTTTTTCTGTCCTACCCTCCCTTGCATCCTCGAGTTTCTCCCTTCTTTTATCTGAGGTTGATGCTGAGATTGGTTAACACTGCTTGCTTTTTCATTTTTATTTATTTTTTGCATACCTTTTTAGGTTTTCAGTATTACTAAACGCTTTTCCTTTCAACCTTTTTCTCTCCTTTCTTATGTTTTGTTTAAAATATCATTTTTCCCCCCATAAATCCTAACCTGCCTTTGCCAATACATACGTACGCCTCAAACAACCCTCTCCTTTGTTACATCCCCCACCCAACGTACACACTTGACACCCAATTACACACCCATCCATGCAACCTCTGACAGCCCTTCGTCTGGGCAGCTTAGTGAGCGGTATCTTGAGCTCTAAGAGCTGTTCCTCACAGATGTCTGACTCAAGACAGACTCCCACCTCCTCAGTTCAGAGTAAGTCCCTCCGCAGTGGGGGAGATGCCCTGTTTTGTTCCCTCCCTTTTACCCAGTCATCACTGGAGGAAAGTGATCTCTCTGTGTAAAGTGTCTCAAATCCTGTGTTCCTAATCATTTCCTTGGCTTAGATAACTGGGTGTTTCATATAGTCTGTGATTTGAGATTATTGGTCCTTGACTATCCCTTCTCCAGTGAAATAAAATCTCTGTTCTTGACCCCTAAATATCTGCTCTTACCGTCTGATTTATTCTTCAGTATTTTTCTGTATCTTGTAGATACAGATGCTCTTCTCGCTCCTTTATTTGCCTTCTGTTCTGACTTACCCAAACACTGACTCACAGAGTGAAAAGCTGACTCACATACACACTCATGCACACACACAGTGTTGTAGCTTATGGCTGTGAAAGAAATGGAGCTAAAGCACTGATTTATATATTTCTTTACTATTTAACATGTCTTTTTTGTTGCACAAATTAAGTAATTTTTTTAATATCCCCCAGCCTGCACCAATAACAATAAAGGTAACTGTCAACATTACTTAGTTAAAGTTGCTTTTGTAGCAAGTACTTGCATCTGAGCATTGGTTTGTCTTTGTTCATTTTGAGCTTTGTTGGGTGAAAGAAATTGTGTCATCCTGCATTTTCCTGCCTGATATCACTATTAGTCATGGGAGGCTTTCTTGTTATTGTTACTTAGATATGAAATAACAAAAATGTTATGAAATACTCTTTTTGAGCGCCTTCCATTTCTAATAACTTTGAAATTCTGCTAATTCGTAGACTAGAACCCATTTGAAGCTGATTTGATGTTAGATTTCCTTTATCTGCACTCAGACCTACATTTGCCTGAAATACAGTAACAACTAGCAATTCTTATATCAGTTTGTGTGGTTGATGATGTTTTGTGATCTTGTGTTGTAGCCCGCAAACAGGAAATTATCAAAGTCACTGAGCAGTTGATTGAGTCTATCAACAATGGAGACTTTGAGGCCTATGCGTAAGTATCTTTCTCTCTGCATTTGTTCAGTAACATCTAACTGACTATACTGATTTGCTTACTTCCTTTGCTGATTCTGTATTCTTTTTTTGGTGTCACAGGAAGATTTGTGATCCTGGTCTAACTTCCTTTGAGCCTGAGGCCCTGGGCAACTTGGTGGAAGGGCATGACTTCCATCGCTTTTACTTTGAGAATGGTGAGTTCAAAAACGTTCATCATGACTTAAAAAAAACACATTTTGGCATCATCAGGGCAGTTGTGTGTGGCCTGAAACTATCACATTTTACAAAATAGATAAATAAAATAGCTAATTAGAGACCAACAGAATCGTCCAGTTGAGAGGGAGTTTCTCACAATGTCAAATGCTTGCCATTGTTGTCCAGAGCAGTTGAAATTTATAGTAGCTGTGGGTCTGGGGTTGCTCCAAAAGGTGCAAGTAGCTAGCTATTCTGAGTATGTAGCATGGTCACTGAAAAAAAATGACAAAATGAAGTATACTTGCAGAAGCCAGCATTCATACTAAAATTACTCAATTTTTAAGTGAGGTGAAGTCCCACAACGTAACTTGCACACAGAACATCAACAACATATGCGGTAACACACAATGTAACTAGAATATCTCACACACTACAACACGTTCTCTCTTGAAAGAGCCTCATATATACATGCATGCAGAATAATGAGCCAATAAGCAGCAGCTGTGGAGGCAGCTCACAAGCATGATCAGTTGATGGGAAGCAGGTGTGCAGGGAACTCACTGCGATAACCTAGTGGGCCGATGATGTAGAGCCAGACCTGGAAACAAACACATGATGTACAGAGAGAGACAAAATACGTAAACTTCTGCAAAAAAATTAGTTTAATTGCTTCATACTGATTTGGTTGAAACAATATAGAATGCAAATAGAAATAGAAATAAGGAAGGTCCCCAACACAGCGAAAGGGGTACTGAGCATGTAGTTTGTATGGAAGACAATAGTCTAAATAGTGCATTAGTGGGTATAGGCTAAATTGTTTGTTCTAGATCAATATTAAGTCCTATCAGTTTACAATTTATGTTTGACGGTAAACTACAAGGTCATGGCTGTGATTATGGACTAACCTTGGAGCAGAAAATCACTAATGAATAATGACTGCTATAAATGGCAGAATGTCCTCAGTTCGGGTAAAAATAGATAAACCAGATATGTCCTAGAAACCTCAATCACTTGGCAAGCCTGTGCTTGTCCACTATCCAACGTCAACATATGGAGACTTTTAGTTCCTCATATTTTCAGTTAGCATTCCTTCTAAGGTAGGGTCAGTGTTTTGTTTTTGAACAGTCATGCAGCTGTATTAGAATTTCCCATACCATCCTCACTCAGCACAGTGCAGAAAGTGATAGGATGATACCCATCATATTCATTTAATTCATGATACTAAGTGACATTTGCTCCCTGTAATCAGCCATTTTGTCTCCCTTTCAGCCCTGTCCAAAGGGAATAAGCCGGTGCACACCATCCTCTTGAACCCACATGTGCACCTAATTGGGGAAAATGCAGCATGTATTGCCTATATTCGACTGACCCAGTACATGGATGGCAGCGGATTGCCCCGCACCATGCAGTCTGAGGAGACCCGTGTGTGGCACCGCCGCGACGGCAAGTGGCAGAACATCCACTTCCACCGCTCCGGCTCGCCCAGCATCCCCTCCCAGTAAGAGACAGTAAGAAACACACAGCAGACACCTTGATTAAAGAGAAACTAAACAGGAGCTGAAGATCTTGTTTTTGCTGACCTCCAGTGGTTTACCTTCTCACCTTGCTACAGTGATGTAGGTCACCAAGCCCTGCCCCTTAGTTACTGTTGCTATAGCTGTAAAGCTTCCATTCTAGCACAGCGTATAATGCAGTTTACAGTAATAAAGGGAGCAGATTTACCGCTTGAAATTCCCAGTCTTTTCTGAAGGCTTCTCATTTCTAGCTGACATGCATAGATTTTGTCAGCTTGACAGACCTGCTGGGCCTAGTTATGGTTGCTAAGCTATGATTGGACAATTGCTGTTTGGTGGAGGAGTCAGTTGCAAAGGTGGAGTATTTAAGAGCATTGAGCATTTTTCACGACAGACACTCATAGCAGGAAAAGCATAGGTGTAACCTATCACATTAATGACAGCTCTTTTCTATTTATAGGCCCTGCAAACCCATGCACATCTTTTCACTCATTCTTGCTAATTTAACTTCTGCCCTGGTAAACGTTTGGAAGTTATGCTGAGCATTACCTGAGGTCACCAAACTTGACCATGAACAAATATGAATCATGAAGGTGTAAGTTGTCCCACCTTAACAGGTGCAACAAAAGTGACAGCACAGTCTGTACACACCCACACATTCCAGAGACAAGGTCTAATTGGACAAAATAATTGAAAACACTTATATGGGTGGACCATAGGTGTGTAAAGGATATTCCCAGCAAGTGATGCCAGAGAGCCAGCATGTACAGTAGTATTGTGCCAGGGCCTTTCAGTGTTATTAATCACACCTGTGTTTTCCCAGCTCTTACATGTCCTAATATCTGCTGTGAAAAAATGTCTACTGATTTGATGATGTCTTTACGCAGTAAACATTTTCAATGCACTGTGTACCCTGTCGGTATACATGCACATTTATGTTCTCTCTCTCTCTCTCTTTGCAGTTAATGGAATATCAACATGTGGTCAAAAAAAAAAAAAAAGAAAAAAAAACATCCCATCAGCAAATCTAGTAGGGCAGTCAACTAGCCAACCCATGACTGCTCTCTGACCTTTGACCCTTCTATAAGGACATGACATCGCACAGGACACAAGTATTAATACATTTTACTGTTATGGCATTTTATTAATGGACATCATTCGAAACCACCACCGGGTGGCTGCACACAGTATTTGGACATTATGAAACAAGCATATTGACAACATTTTTTTTTTGTTTGTTTTTTAAGATGTTTTGGTATGCATTTTAAATATAAAATAGAGATGTTTAAAAATCTACTACTGTAACCTCTCCCAAAAATTAGTTCTGTATTTTTATGTGTATTTATGTGTGTGCAATACTAAAACATTTGGAAGATCAGAATGTTAAAATTGAGCTTGCTTTAGTTCTGGTGATGTATATACATTGTGATTGTTGATTAAAACAAAAACAAACATTGAAATTGCTATTCTTGCTATCAGAGGAATTAAGAGTTTATGTAAAATTCAGTTTATGAGCTACATTTATGTTTGCTATGAGCTAAGTCATACTGTTTGAATTGTCCGATTTCAACCTATAATACTAATTTAAATGTAAAGAAAAGCAGAGCAGCTTACACTTTGCATTGAGATATGTTTGCCTTTATATCAGTGAAATAAGAAATAAGAGAATGTAGCATATATGTAATATATGAAAATTCAAGACTATTGTGTAGTGCATGGGGGGAATATTGTAAGTAAGATCATATGAAACTATAATATCTTCTGTTTGATTTGTGAATCACTGACTTGTCTTTTTGCATTTGTTAATGTTGTGCATCAGTCCTGTCCTAAATGTTTCTAATGTCCTCCAGTGTCATGGAACTGTTGTAAAAACAATAACACAGTTATGGTTAACATCCAGCGTAAATATCAAAACCTCATATCTAAGAGGAGGAAAAGTAAACTCCTGGTTGCTGAAGCACCCCTTACATTTTGTATAAAAATGAGAAGAAAACAATCTCATTTTTTCATAATGTTTGTACTTGTATTGTATGACTGTATGTAGAGTTTCTGTTGTCATTTTATTCTTGTCATTTCCAGTGTGTCACTTTGCCAATTGCACAGAGAAGGTGGAGATGATGAAGATGGAGCAAAGGCATTATAGTCTCTACCTTCAGTCAGGTTAAGTGTTAACCTGACGGTCGGGCTAATAAGTCTGGAAGCGTCGTTAAAGCATTGGATTGAAGAACGTAGCAGTCAGACAAGAAGATGGTAAGATAGCAGTGCAAATGAGAGTTGGACTGTAATAAAAGTTGGGATGTCTTCCGTGACGATCAGTGCTTCTACCAGCCAGTGGTCTCCCTACCACTGCAGGACAATGCCAGTGTCTTCGTCATCCTTACTATTTGCTCTTTTCAATTGGCTGGTCTCTTCTTTTTTTAAGGGGAAAATATGATAAACATTTCTTTTGACGAAACGTATGATGTCAATGCAATGCACCACTCCTTATATGGTGTGTATCTGTTGCCAGCATGGCAATGGATGGCTTAACATGTTTAAGAAATAAATAAATCAGCTAAAAGGTGTGATAATGAATGAGTTTTAACTTGTTTTGTGTTGCTAGTTGATTATTATTGCCCTAGTGTGGAGTGGAGGGTAGCTTCAGTTGTGTGTTAGACTTGAAGTTAATTATTTGAGATATTTCTTTGTGATCTTTACTTTATCGTCCTAATACACTGTTTGGATATACAGGCATGGTATATTAGTCCAAAAGGAATTTATAAGTGTTAAATGAAATTTTAATTAAACCACTTTAAACCAGCAGTTTGACTCCCTTAGTGTCATAGTGGTTATAATTTCAGTAATCTATATATATATGGCATATACGTATATGGCAATACGGTAACTGGGGACAAATGTGGTTTGCATACATGGCAAAAAAAGGGCTTTTTGTAAAAGTGTAAACATTAAGACATAATTATTAATTACGTATTTAAAGGCAGGTCAGTTGTAGGGTGCAAAACCAAATGAGGAGATTAATCGTATGATTTCAACTCCTCCAAAATGGTGGATTTCACCCCGGCCTGTGCATGAATTGAAGAATGACATTTCTTCCCAAGCAACTCATTTGAGTGTCTTAATAAATGTACTTTCAGCATTATGGAATGGTTGAACCTGCTGGCTTGGAATTAAATAGATTATAATATATTGGGTCTTTTTATGTTTTAGAATTGTGAAACTGCATAATGTAAACATAATTGTTCAATTCTATTATTAAATTTGTCATATTTCTATATTGATTTTCTTACTGCTGCTGAGAGTCCTCCACTATTGCAGTACCTCTAAGGCCCAGCTGGGGGCAGCACTAGGTCTGCTTAGTAGTCAGGACAGAACAAGACCTGCCCTGCTTCTCTTATGTCCAGCTGTCAGAGCAGCAGTTAGTGAATTAAAGATTAAAACATGCACTTTTGTGCTATATGTAAGTCTTGTTAAATACATTTATAGTTTTCCTACAGTACACACTGTGTTTTGTAGCACAGCTGGTATTGTATTCTATGTTTGAGTCACTATAGTAAGTGAAATTGTACAAATTCACAAGATATAACAAGATACAACACAATACATTTGTAGACTTTTATTCTCTATCAGCCATAGACACACTGCAGCCATTTTGTTTTTGTCTTTTTGAGTTTTGATACAGTAATACATGCCCTTATAGATATATATATATATATGCATTGTATATGTATATAACTGTCATCATCATCATCACAGAAAAGGGATGCTGATTCTTCAAATTAAAAGCATACCTGTCACAGTGAACTTCCACTAGTTTGCATTTTACATTTTTCTAAATCACAAAGTAACAGTGATAGTGAAATAAATACATTACATGTTGTAGATACATACAGTAGCGAATGCTCAGAGCTGTGAATAATGGCATATTTAAGCTCTCAACCTGCCTCATTACGCGTGTGTCTGGTGTAACGCTATCTTGCATTTATCATCTGTCCTGCCAAAATGAGACTTGCTCTGTGGATAAGATATACCTCATATCCTGTGCACAAAAAGCATGGAGGTGTTCCCTCCTGACATTCAGGAGTGCAAATGTGGTTTGTGTAAAATAAATGTTTCTTTTCTTTGCTGACAGAAACTGGCACACACTCACAGACTCATTCACTCACAAACACACACCACACAACTGCAAACACCTGGTCCAACACTTTTTCTCGTTCAAAAGATAAACTAATAAAGTTGAACAAAATAAAGCCGAAACACCTGATCACCTTACCACAAATGTCATATCACACAAGTGTCTCTAAAACAGCTGTGATGATCTTATTCAAAAGTGGCAAATTCTGAGGGACTTCCTAATAAATAGAAGCTTCTCACTGACATTCAAACAAAGATTAAATATGTTCTCTATACTATACTAGTAAACTCAACTCAAAATAATAATAAAAAAACTAAAAAAAAACTCTCTAAAATAAGACATCTTCAAACAACAGTTAAAATCAGCCTAAAATAACACCCTCTTCAAACGAACTGACAATGCAGTATTTAACTCAACACACATGAATAGCCACACAACCTCAATCACACATTCACCATTCATACAGCATAAGTCAAGATCAACAACTTAAGAGAAAAAGCAAAAAAAAAAAAATAAATTGAATTCCACATAATAACACAGAAAGAAAGACACACGGAAGGGAAAGAGAGGCAGAAGGGCAATCCATAGAACTACAAAGCAGTCAAAGCTAGGATCATAATGACAGATGTTGATTAGTCATGCCTGCTCTACTTCACATGAGTGATTATTAATTCCTAGGCTACTGATGTCAGTAATGTCTAGATTATAGATAATATATAATTCCCAAAAACAGATTACACATAGCCTACACAAAACACAGCAGCAGCAGTTAGATTCAGTGTCGATACAGTCTGGTTTTCTCTGTGTGACATCTTGACCACCTGAATCAAAAGAGCGGAGAGGCTAGTACAGTGAGTGAGACAGTTTTTAAGTAAGGAATATCTGAGAAACTCTGGTTGTGAGAGGCAGTGCAGTGTGAGATATTGTCTTTCAGTTCAAGCACCTACTCAGAGAGCAGTACCAGTATTTTGCAGGTAAAGTGTTCTTTACCTTCAGGAGGTTTGTGAGTTAGATGATGTGAATAGTATCCCTCTGTTTTGTTTGTTTGTTTGTTTTTTGTCGCTCTACCACAGCATCAAGACAAAAATATCAAAGAAAATTCTGACATGGAAAGTAAAATTAATCAGGAAAACAACAGAAGGCTTTCTTTGGTCACAAAAAGGCAAATCAACATCAGATCATGAAAAGAAAATCATGAATACCTTATCCAAGCCAGGGAAGAAAACTCCAAATTGTGAACAAAAGGTAATCTTCGAGGACTTAAATGGGAAGACTGTGGTAGCTTTGAGGTGCCGTAGTGCACACTGGGATTGCATGTGGCTAATGCATAGGATTAGGGGGGACTTTAGTATGGGCAGAGCCAGGGAGTGGGGGCGAGTGTTACACATTCTTCTACTCTTCCTCGTCCTCCTCGTCCTCATCGTTGTCCTCCTTTTCTTCTTCGTAGTAGCGGTGAAAGAGCTGGTGGAGATGCTGCTGGAGATCATGTGGTGTTGACCCTTTTCTGGGGTTGTCCACTTGCTCTAGAAGGACCTGTTTGCGCTGCCCAGCTCCCTTCACCACTGTTCGTCTGTGGGTGCGCCCTTTACGCATGTGGGCCCTAGAGAGCGAGGAGGGAGTGGAAACAAACAATCAATCTCAAACAATGCATCTGAGGCTCTGTGGAAATTAAACTGAAGGAACTGATGTTGCTATACTTGTAAGATATGTTATGGGAGAGAAACAAAACACCCACAAATTATATCATGCTTTGTAAATCCAGCATTCAATTGTGATCATGGGCACAGCAACTTCATACCTACTTTCTAGCAGCAGAAACCTAAAGATCATGTTATAAAACACTTTAAACAGGCTAATGATCAAGAACAGATTTTGTGTGGTGGCACATTCATGGCAATTATGTAGCAACTAAAGATGGGTGACAATTTCAAGGAAAAAACAACATAAAGAGACTTTTTTAAGGTATTGGGCCACAATGAGCTGCCAATGCAACTTCAGCGCTCCTTGGCAAAGATTCTCCATGTCTCCGGACCTCGACAATTGGGATGAGATCTGCTGACTGCGAAGGCCATAGCATATGATTTACATCATTTTCATGGACCCCTGCCCAACATGGAAGAATCTGCATTTATGTTTCTCCACTTATTTTATTTGGGGTTTTCCTTTGCTTTGTGAACACCTATTTGTATGTCTGTCATTTCAGCCTTTATAAACCATGGTGACGGCAAAGTACCACCACTGAGCCACTTATTGAAATTGAACAGACTACCTTTGTGTTGCTTTGTCTCCTGTGTAGCTCCTTAATTATGTGGAATACTTAACCTCTCTGAGAGGCTTAAGGTTTCACAATACATAATAGTACACAGTAAACACAAACAATAATATTAGAAGATAAATAATAGAATACAGCTATGATTTCCCAAATCACTCATGAACTGACCCACACTCCAATGTTAGAAATGTAAAACTATGGGATGCAAGCAGCAAAATTGTTCCACTAAATGGTGTGATAATAATAACAACTGCATGCACAGGACAACAATGGGCCAACAGTTTTATTCCTCTTAAAATAGTACAGCAGATATTAGATTTGGTAAATGACAAAATTGCAAACACATATCTCATCAGGTTCATTGTATGTTATCTCTCTTTGATTGATTAAGAATACAAAAATTTCACAACACGCTACTTGACTAAGTGGTTAATTATAGCAACATTAGTCAATATTAGTAAAACGAATAAACCTACAGAACGGCTGTTATTGTAAGAAATCACACTCACAAGATAAAAGTAGTCACACACACACATACAATCAAACAGGTGCACTCCAGCACTCACACACCTCCTGACCACAGTTCCATCTTCTTTGACAGTCTCTCTCTCTACCACATGAGGGAGCTCTGTTCTGCCACTACCACTTATATAACCTAGCGCCTGGTGGCATGAAAAGGAGAAAACAGTATTCACTTAATTTGGAATGATTTAATTACGAAAACAAAAACCAGAGACTTGATACCTCTCCATATGCACGTGAAAAAAAATGTCTACTTTCTAAGGACTGTAGTTGAGCTACAATATGTTGACAATATTGTGCTGCTATCCTCAAATATTTTCTTTGTGCAAATTTCTAAAAAATAAAAGGCCCTATCACATACAGTGTATCAGGTAGGCATGTATAAGCTTCTAATTCTGGGTTAGGGAATAATGGTGACTAGGATATTAACAAACCTGTTTGAAGTCGTCTTGGGCTGAGGGGAGGTCAGAGGCCAAAGAAGGATCACCCTGGTGTGTCATTGTCCTTTCACCCTGCACCACCGTTGTCCTTTCTACACGACTGACCTTACAACCTTCAGCTGGCTCCTGCCTTGATGCTGAGAAACCCTCACATTCAGCAAATGTTACCTAGGTATGAGGAAAAAGTAATTAGTTTGTTATTTAATTGTCCTTTATTTACTACTATAAATATAAATGTTGGCGGGACTGGTATTTTGTGTTCAAAAGAGATTTGATAATAAACACACATATAATATACAGTACACACACCTCTGTGTGGTCTCCCTCACTCTTCACTACAGTCCGCTTCACCACCTTAGAGTATCCATCTCCCTCTGCCATACTGATGGACCCCTGGGGAGCTCCTTCTAATGACACCTCTGCATGCTCCACACCATCAGCGGAAACACACTTGCGAATAATTTTACGGGTAACCTGAGGAAGATCATGTGTTCAAAGATCATTGTTTAAAGAAAAAGGTAACCAAACACATGATTTGTTGCAAACATTCCAGAAACCAATGTTGTCTGTCTCTCAATGAAAAGGAGCAACAGTGCAACAAAGAGCCTTTGGTTTTTCTGCACAATCACAAATTTGCTTGGCCAGGCTTTACTGGCTGTTGTCGCTACCAATTCAAATACTGCCGTGTGATATGTGCACAAGAGCTTATATAGAATCTTGCTTTACCTTTTTGACAACAATGTGTCCATTTTCATCCTTGTACTTTTCTTCCATCACTGACTGAGTGGGGAGGTCAGGCATTTCATCAGCCTATAAGGGACAGAAGACAAACAATAATCAGGAATGCTAACTTGGGCCAGTGTGATGTTTACGTGTTTAATTCTCCACACAAACGCAAATGCACATTAGAGAAAATATAAGATGCAAAACTTGCATTTAAGGAAGTAAATCAGTGAGAGAATAATGGGATACAGGAAACAAACTTGCATTTTCAAGGAAAAAAGTTTAGGTTGTCAAATAAACCAACAATGAAGTGCTCACAGCAGCATAAAACACCTCCATGAGGTTCAGCCATGTATGCAAATCAAGTGGCAGGTGTATTATAAAACCTAAATTAATCTTCAAACACAAATTTTTCACCCATTTTGATAAGACTTAAGGTTGTTAAAACAGTACACATTTGAACTTGACAGTGAAGACCTAGCCTGGTTAAAGTTGCACTCTGGATGTCACACCCTCCATGCTCATTTAAAATGCCATCAATCATGCTAAATCAGATACCTGAATGATAACTCTCCTTCGCACTATTCTGGTGGTCAAAAATTCATCATCTGAACTTTCTGACCTTGATCCGAGCTCTGCGGTGATCTCCTGACCAAGCAACACAAATCCATTAAGATTTAATGAATGACAATATATGAATGCTATGTTTGCGACAAAGCAAGCAATAAGCAGAGTGATATGGTGCACTTTCCATTGTTTTTGAGTATTTTACAATTCACTTTCATATCTTACATTGGAAAGTACAACATGCCAGTCAGTAACTTGGAAAAACGTTTGCAAAACATACCATGCTTTTACTTAGTTAAAGAATTAATGTGCTTATTGCTCTAAAAAAACATGTAGCTTATGTTATTACTGTAAGTGATACAGCTGGTTACAGGCAGAAAATTACATGCTGAGTTAGGACTGGTGAAATTTGAAATCAAAACAAAAGAAGGGTTATAAGGAGTTTTAGATCCCATCCATGTGGCCAGAGGGTTAGCAGTCATTCCTTTATGAAGCAAATATAGTATTTGGTTAAGCTCAGCTCTGGGAAAAGCTGGGGTTGGGGTGGTTTACCAAAGCTCATCTTACCCTTGTCAGATATTTATCAGTATCATCATATGCCCCAATTTCACAGACAGGAGGCGGTTGTGAAGCCTCACACAGGGTGAATTCTTCATCCAATGCTTCTGAATAGTGTAATAATTCTTCAGTCTCTTCCTGTACATTATGAAGAGACTCGTGGACAAAAGGAGCATCCTCATAATCTTCACTTCCAGAGGACAACAGGACTCTTCGATTCACCTTTTCTAGCACTCTAGGATAGCTGAGTTGATCCTGGGGCTGATGTCCACTTAACCTAGTGCTTGCCTCAGGGTCATCAAGCTCAGTTTCTGAGAAATCTGACGCAGCCTGTTTGCAGTCAAAGTAAGGCTCTGGGTCAGAGTATTCAAAGACTGGGCTGTCTGCACCACTATGCACAACTTTTGAGTATTCTGGAGGCATGTGGGTATAGATGGTTGTGGTAGAAGAGATATCTGCATACCCAGGTGGGATGCTGTACTCCTCATCAGAGGTTGATGAAGTCATCTCTGCTTTGGGTTTAACTGAAGTGGGCTGAGAGGCAAAACACTCAGAGTCTACTGGAGTCAGAGATTCTTCTGAATGCTGTCCACTGGTCCTTGTCCTATCCTCATCTGAGGATGTCTCCAAGTTCCCTGGGGAGGGGTACGGCATCAGTTCCTCAAAGCTAAAATGTCTTGCAGATGTAACTGTCTCCGGAGTCAAATCAGAAAGAGACTGAGAAGAGAAATCTTCACTCTGAGTGGCTTCAACAGAAGTTGCCTCCCATAAATATGGACGTTGATTTTGGATACTCTGTGTTGATATTTCTTCTGTCACACCCCTTGAGTCATTAGATGATATAGCTGATTCAAGTTCTTCTTGACTTTGACGAATGTCAGTTGTAGAATCTTCCTCATGAAGATTAGCCAGATGTTCCTCAGGTATGTCAGACTGACTCTTTGCAGCTGCTTTGGGGAAAGACCCTGAAGAAAATGTCTCAGTAGCATTTTCATCATATTTGCTGGACTGAAATATGTCCAAAGGAAAACTTGAGTTCAGTGATGATTCCATCACTTCACAAAATCCTTCGGGATATTCTGGAATTGAAAGGGGCTCAGTAGGGGATACAGGACTATCTTTACAACTACCAAGGCTTGATGGTACACTTGTCTCAGAGGTTTTTGTTAGATCAGGAGTGACTGAGACTCCTTCAGGTTCATCTCGAATGGATGTCTGGAAATGTGCAGGTTCTGTAACTGCTACATTTGTGTGGTTAGTATCTTCCGCAAACTGTATATCAGATGACGCGCTGACTCTTAGGGTACCACTATCTTCTGCAGGGCATCGATCTTCAGGTGAAAGGTCTTCAAACTCGTAATTTTGATCATCTTCAGAGCTTTCATCACTGGATTCTGACAGAGGTGGGTAAAGTGTCTCTGGTCTAAACTTAAGTTTCATCTCCTCCAGATCTGACAGCAGCTGGTCAAGCTGAGGGGACCCAGACCCTGGTGGTGTTGGAGTGGACTCTGAGGACATGACAGTTTGGTCATCTGGACTGTCCTGAGCTGTTTGACAGAGTGAGTCTGGGGTCACTGAGCTTGGTTTAGCTAAGCCACAATTTTCACTTTGTTTGAGGAATGACAGCTTTTCATCTTTTTCCTGTGGTGAGCTACTTTGATTGGTCAATGTCATTTCAGATTGTGTTTTACTTAGGTCAAAGGTACTTGGAATTGGTAATTCTAGTTTTTCTGTAGAAAGTGTGTTTGAATCATGTGCCATGGATGGTGTTTCAGTTGGAAAGACCTGACTCCATCCTAAATGAACATTTTTTTGTTTTGAAGATTCTGAAAGATTTGTCTTGGAAGATGATGTTGATACCTGCAAGAAATGATACAATGGAGTGGGAGAAAATGATAAACAAATATGATTTGTGATTTCTTTTGGTTGTGAAAGGAAGAGTCAAATGAAGCATGCATTTGTCAAGGACAGGCTCTGGTTTTATACATGAGAGTAGTGCCTCAAATGAGGAAATTCACTTGTAGCCCACTTGCGTTTAGGTCATTGCAGTTGTATCTTATATATGTTAATACATTTTATCTAACAGACCATATACAATTTAAAATGCATTAAATACATGTAATGACTGATTAAGATGCTGAAAAAGTAAGATATTTATGAAATATTCTTGATAATAGCATGTTTGGAGATATTACATTGAGAACATCACTGACAACACAATATTATTTTATAATAATAAAAGCAGGGTACAAATGAACTTCAGTTAAAATCATGATTTGGTGTAACATGAAGGTGGACATGCATCATTTTACACTCTGTCATAACATAAGGGCAGGAAGCACTGCACTTCCTATAAAAATGCTAAACCCACCAGTTTACAGTATTTGCCACAGTCAAACGCTACTACTGTCTGTTCTGCTGCCGGTCTGCTTCACTAACATAATTCAACACTTTGAAAAGCATATTGCAGTATTTTTTGGTAAAAATGATACACAACTACACCAGGTAAAAATAATACAATCACCACAACCAACCAGTGGTGTTGTGTCCCCTGCCCAGACATCTGAGACAACAGAATGTGGGAGAAGGGCAGTAGTGGGAGGCAATGTCTAGCTATAGACATGCAATTATGTCATCACATTTAATTTTGCAACTGAAATAAATTCTAAATTGAACTTCTGTGGATATGGCTTCCACTGGGGCATTGTCATATTAGGAAACATTAGGGGCACCAATGGAGTCATATGTATCTGTGATCTGTTTTTGTGTTTGTTATGAAAACAGTGGGAGCCTGTGCCTTACAAAGAAGAAGGCAAACAGAAAAGACAGTAAATGCCTCTAGTTGTGGCAAGTACATGGTTTGGTTTAGACTTTTATGGCTGTTAAAGGGAGATCTAAATAGCGCTATGCAACTTATTGTAACTACAGTAGATTGTAATCTTAGAAAAAAATAAAATAAAGAAAATGTAATGGCACCTAGGTAAGATATAATCAAGGCACTTGAATCTCCTTAGGCCTGAATAAGTCAAGTCAGGGAGTCTAATGGTATCACTAAATCCATTAGTTAGCTCTTTATCTATGTAGCTTATGAGAACATTCCATACTAGGACAAGAAGCTCATGTCACTAAGACAGGATCACTCTGTAATTTCCATTAGTTGTGCTTCACTAAAAGATAATTTCTTGTGCTCTAATGCAAACATGCCACAGCAAGACAGTGAAGTCTCTGGGTGTTATTAGTGAAAGCTTGAGGCAAGAGTTCTACATTCACACTTATTTATTGCCACGTTTATTACTTTTGAAAGCAACACTGCATTCACTGCTGAGCAAGAGCTTGGGCTCTCTTACCGACACCAAGGAACTTTTGCTCTTGTCCTCAGTCATGGATTTTCTTTTCATGTTCTTGGAAAACGAATCTTGGGTGTGTGTCATCTTTAATTGTGATTCAGGGTTTGTCCATTTATGTTCATGTACACGTGGTCTTCGTTTCAATGATTCTCTCTTTGCTTGAGTTTGTTCATGGAAAGCCTCCTCCAGCCAGACAGCATGATGACATTCAAATTTTTGTTCTACAGATGGCATGTGGCTCAACTCACTGCAAAACTGGCTAATCCTGTGTGGTCTTCCCTGATCTAGTCTAGGTTCTTTGCTGTCCAGGGAGGAGGCCTGACAAAAAAAGACTGGTCATTTGTGTTTGAGGAAGGAACTATGGGTACTGTCTCAACTGTTCCAGTTGGTGGCATCAGTATTTCAGGATGTGAATCTGTTACTGTATGATCAAGTACTGTAGAGTGGGATAGTGAGGAGTCCTGTAATGGTTTGGAGTCTGGTGTGATGGTTTCAAAATGACAAGATTTGGCTGGGCTATGTGGCTCTCCCATGCTGACTGTTAAATCTTCATATTTGTTTTGATCGCAAGCTTTCTCAGACCATTTATCAACTGCATCTTCAAAGTAATGAACCTCATCACAGACATATTTTCCTTCATAGATTGGATCACGTATGTGTGCCATTAATCTCCCTGAGACTGGCTTATATATAAGTCTGTTGTCTGTGGTAACGGTCTCATCTGGGAGACTTTGCCCACATGGCAGTTGGTTTAGAACTTCATCTAAATCTCCTATTGATTCAGAAATTTGAGGGGTAGATGGTCTTAACTCAGAGAGCCAGTAGTCAACGAATGACTGTGTGTACTCATTATCTGATGGCATAGTGCTGAAAGACTCATGAAATTCGCTGTCAAACACAATGGAATCAGGAGAATCTGGTCTGATCTCACCAAACAAAGTATCAAGACATGAATCAGTATAATCCCTCTCCAGCATTATGTAGTCTGGTGAAACAGATCTGCTTTCTGACAAATGCATGTAATAACAAGGTTGACAGTCGAACTGGGGAATTTGGGAGTCAGGAGATAGGGAAGTGAACTCATCAAATGAGGCAAACGATTCTGGAGAAGGTGGCCTCTGGTCAGTGAATAAGCAGGTTGAATATAAAGGATTTCCATCTTCTGGATGTAATATTTTAGGTGATGGTAGCCTATACTCTGAAAGTGAAGGACTCTTTTTAAATCCACTTTCCACTGCCTGTGGACCTGTGGATCTTGTTTGAACAGTTTCAGACCATGATATGCCAGAATCGCTTTGACATACTGGTGAAACAGAATCAGTGGTCACAGCACTTGAAGACAGAAACTCATCAACTCCTTTGTCATCTGATGTGCTATGAAAAAACCTTGAAAAATGTTGTTCTGCAGACCTGGTGGCTATTACGTCATAATCTTTTTGTGATGCACTGTTGACAATGCAAAACTGTTTTTCAAATGTACAGCCATAAACTCTTATTTCACGACATTTTCCCATATACATTGGATCATACAAATGCGAAATAAAGTTCTTAAGGACAGGCTTGTGTCTTTTCCTATGTTCCTTAGTATAACTGTCTGATGACATGGATTCAGAAAGGACATGTTTGAGCTGGGTCAGTTTTATCTGTGACTCATGTACTGAAGCAGAGCCTTCAGCAGATAATGGCTTCATTTCAGAGAAAAAGGTGAGGGATGTTGTGTTTTCTTCAAAAAAAGAACTTGCTTGTTTTTCCAGTGTAATGCCCTGCACAACATCTGCATATGTAAGAGGGGATGCAGTTACAGTTAAGCTTGTGTGCTTAGCTTTGAAATGTGAAGTAAATGAATCTGGTGAATCTGGTCTGTTGCCGTCAAATATTTCCTTGAGACAAAATCCGGAATACTCAACATCTGACAGTGTTGAAAGAGGTGATACTGGTCTACTTTCAGAGCACCTTAAGTAATAGTTACAATGCTGACTCTTCATCTGGCCAAATGTCATGTGAGGAGACAAAGAGCGCTGTTCAACTGATGCAACAGATTCTGGGGAGGATGCTCTAAAGTCCTCCAACCACTCCTGCAAGAGTGAAAAATCAAAGTCAGAAGACAGTGATTCCGGGGACAACGACCTGTTATTAAATAACTTCTCAAGTTCAAAATCTGATAAAACTGACTGCGGGGACTCTGGTCTGGTCTCGTCAAACAGGGTTTCCAGACACAAATCAGTACCTTCCCAGTCAGAAAATGTTGATTCTGGTGTGAACGACCTGTGTCTTGAAAATTCCACATCGTCAGCATTATGGGGAGATCTGAACTGAGGAACAGGTGAGTCTGGGGAGAGGGGCCTAAGTTCACTTTGAGATGCCACTGACTCAGGAGACTGTGGCCTTAACTCGGTCACCCAATCGTCTACGGAGGAGTGAATGCACTCCTTGTCTGACGTCAACGACGCAGGCCAAAGAGGTCTAAACTCAAATGATTTGTTGTCCGAAAAGGCGCCTGCATCTTTTTCATGTTTAATGCCCCGCACAATATCTGCATATGTAAGAGGTCTTGCAGCGGAAAGTGGTTGGCATGCACTTAAAGTTACGCTTGTGTGTTTAGCTTCAACCTCTAAAGTAAGTGAATCTGGCGAATCTGGTCTGTTGTCGTCAAACAGTTCCTCGAGACAAAATCCGGAATACTCAACATCTGACAGCGTTGAAAGAGGTGATACTGGTCTACTTTCAGAGCACCTTAAGTAATAGTTACAATGCTGACTCTTCATCTGGCCAAATGTCATGTGAGGAGACAAAGAGCGCTGTTCAACTGATGCAACAGATTCTGGGGAGGATGCTCTAAAGTCCTCCAACCACTCCTGCAAGAGTGAAAAATCAAAGTCAGAAGACAGTGATTCCGGGGACAACGACCTGTTATTAAATAACTTCTCAAGTTCAAAATCTGATAAAACTGACTGCGGGGACTCTGGTCTGGTCTCGTCAAACAGGGTTTCCAGACACAAATCAGTACCTTCCCAGTCAGAAAATGTTGATTCTGGTGTGAACGACCTGTGTCTTGAAAATTCCACATCGTCAGCATTATGGGGAGATCTGAACTGAGGAACAGGTGAGTCTGGGGAGAGGGGCCTAAGTTCACTTTGAGATGCCACTGACTCAGGAGACTGTGGCCTTAACTCGGTCACCCAATCGTCTACGGAGGAGTGAATGCACTCCTTGTCTGACGTCAACGACGCAGGCCAAAGAGGTCTAAACTCAAATGATTTGTTGTCCGAAAAGGCGCCTGCATCTTTTTCATGTTTAATGCCCCGCACAATATCTGCATATGTAAGAGGTCTTGCAGCGGAAAGTGGTTGGCATGCACTTAAAGTTACGCTTCTGTGTTTAGCTTCAACCTCTAAAGTAAGTGAATCTGGCGAATCTGGTCTGTTGTCGTCAAACAGTTCCTCGAGACAAAATCTGGAATACTCAACATCTGACAGCGTTGAAAGAGGTGATACTGGTCTACTTTCAGAGCACCTGAAGTAATAGTTACAATGCTGACTCTTCATCTGGCCAAATGTCATGTGAGGAGACAAAGAGCGCTGTTCAACTGATGCAACAGATTCTGGGGAGGATGCTCTAAAGTCCTCCAACCACTCCTGCAAGAGTGAAAAATCAAAGTCAGAAGACAGTGATTCCGGGGACAACGACCTGTTATTAAAAAACTTCTCAAATTCAAAATCTGATAAAACTGACTGCGGGGACTCTGGTCTGGTCTCGTCAAACAGGGTTTCCAGACACAAATCAGTACCTTCCCAGTCAGAAAATGTTGATTCCGGTGTGAACGACCTGTGTCTTGAAAATTCCACATCGTCAGCATTATGGGGAGATCTGAACTGAGGAACAGGTGAGTCTGGGGAGAGGGGCCTAAGTTCACTTTGAGATGCCACTGACTCAGGAGACTGTGGCCTTAACTCGGTCACCCAATCGTCTACGGAGGAGTGAATGCACTCCTTGTCTGACGTCAACGACGCAGGCCAAAGAGGTCTAAACTCAAATGATTTGTCGTCCGAAAAGGCGCCTGCATCTTTTTCATGTTTAATGCCCCGCACAATATCTGCATATGTAAGAGGTCTTGCAGCGGAAAGTGGTTGGCATGCACTTAAAGTTACGCTTGTGTGTTTAGCTTCAACCTCTAAAGTAAGTGAATCTGGCGAATCTGGTCTGTTGTCGTCAAACAGTTCCTCGAGACAAAATCTGGAATACTCAACATCTGACAGCGTTGAAAGAGGTGATACTGGTCTACTTTCAGAGCACCTTAAGTAATAGTTACAATGCTGACTCTTCATCTGGCCAAATGTCATGTGAGGAGACAAAGAGCGCTGTTCAACTGATGCAACAGATTCTGGGGAGGATGCTCTAAAGTCCTCCAACCACTCCTGCAAGAGTGAAAAATCAAAGTCAGTAGACAGTGATTCCGGGGACAACGACCTGTTATTAAATAACTTCTCAAGTTCAAAATCTGATAAAACTGACTGCGGGGACTCTGGTCTGGTCTCGTCAAACAGAAGTTTCCAGGCACAAATCAGTACCTTCCAGTCAGAAAAATGGTGATTCTGGTGTGAGAGCGACCTGTGTCTTGAAAATTCCACATCGTCCCAGCATTGTGGGAAGTCTGAACCTTTGAGGAACAGGTGAGTCTGGGGGAAGGGCCTAAGTTCACTTTGAGATGCCACTGACTCAGGAGACTGTGGCCTTAACTCGGTCACCCAATCGTCTACGGAGGAGTGAATGCACTCCTTGTCTGACGTCAACGACGCAGGCCAAAGAGGTCTAAACTCAAATGATTTGTTGTCCGAAAAGGCGCCTGCATCTTTTTCATGTTTAATGCCCCGCACAATATCTGCATATGTAAGAGGTCTTGCAGCGGAAAGTGGTTGGCATGCACTTAAAGTTACGCTTGTGTGTTTAGCTTCAACCTCTAAAGTAAGTGAATCTGGCGAATCTGGTCTGTTGTCGTCAAACAGTTCCTCGAGACAAAATCTGGAATACTCAACATCTGACAGCGTTGAAAGAGGTGATACTGGTCTACTTTCAGAGCACCTTAAGTAATAGTTACAACGCTGACTCTTCATCTGGCCAAATGTCATGTGAGGAGACAAAGAGCGCTGTTCAACTGATGCAACAGATTCTGGGGAGGATGCTCTAAAGTCCTCCAACCACTCCTGCAAGAGTGAAAAATCAAAGTCAGAAGACAGTGATTCCGGGGACAACGACCTGTTATTAAAAAACTTCTCAAATTCAAAATCTGATAAAACTGACTGCGGGGACTCTGGTCTGGTCTCGTCAAACAGGGTTTCCAGACACAAATCAGTACCTTCCCAGTCAGAAAATGTTGATTCCGGTGTGAACGACCTGTGTCTTGAAAATTCCACATCGTCAGCATTATGGGGAGATCTGAACTGAGGAACAGGTGAGTCTGGGGAGAGGGGCCTAAGTTCACTTTGAGATGCCACTGACTCAGGAGACTGTGGCCTTAACTCGGTCACCCAATCGTCTACGGAGGAGTGAATGCACTCCTTGTCTGACGTCAACGACGCAGGCCAAAGAGGTCTAAACTCAAATGATTTGTCGTCCGAAAAGGCGCCTGCATCTTTTTCATGTTTAATGCCCCGCACAATATCTGCATATGTAAGAGGTCTTGCAGTGGAAAGTGGTTGGCATGCACTTAAAGTTACGCTTGTGTGTTTAGCTTCAACCTCTAAAGTAAGTGAATCTGGCGAATCTGGTCTGTTGTCGTCAAACAGTTCCTCGAGACAAAATCCGGAATACTCAACATCTGACAGCGTTGAAAGAGGTGATACTGGTCTACTTTCAGAGCACCTTAAGTAATAGTTACAACGCTGACTCTTCATCTGGCCAAATGTCATGTGAGGAGACAAAGAGCGCTGTTCAACTGATGCAACAGATTCTGGGGAGGATGCTCTAAAGTCCTCCAACCACTCCTGCAAGAGTGAAAAATCAAAGTCAGAAGACAGTGATTCCGGGGACAACGACCTGTTATTAAATAACTTCTCAAGTTCAAAATCTGATAAAACTGACTGCGGGGACTCTGGTCTGGTCTCGTCAAACAGGGTTTCCAGACACAAATCAGTACCTTCCCAGTCAGAAAATGTTGATTCCGGTGTGAACGACCTGTGTCTTGAAAATTCCACATCGTCAGCATTATGGGGAGATCTGAACTGAGGAACAGGTGAGTCTGGGGAGAGGGGCCTAAGTTCACTTTGAGATGCCACTGACTCAGGAGACTGTGGCCTTAACTCGGTCACCCAATCGTCTACGGAGGAGTGAATGCACTCCTTGTCTGACGTCAACGACGCAGGCCAAAGAGGTCTAAACTCAAATGATTTGTTGTCCGAAAAGGCGCCTGCATCTTTTTCATGTTTAATGCCCCGCACAATATCTGCATATGTAAGAGGTCTTGCAGCGGAAAGTGGTTGGCATGCACTTAAAGTTACGCTTGTGTGTTTAGCTTCAACCTCTAAAGTAAGTGAATCTGGCGAATCTGGTCTGTTGTCGTCAAACAGTTCCTCGAGACAAAATCTGGAATACTCAACATCTGACAGCGTTGAAAGAGGTGATACTGGTCTACTTTCAGAGCACCTTAAGTAATAGTTACAATGCTGACTCTTCATCTGGCCAAATGTCATGTGAGGAGACAAAGAGCGCTGTTCAACTGATGCAACAGATTCTGGGGAGGATGCTCTAAAGTCCTCCAACCACTCCTGCAAGAGTGAAAAATCAAAGTCAGAAGACAGTGATTCCGGGGACAACGACCTGTTATTAAATAACTTCTCAAGTTCAAAATCTGATAAAACTGACTGCGGGGACTCTGGTCTGGTCTCGTCAAACAGGGTTTCCAGACACAAATCAGTACCTTCCCAGTCAGAAAATGTTGATTCTGGTGTGAACGACCTGTGTCTTGAAAATTCCACATCGTCAGCATTATGGGGAGATCTGAACTGAGGAACAGGTGAGTCTGGGGAGAGGGGCCTAAGTTCACTTTGAGATGCCACTGACTCAGGAGACTGTGGCCTTAACTCGGTCACCCAATCGTCTACGGAGGAGTGAATGCACTCCTTGTCTGACGTCAACGACGCAGGCCAAAGAGGTCTAAACTCAAATGATTTGTCGTCCGAAAAGGCGCCTGCATCTTTTTCATGTTTAATGCCCCGCACAATATCTGCATATGTAAGAGGTCTTGCAGCGGAAAGTGGTTGGCATGCACTTAAAGTTACGCTTGTGTGTTTAGCTTCAACCTCTAAAGTAAGTGAATCTGGCGAATCTGGTCTGTTGTCGTCAAACAGTTCCTCGAGACAAAATCCGGAATACTCAACATCTGACAGCGTTGAAAGAGGTGATACTGGTCTACTTTCAGAGCACCTTAAGTAATAGTTACAATGTTGACTCTTCATCTGGCCAAATGTCATGCAAGGAGATGAAGAGCGCAGCTCATCTGATGCAATAGATTCTGGGGAGAATGGTCTCAAGTCTGTCAAAAATGACTTTGGGGAATCCTTTGTTGTTTCATCCAATGCGTTTTTAAGGCATAAATTATTATATAGTTGTCCTAAGCATTCATCTGACATGTTAGATTGTGGCCGTAATACTTTCCTTCCATCTTCAAACATTGTACAATCGCATTCTGTTTTTGCAGTTTTAAGTAATGACTCTTCTGTATTTGACGTTTTATCCATTTTATTTGGAAACTCTAAAATGTATTTTGATCTCTCTAACAAGTTAAAGACCATTGGTTTGGGTGATGGTAGTTGGTCGAACATATGACCATTTTCAACAGATTGTTTGTGATATTCTTGATCTGAGCATGAGTTTCTTTTGGATGATTCTTTCACCCAATACAAATTCATGGACTCTGAGGTGTTTTTTCCAATGTCTGTTAAATGATTATCTGACTGATCTGGTGATGGCACGTCTTTAGAAGATTGCGGTTTCAATTTAGAAAACCAGTAATCAAGGAAAGATTGACTACTTTCCTTCTCTGGTTTTGGGGCTTCAGATGACAGTGGTCTGACCTGAACTGAATCTGCACAATGGATACTTTTGACATCTTCCTGTGTAAGATATGCTGCTGAAAAAGCTGTTTTAAACAGAGGTGCCCTTTCTTCTGCTTTTACATGCCATGTCAGTGAATCTGGTGCATCTGTGCTTTTTTCATCCCACCATTCATCAAGATGTGATGAAGGAGCCTTCATAGAATATTGCAAATAATCACATTTCATATGCTTGTACTGTGAAACTGACAAATCTGGTGTGAGATTACCATTTGATGTGAGTGATTCCTTAGGGAGAGGAGGACCGTGATCTGAAGCAACTAATTCTGGTGTCAAAGGGCTACCCTGACCCACTTCCTCACTACAAACTGTAGCGTAAGGAGCTGATGTGAGTATTTGTGAGGGTGGATTTCCTCCTGAATACAGTAAATAATAATCACAATACTGACTCATAAGTTGGGCACGGGTAGGTTCTGAGAGCAAGAGTTCAAGAAATGAGAAACTGCACTGAGAAGCCTGAGATTCTGGTGAGGATGGTCGGTAATCCCTATCTGAATATCCATATCCATGGACAGATGGCACTGAGTCAGGTGAAGATGCTCTTCTATCAGGTATTCTAACAGTATCTGATGTCACAGGTGAGAATGCTCTGAACTCTTCCTTTATTTGTGGACCTTCAGGTATAGGTGGACTATATTTAGGTACTTGAGAGTCATGGGACAGTGGCCTATACTTATTCCAAAACTCAAAGGACTCAGAACATAGGGAGTGTGAAATTACAGGAGTGGCAATATCTTTCAAACTTTCTAAAAGTGGTTCACATTCATATGTACGTGATTGATTGGTGTGTAATTTATTTTCATTGAAATTAATTGTAACTTCTGGTGAACTACATACATCAGATCTTGGAGAGAGTGCCCGGCTGTCACCATATATACTGGAAAAGCAAGGTAAGACCCTTTTCCCTCCCTGTGGAGAGTCAGGTGACATTGCCCTATAATCACCAATTGACATGACAGATTCAGGGGATGACATTCTAGGTACGAGTTCATCTAATATCCATGCCTCTGCAGGGAAAAGACTCATTTCATTAGCAAGTGAAAATGAGCCACACTGCTTCTCAGATGCCAAAGAATCAGGGGTCAAAGGGCTGTACTCTATAAAAGTGGAAGGTAATGTCTCATCTCGTTCAGGTGATTGTGGTGTGAGATGGGTGATAGGCAGGAAAAGGCTGGAAGAGGCAGTCTTCTGCTCAGAGATGGAGGATGTCTTTGCCCTGACTATGACATGGTCACTGTCTGGACTAACAGAACAGCAATTATGGTACCTATTAATTGAGTCACAAGCCATGTGAGCAGGGCCACCTGTTGTCATACTGTGTGGCAAATTGGTCTTTGGTACCTTCATTTTGAATGGTTTCACCATGCTGTATTTAGCTGTAGCAATAATGGGTTCAATTGACTGGACAACATCATTATCATCAATGAAGGGCATGTTTTCCAGATACCCATCACTGTATACTTTCGGTTTTGTGTATTCTTCCTTGCTTGACTTGGAGGGTTTGAAGCTCATGTTCACACCAGAAACTTGTGGGACCTTGTCATGACTATACAGTACTGTGACCTCATCAGTACACTTCTGAGAGAGCCTGCTTTCTTGAGCTACATCTGTGTCATCTTCAGTCATGGCCAGAGTTGTATGGTGGTCCTCTGGTGGCAAGGCTAACAGGCTAGGTTCAGAGATTCTTTGGATCGTTTTAGCTGCATCTGTAGTACCATGCTGTGGTGTATAGCTAAACTCATCAAAAAGCTCACTGAAGTCAGTCTCAGCTTGGTCTGACTCTGATAGGCTCAGACCAAAGTCTCTGATAGATATAGATGATGGTAACTTCAGAATTTCAGATGATTGCCCTTGCTCATCTTCACAACCACACTGTTTCAATGGTAAGGTTTGGCTGCAGTCATCTTTGACTTGGCACTGAGTACCACCTTGGAAAGGCCTGATGAAATGAACCTCAACACTGCAGCAATCTTGCTGGTCTTTCACTTTGGGGTCATAAACCTGAGTTGCTTGGCTCCCCAATGCTGCTTCTTTTGAAGTGGGAAGCGTACTTACTTGCTCCTCCGAGTTGTCATAACTTGTAGGTTCTTGTGTAATTACATCCTCAGAGGTCCACAGGTTAGGATTCAATTCACTGTAACACAAAAATAAGGCTAGGTCACAAAATAAGACTTTGCATGAATGTAATACATCAAAGTGCTAATCTAACAACACTTAAAGGCAACACCCACAAACAATGGGTGCGGGGCAAATACCTGCACCCACTGTGTTCTATGTAAGCATGTACATTGGCGGCATCAGGATATGGCACTGTTCTATTTCCCTGCATCGACATGCTAGGAAACACTGACCTCCAGAAAAGCAGCAGTTTTGACTACTTTATGTTTTTATGCCTATATGGCGTGTCTGGTGTGTGCTATGGGTGTCAGTTGAAGTGTGACAAATTATGTGACACTACGTTATGCTGGAGATGTATGTTGCAGATTCAGAAGTTATTTCAAATGAATAATTTACTGTGGGATCTCGAGCTCCTCCAACAGGTCACCGTGCATGCTCTCTGAGTGGGTATGTCCAACAGGCTCTGCCCAGGAAGGAATATCCAGTAGGGAAGCAACTGAGAGGTCCTCTTCAGAAACAGCAGGGGGTGGTCTGCGGTCTGACTCCACCCTTCTCACGACTCTGGGGCTGTCTGCATCCTCTTGCACTGAAGATAGGGCTACTGACACTGAAAAACATACACATGTGATGAATAAGAGTGCAAGCAAACACACAGATAGAGCCTGGTGTAGAGCCTTCAAATTGGTTGCTGAATTGAGTGTTTAGAGGTGTTACTACCTTCACTATGATCCAGTGTCTTCTCTATCTCTGCATAAGTTCTAGATGTTTGCTCTTGAACTGACTTGTTCATCTGGGTTTCAATAAGATGGACGATGTCCATGCGGTTGATCTTGGTTAGTCTCTTAATCAGAGAGTCCTCTGTGGGAGGATTTATGAATCATTAATAGACTGTAAGAAAGCCTTCAATTAACACAACAAAGAAATTATTTAAACATTGCAAATGTAAGATTACATTGAATCTACAGTATGAATATAGATCTAATAAATACACAACTCATTTGATAGATTCAAAACCAAAGATAAAATTGATTCATTTTACAGGTTCACACAATTGCCTAGAGTGCACGAATGTAAAATGTAATGTCAAAATCTAATCTAAACAAATTAGCAATGTTTACAGGATTTGAAGTACTGTATTGACAAATGCTAGTAAAATGTCAACTGAAATCTGGCCAAAGACCAAAATGCCATGTACCTGTGGCATGTTTGCCTTCCCGCTCAACCCAGCGCTGCAGCAAGGCATGGCTCTGCTCTTGGAGGGAATTAGGATTCTCTGTTCTTACTAATTGGATGTCATCCTCACTGAATTCCAGTTCTCTTGCGAGCTCTGGGGTGATAGATAACAAGGGATGAAAATATATAAAATCTTGAACCATATTTTGTGTGTTTTGCTGCTAGAACATGGATACTCCTATATAACGTTTTCAGCTATTCCCCCAGTTCTGCTCACAATTCAAACAAAATGCACTATATTGCTTTTCCCTAAACTGAAAACAGAAAATTATTGCATTATTTTACAGCTTACCAGTCCAGCTGAAACCAAGAAGATCTGCAATGATCGCTAATGTCTCCTCTTTCCTGTCAGCATCATCCTGCCAATCCACTAAAAAATGCCATCAGAGCCAAACATTAAATTTTAATATCATGATCAACAGTTCAAGGTGTAAACCACCATTAAAAATATATCTCAAAGTAAAACATTTTTCACATTGCAGGTACCAGTCATGTTAAATATACTTTGCAAGGGTAGATTTAAATTTTATTTCCTCTATTTGTTTTACTCTATGTTATGGGCTGTAATATTTTGAAATTAAATGTGGATCTGTGATGTTGACATGAATGATAAAGGTTGGATTCGTCACTCTAATGAGGAGTTGACTTGTTTACGGACTATGACTATTTGGTCACAATTAGCATATCATCTTTTTTAATCATTAGTGTAAGCAATGACATTAATGTGTGGATTAAGCAATGTGCATGCTAATATTAGTAAAGCTGTATTAGTAGTACAGATATTAATACCAATACAATAGTGGAAGTCTGTATCAAAATTGTTAAAGCTACTACTTCTTTAACCAACATGGCCATTCAATCTTGAGATTGCATATACACAAGATGGAAAAGTAACTTGCCAACATGCAACCCACACACACACACACACACACACACACACGTGCACACAAAATACAGACAAGAACGCACAATGCAAGACAAGACAAATTACAACACATGAAAACAACACAAAGTGACTAATGGTGAAATTATGCTCTTAGTAGGAGGAAAAGGGTCTTGTTGCCGAGGAGAAGAGATAGAAAAGCAAAAGCCCATGTAGGTCTGGCCATACCTGGCGTACATTCTGGAGTTTGGTCATCGATGATTCTCTGCATCTGAGTTTCCACCGTGTCATTCCAGGCAGGCCTGGATTCAAATACATCCTCTGTCACAGAAGATGGTTGCACACCCGGCAACAGATTGCCATCATAATCGGAACTGTGTGAGGCTGTGATGTCATATGTGAAGATAACAGAATCTGGACTCTTGTGACTAGCACTGCTTATATCATCAGTATCCAAAGAAGACCTAACAGATGTCTCTGTAGTCTTAGAGAGTTGGATTTCTTTCCTTTGGGGTGAAGAGGAGGAGATCGCTGTCGCTTTCTGTTGCATCAAGACAGGAAGCTTGGAGGGGGAAAGGTTGGGCTGACAACTGTCAGAATAACTCCTACTGTCTTTACTAGAAGCTTTACTTGTGTCACTATCGGCCTCAGATCTAGTCCTACGCTCCCAAGTTGAGCTTTTTTCTGCTTTTCTTTGTACTTGATCAAGCTCAGGTTTTGGTGAGTCTTTCATGGTTATTTCCTCTTTAATTGTGCTGCCTGGTTTGATTGTCAAAGGTGGGGGTGAATCCTGATAGTATGCTGGGATGCCAGTCTGTGCAGCTGAAAAGGACATCTCTATGACTGAGCACTGGTCTTCTTCCTCCTCCTCCTCCTCCTCCTCCTCCTCCTCTTCATCATCATCATCATCATCATCATCATCAGGAGAGGAGTCTGAGGAATCATGGCTCTGCTCTGAGTACACCGAATGGGCAACAGTGGATGTGTCTGATTGAAGGTCAGCTATGGTAGAGTCTAGATAGTCTAGACCAAGGCTTTCAAGGCTTCCAACCTCACTTTGAATAATGGTTAGTCTCTCCAAAGCACTGGGGGAACCAACCTCAATGTAGCTGCCAAGATCAGCTTCAGAAAGTGGCTTCTCACTCTCTGACTTGTCACTTGAGGGTTTGATGAGAGTTCTGGGTTTGGGAGTAGGAATTTTGTCATTGGCACCCTGAGACAGAGATGATTCTGGGATCTCTTGAAGGGCTGTATCTGTAATAGAATCACTATTCTCTAAAGTTAAAGACTTTGTTTGACCTTCTCCAGTCTCCTCTGGCACAACTTCATCAACTGGATGCTCCCCTATGTGAAAAAATGCATATCCTTCCCCTTCTTCATCAAAGCTTCTTCTTGTCATATCAATAGCTCCCCCTCTGGTCATTTCAAATAGCTTCCCCTCTTGAAACTGAAATGGATCAGGTGTTCTCTCATCACCTGGTGTTCGAACAGGTGTTTTATCAGGTGTTTTTCTGTCCTCTGCAGGACAAAGATTCATCTGTTGCTCAGCCTCAACATGTGTACTGAAGGCTACATCACTCTCACCCTCACACCCTGGAATAACATATTCTAGTTCTTTAGTACACACCATAGCATGAGGTTTGCTAACAAAACCTGAATAATCTGTCAGTGGTGACTCAACTTCTTTGTCATCATCTGGATGGTGCTCATCTGTCACAAAGCTGGAAAAATGTGTGTCAGTGACTGAGGAACAGTCACCTTCTACAGCCTCTTTATTTTTATGTATTTCAGCTTCTCTTTCTGCTAAGAGTGGCACAGACTCCTCACTCTCTGGATCAGGTTCCTCTCTGTGAGTTTCTACCTTCTCCTTAATGCTCAAATTAATATCTGTTGCCTCACCAAGTATGTGAGTGCATTCTGTCACACATTTTTCAAAATGTTTCTGTAGTGTATCTTGTGAGGAAGACTGTATAACTGGGCCAAATTTTAGATCTAGCTCATCATCTTTGTGATCACCTGTCTCTGACAATGCAGTGACATCTAAAGATTTGTCTCTCTTCATTTTAGCCTCCTGTTCCATCTCTTCAAATGTTTTGATCTTTGCAGCCATTTTAAACATCTCCTCTTCTGGGGTGAATTGTTTATTGGTGGTATCATCCTCACTATCATCTGTGTCGAGAGAGTCTTGCCTTATGAGCATGTGAAGATTCTCACTGTCACATTTTTTGGGGTCAGACTCAGAGCACATGTTACCATCACTTACTCCCTTTGCTGAGTGGGAATATTTGTCCTCCTTAATTTCACTTTCCATGTGGATGATCTCATAGTTGTTTTCTTGCTCATCATGCTCACTTTCATCCCTGTAAATATTTCTGTCATAAGCAAAACATGCTTCTAGCTGGGAGGCATAATCCTCATACACAGCTGTCTTGGCTGACATTTTAAGTTCTGATTGAGTGGGACTTCCCTCAAGAGAGTCTGGACAAGGGGATTCTCTGGTAGGGCTTGGCTCAATTGAATCAGGGGATGCCTTTGAAGATCTATCCTCCATGAGAGGACTTGCCTCTAGCGAGTCTCGATGACACAGCTCTATATCTGGGTCATTAAAAACCACAGAGTTTAGGTTCTCCAAATCGTCCGGTCGTTGTAGTGTGTTAGAACTATTTGTTAGTTGTGTTTTGAGAATTGAATGAGCAGCAACTACATTGACATCCCTATCATCATTCTTACACTCATCCATTGTCACATGTGACTGTGTAATGTCCACTGTCTCTTCAGTAGAGTCATTGAAATGTGATGCTGCACTTAGTGAGGTTTTAGCCTCACCCTCCTCAGATGAGAAACTCTTGGGACCCTCATCAGAACATGTCTGACATTCACTTTCCAAAGCTCTCTTTTTATTGATGTCCACATTGTCTAAATTTGTATCCTCTGCTGACATCATCTTATGTCCAGGGGAGAAGGTAAGAGTCTCTCTTTTAGTGTCTTTTGTCAGAATAACTTCTTTGTAGCTCTCACGGACTACCTCCTCATCTGGGTGGCACTGTATCACCACTGGCTTTTCCTTTAAATATTGATCTAAGTCACTACTGAGCAGCGACAACATGCCTGACACATCCCTCTCAGTTGTAGACTGTTGTGTCTTTCTCTCGATGCAAACTTCTTCGAATGGTGGCTCCAATACAGAACTTGGTGGTGACAATTCTGTGACTCCAACTACATCGGTCTGCACGTGTTCATTTGCCTCTACACCTATCTTATCCTCCAAATTACTACTTGTCAGTATAACTTGTTTGTAGCTCTCATGGAATGGATCCTCTTCTGGGTGGCACTGTATCACCACTGGCTTTTCCTTTAAATATTGATCTAAGTCACTACTGAGCAGCGACAACATGCCTGACACATCCCTCTCAGTTGTAGACTGTTGTGTCTTTCTCTCGATGCAAACTTCTTCGAATGGTGGCTCCAATACAGAACTTGGTGTAGACAATTCTGTGACTCAACCATATCGGGTCTGCAGGTTCAGTTGCTCTACACCTATCTTATCCTCCAAATTACTAATACTTGTCAGTATAACTTGTTTGTAGCTCTCATAGAATGGATCCTCTTCTGGGTGGCATTGTATCACCACTGGCTTTTCCTTTAAATATTGATCTAAGTCACTACTGAGCAGCGACAACATGCCTGACATATCCCTCTCAGTTGTAGACTGTTGTGTCTTTCTCTCGATGGAAACTTCTTCGAATGGTGGCTCCAATACAGAACTTGGTGGTGACAATTCTGTGACTCCAACTACATCGGTCTGCACGTGTTCATTTGCCTCTACACCTATCTTATCCTCCAAATTACTACTTGTCAGTATAACTTGTTTGTAGCTCTCATGGAATGGATCCTCTTCTGGGTGGCACTGTATCACCACTGGCTTTTCCTTTAAATATTGATCTAAGTCACTACTGAGCAGCGACAACATGCCTGACATATCCCTCTCAGTTGTAGACTGTTGTGTCTTTCTCTCGATGCAAACTTCTTCGAATGGTGGCTCCAATACAGAACTTGGCGTAAGTTCTTTGAGTTCAACCACATCAGTCTGTTCATGTGTCTCTCCACTTATCTTATCCTCCACATCAGTACTAGCTACTTTTTGTGTTTTTTCACATTTTGTTATCGTTTGCTCCCCACTAGAGGATTTTTGGATTTTGGTGCGAGTAACTTTTTCAAATTTCTCCTGGATAATGTCCTCTTCTGGAGGCCTACATTTCACTGGCCTGTCCTTGAGGTACTTGTCCAAGTCACTGCTAAGCAATGATGGCATGCCTGACATGTCCTTTACTTTTGTAGATGACTGATATGAAGTCTTTTTCTCTACCCACTCTTGCTTCATTGGGAGTTCGTCAGCCAAGGTTGCTTGGGTTTCTTTAAATTGTCTTGCCATTTCTTCCCCTCTCCTTGTGACCTCATGTTTCACTCTAGCACAATCTATTTCTTGTGTTGTGCAATCCACTGTCACTCCTTTATTTTCATCAGTGAAAGTTGCAGAAATTTCAATTTTCTCCTGCACATTATCCTCTTCTGTTGGTCGACTAGCCACAGGCATAGCCTCTAGATACTGATCCAAGTCATTGTTTATGACTGACAACATCCCTGGCATATCCTTTACTTCTTTGGCGTCTTTAAATTCACTCTCCGCTTCTTCACCTTCCCATGTAATTGAATGTTTTTCCATTGGTGCATGATCTATTTCTTGTGCTGCGCCACCTACTATTGCTCCTTTATTTTCACCAGTGACAAACGTGAGAATTTCTTTATCTTTGTCCTTTGTTACAATAGTTTGTTCAAATTTCTCCTGAACAATATCCTGTTCTGGTGGCCGACTTGCCACAGGCCTAGCTTGTAGATACTGATCCAAGTCATTGTTCATTAAGGACAACATCCCTGACATATCTTTTACTGCAGTGGATGCCTGGCTTGATGTTTTCCTCTCAATGTGAACTTCTTGAAGTTGTGTCTCCTCAATTTTGACCTCTGTTACTTCAGTGTCAGTTTGTGTAAAGAATATTTTGCTTCCATCAATTATTGTATTTTCTTTGCTTGCTTCATGAAGTTTCTCTTCCTGTGAATGTATGATGTACATTCCTTCTCTTCTAGAAGAGTAAGTAAGCAGTTGATTGGTCATTTCATCGGTCACTGTAAGTCCTTCATAATTCTCGCTCTCCCCTGAGCTGGAACGAGGGGTCCTAATATCAACGCTGGTGTTTGAGGATTCTGCCATACCTTCATGCTTGGGACTCTCAGGACTTAGTTCATCATCTTTCATTTGATTCTCAATAAGAGAAACACCTTCTCCAAAATAACTTTTCGTACTGGGTCTGGAGATGGATACTGGATTTGTAACAGAATCATCAGCCAAGGTCTCCTCCTCAGGTGTCTCCAGCTGATAGCTCACATCTGCAGCTGTTGATGTCTGCTTGAAGAGCTGGTACTCAGGACTTTCTTCCAACTCAGCCTTTATGTCGGCACTGAAGTCCTCAGAAGGTCTGCGATCAGGGCTGATCTGCATGTCTTCAGACAAACCCCTACCAGTGCTTATGGCTGGTTCTTCTAACTGCATCCTGCCTAGGCTCTTCCCTGACAACTCTGCCTCCTCTCTCTGAGAGCTAACCCGTCCATCATCAAATTGAACTGTATCAGCAATTTCTACTGTCTCTCCAAAATAGGCAGTATCTGAAATTAGCTGTGATTTCTCAGAGTTATCTCCCCTTAAGCTTAATGTTTGAGCCTCTAAATCCAATGTTCCACATATGTTGACATCACTTTGTGGATGGAAAATTGTGAGATTCTGTATTTGGGTTTGCGATTGTGGCTCCTGCATGGGACTTTGTTCAGTCCTCTTCATCTCTTCAGGACATACTGATTCAGTTATCAGTGTTGAAATGCAAGAATCCACAACTTTGTGTTCAAAAAGCCCTGTTTTAGTTTTTGATGGATCATGCCCAGTCTGGAATGTTTTCATCAGCTCCTTCACAGACATAGTCTCCTTCTCTGACGACTCTGGTGCCTCTCTCTGTGGGCTAACGCTTCCATCGTCACATTGCATTGTATCAGCAAATTTGACTGTCTTTCCAGCACTATCTGAAATTAATAGTGACTCCTCAGATTTATCTCTGATTAAGTTTACTGGTTGATCCTCTAAGTCTGTTTTGCCACATATCTTGACATCACTGTGTTGGAGGTTCTGAGTTTGGGCTTTTAATTTTGGCTTCTGCATAGTACTTTGTTCAGTCCTCTGCATCTCACCAGAATCTGCTGATTCAGATATCAGTGTTGAAATACAAGAAGAAGCCATTGCTTTGTGCTCAAAAAGCCCAGCTTCATTTGTTGAAGGGTCCTGTCCAGTCTGGAATGCTTTCATCAGCTCCTTAACAGACATAGTCTCTTTCTCTGACAACTCTGGCTCCTCTCTCTGTGGGCTAAGACTTCTATCATCACATTGAATTTTATCAGCAAATTTTATTGTCTTTCCAACATAAGCACTATCTGAAATTAATAGCGATTCCTCCGATGTATCTCTGATTAAGCTTACTGGTTGATCCTCTAAGTCTGTTTTGTCACATATCTTGACATCACTCTGTTGGTGGAAAACTGTGAGGTTCTGAGTTTGGGTTTGTGATTTTGGCTCCTTCGTAGGACTTTGTTCAGTCGTCTGTATCTCTTCAGAATCTCCTGATTCAGATATGAATGTTGAAATGCAAGAATCCACAACTTTGTGCTCAAAAAGCCCTGTTTTAGTTTTTGACGGATCGTGCCCAGTCTGGAATGTTTTCATCAGCTCCTTCACAGACATAGTCTCTTTCTCTGACGACTCTTGTGCCTCTCTCTGTGGGCTAATGCTTCCATTGTCACATTGCATTGTATCAGCAAATTTGACTTTCTTTCCAACATAAGCACTATCTGAAATTAATAGTGACTCCTCAGATTTATCTCTGATTAAGCTTACTGGTTGATCCTCTAAGTCTGTTTTGCCACATATCTTGACATCACTCTGTTGGTGGAAAATTGTGAGGTTCTGTATTTGGGTTTGCGATTGTGGCTCCTGCATGGGACTTTGTTCAGTCCTCTTCATCTCTTCAGGACATACTGATTCAGTTATCAGTGTTGAAATGCAAGAATCCACAACTTTGTGCTCAAAAAGCCCTGTTTTAGTTTTTGACGGATCGTGCCCAGTCTGGAATGTTTTCATCAGCTCCTTCACAGACATAGTCTCTTTCTCTGACAACTCTGGTGCCTCTCTCTGTGGGCTAACGCTTCCATCGTCACATTGCATTGTATCAGCAAATTTGACTGTCTTTCCAACATAAGCACTATCTGAAATTAATAGTGATTCCTCAGATTTATCTCTGATTAAGCTTACTGGTTGATCCTCTAAGTCTGTTTTGCCACATATCTTGACATCACTCTGTTGGTGGAAAACTGTGAGGTTCTGAGTTTGGGTTTGTGATTTTGGCTCCTTCGTAGGACTTTGTCCAGTCGTCTGTATCTCTTCAGAATCTCCTGATTCAGATATGAATGTTGAAATGCAAGAATCCACAACTTTGTATTCAAAAAGCCCTGTTTTAGTTTTTGACGGATCGTGCCCAGTCTGGAATGTTTTCATCAGCTCCTTCACAGACATAGTCTCTTTCTCTGACGACTCTGGTGCCTCTCTCTGTGGGCTAACGCTTCCATCGTCACATTGCATTGTATCAGCAAATTTGACTTTCTTTCCAACATAAGCACTATCTGAAATTAATAGTGACTCCTCAGATTTATCTCTGATTAAGCTTACTGGTTGATCCTCTAAGTCTGTTTTGCCACATATCTTGACATCACTCTGTTGGTGGAAAACTGTGAGGTTCTGAGTTTGGGTTTGTGATTTTGGCTCCTTCGTAGGACTTTGTTCAGTCCTCTTCATCTCTTCAGGACATACTGATTCAGTTATCAGTGTTGAAATGCAAGAATCAACAACTTTGTGTTCAAAAAGCCCTGTTTTAGTTTTTGACGGATCGTGCCCAGTCTGGAATGTTTTCATCAGATCCTTCACAGACATAGTCTCTTTCTCTGACGACTCTGGTGCCTCTCTCTGTGGGCTAACGCTTCCATCGTCACATTGCATTGTATCAGCAAATTTGACTGTCTTTCCAACATAAGCACTATCTGAAATTAATAGTGACTCCTCAGATTTATCTCTGATTAAGCTTACTGGTTGATCCTCTAAGTCTGTTTTGCCACATATCTTGACATCACTCTGTTGATGGAAAACTGTGAGGTTCTGAGTTTGGGTTTGTGATTTTGGCTCCTTCGCAGGACTTTGTTCAGTCGTCCGTATCTCTTCAGAATCTCCTGATTCAGATATCAGTGTTGAAATGCAAGAATCCACAGCTTTGTGTTCAAAAAGCCCTGCTTTAGTTTTTGACGGATCGTGCCCAGTCTGGAATGTTTTCATCAGATCCTTCACAGACATAGTCTCCTTCTCTGACGACTCTGGTGCCTCTCTCTGTGGGCTAACGCTTCCATCGTCACATTGAAGTGTATTAGAAAATGTTACAGTCTTTCCAAAATAAGCGCTATCAGCAATTAAGTGGGATTCCTCAGAGTTATCTTTGATTAAGCTTACCGGTTGATCCTCTAAGTCTGATTTTTCACATTTCTTGACATCACTCTGTTGATGGAGAATTGTGAGGCTCTGAGTTTGGATTTGTGATTTTGGCTCCTGCATAGGACTTTGTTCCATTTTCTGTATCTCATCAGAATCTGCTGATTCAGATATCAATGTTGAAATAGAAGAAGAAGCCACTGCTTTGTGCTCAAAAAGCCCAGCTTTATTTTTTGAAGGGTCCTTTCCGGTCTGGAATGCTTTCATCAGCTCCTTAACAGACATAGTCTCCTCTAATCTTTCTGTCTGAGATCTGGGGGATTTAGGGGACTTGGGAACTCTGGGAAGTTGTGGCATGTCTGCCTCAGTCTTCTCTGTGGCGATAGAAGCTTTTGCCTGAGGAATTAGTTCCTGAGTATTTTTCTGCACCTCCTCCTCTTCGACTTTGTTCTGTAAAGCTTTAACTCTGTCCCTTATAGATCCTATAGGTGTCTCAACCACTAAAGGAGAAGCTGGAGGATCCATAACTGTAGTGGGTACAAGGGTACTCTCCTTAAGAACAGCATCGCCATCTAAAGACTCCTCAGAGCTCATCCTTTCTAGCTCACCCTCAGAGCTGCTACATCCAGATCGCTCTCTATCTCTAAGTTTCTTCCTAATAGGTTTTTTGATATCTGGGGGACGCCGTTTGCCGTCACGTTTTACAATAACCTGTTCAAATCTATCTTGGACAAGGTCTTCCTGAGAACCACACGTCACTAGAGGTCTCTGTTCCAGGTATTGGTCCATGTCCATGCTGAGGTGTGAGACCATGCCTGTCATGTCTCTGATCTCTGTGGCAGATCTACTTGAAGTCTTCCCCTCAATGCAAATCTCCTGTAAGACTCGTTCTTCGACAGGGGGATACTTCATTTTAACGGTCTTAGTCTCATAGAGTGAACCCCATTTCTCTTTTTTAGCATCATCTCGTTGTACTTCCTGTCTACTACTGTTTATGCCATCTCTTTCAGTCTCTCCAACCATTTCCGGCCTGTCTTTGAACTGTACCACAATGCCCAAAGGCTCTTTTTCCTCCAACCCTCTAGCTCCAGCTCTCCCTTCATATATTAAATGCTCCATTTGCTCTGCAGTCAAAATAGCAGACATTTTGATGTCCGACATATCTGAGAGAAGGTCTGGGCTTGCAAGGGTTGCGGGGTCAAGGGGTTGGTTAGTTCTCAGGGAGAATGTCTCAGTTGATTCAGATTCATCATCTTCAATAAAAAAATTTCATAACCAAAAAGGGTAAAGAACATAAGGGACAAATGAAGTGGGGAAGAGAGACATCAGAAAACTGTGATCAAGACAATGCCATCAAAAATCCATCTTCAGTTCACAGAGTAAGGAGAAGAATGACAGGGCAGAGGATAAGGGAGTCTTGAAAAGAAGACCAAAAAGAAGATGACAAAGTGATCCAGAAGAGTTTGGAGGGGAGTAGAGCAGCAACAGCATAAGCAAAGCCAGGAGGAGTAACCAAACAGGTAGAATATGGACAAGAAGTATTAATCTAATTTGTTTGACTACATATTCAGAAATGTTACACAAAATATACAAAAAGAACAAAAGGGAACAGAGAAGCCTAAATATGGAACAAAGGGACAAGAAGGAAGGATAACAGACAAACAAAACTTCTCAAGATTGTTGCTGACATGAAGAGTCATGTCTGCTTACAAATTAAAGTTTTAAAACATAGAAAACCTAATAAACTTTGAATACAAAATTAATAGAGGGTTTTTAGTAAGAGGATGTGTGAGGTAAGTAATTAATGTAATTAAGTAATCAGGTCATTGTTATTGGATACTGGAGTTTGTTTTAAAGTTGTTGTTGTAATTAAAGTACTTAATTAACTTTGAAATCAACATTAACATTTTCCATGGTATCAAATCTTATTACAGGTTAAAATTAGTAAATGTTATTATGTAGTAATTTACAATGTTGTAAAAATGTGAAGAGGGATTTGATTTATAGTGCAACTCAATGAATGAATGAAAGCAACTTAGGAAAGTTGGTAAATGAAAAAGAAATGTGTACTTGAAGTAAAAGAAATTGTGATAAAATGAATGAATGATAATAATAAAAATAATCAGCAATAACTCTACACACTTTAACAAAGAACAAACAACATGATGTTGTTTGTCAATTATTTCTGTACAAACCAAATAGTTTTTTCAGCATGCCACTGGTAAAACTATTAAAATCAAAGCAATTTTGAGTGGATTTGAATAAAAAGTATTATTTTGACCTTGATTTATGATTCATTTAAAAAAAAAAGGGAAAGTTCATAGCAATTACAGAAAATTAAAATGTTAAGGGTAGGAGAAAGTCAGTGTGGTTTGGAGTGAGGGGAAGGCAGAGTACATCAGCCATAGCATAGCTGCCAGTAACAAACATGTAACTATACACAGTGTTAGTAGAGCAAAATAAGAGAGCGGGGTTAATTTAAAATGGAAAGTAACATATATCAATCAGTGCATCTCTTAGCACATACAGATGTTTATGTTTCTAAACTAATACTAATACAACCTTTAAGACCAGTAATCATATTTTGATCAAGTGATATGACTCCAATTTAGTCTGTGTTGTACTTCAAAAATAAATACAGATACAATTATAGATATTAATTATAAATTAATAAAATTATAAATATAAATACAACATATAATTATATAAAAAATATATACTGGTACCCTCAGTACAACACCAACCATTGAAAAATGGATTGTAAAATGTCTCAAATGCATGAATTTATTTCTGAAAAAAATCACAAAATTCTGAAAACCTTTAACGCTCTAACATAAGACACGAATATTGCAAAACAACAGAGTTAAGCTTACATTTCTTGTCACTCTTCTCACTCTGCAAAAAAGAAAAAAAAAGGCATAGTTAGCTACAACTTAATTATGATATTATTCTTTCTTTGTTGTAGTACTGTGTCAAGTAAACTTTCTTTACCTCATCATCTGCATCTTGGTCTGAATCAGACTCCTAAAGAGAAGAATAAAACATAGAGAAAGCAAACAATGCAGTTACTGCAACAATAAATTATGTACTATTATTATACAAATACAAACTGAGATACATTTAAACTAACCTTTGAGTATGTTGGGAGAGTGATGTTAAGGTTGCAGATAGCATTGTGGGTAAGACTACGGTACGTGCGCGGTTCCTTGGTGAAGGACAAGCGACCACATGGCTCCTGTGCTGTGTCTCTAATCTGTCCATGAATTAAACAACAATTCAGTGCATTTTACACATATCTGGATTTCTGAATCTCTGTGTAAATAAGTAGACAATTCAGACATTTGTATCCAGTGTAGTCATACTTTGATGAAGAGGGCTAGTCTGTTTTCTTTGAAGGCAAAGAAGCTGAACACATGGTGCTGTCCACTCTTGGTAAGAGGCACCAGGTTTCCAAAGCAGTCAGCAAATATAGGTTTTCCCTCCAGCACCTGTGTGTGGATGTGAGAGCCATTTTCATGATTCAGAAAAACCATTAAGGTCTACCTAACAGTATTGTCAGAATTATTTAGGACATGTACTGTATTAATAAGAACCAGTTGGCAGGTTGTGTCTGCACTAACCTCTTTCTAGTATCCCTTAAGATACCCACTTCACCTAGTTCACCAATTTAACTCTGAATTTCCATTACACTTTCTCCATAATCTGCTTCTATCCTTCTTTATACCTCTGCAATGTGGCTACAGACGAATTCCGCATTGCTTCTCTCATTTCTCGTGTCACCCCCTTTAGATGAACCCAATCTCACACTTTTCCCTCTTCTTATTTATTCCCCATCATCACACTGCACCTCAACATCTCGGCTACGGGCAACTTCAGTGAAGTTCTCTTGCTGTTCTAGGGTCTTGTCCATCTTGTCGTCTGTCATGCAGAAACAGCGCAGGCGGGCCTCAATGGGGTCCAGTGTCTTAGCAAAAATGACAAACTTGGCCATGTATGGGACACAGATGATCTCTCTGTACAGCTGAGAGGCAAAACTAACAGACTCCTGGATCTGTCTGCAGTCTATCAGCCAGAACCTAGGAATATGAATCAGACTTTTAGTCAGTTGATAGATGTCACCAGGTAGTTGCACAGTACGCTAGGTACTCATGGTATAATGTTAAATCACCTAAATAAAGGAAAGGAGTATATCAGATCAAAATGTTAAGCTTCTATGTGAAGGACACTTGACTTGAATTTACCTCGCTGACACATTTGTGGTGAAGGAAACACATTGGTTAACAAAGGTGAGAGGTGTGGAGCCAGTGATGTCCTCCCATTGGGCAGGGGTGGTTCCACCTGAAACACAGACCCCATGGTTTGTTACCCAACCTCTCATGGTTGTTCACAAAAACATTTGTATTTATAGAGAAAAAAAATGATGACAGGATTTCTCTACCCAAGCATGCATTAATGGAAAAAGCCAAAACACACAGCCAGAATCACATAGATGTGTTACATTTCATTAGATGACATTACATTACACAGGTAATATTTTAAGTATTTATTATGACTATCCTATATTACCATATAATACCATAATACCATATAATTATTCCCCATAGTTACCTGTAATGCTGCAAAGCAAACGTAAGGTGGGGGTGTCCCCACCGAAATCTGCGCTTGGCCCGTCACTATTCGAGCTCTTGGGAATGGGGATGGTCATGGTGATTGGTTTGTGGAACTTCCGCCTCCTTGGCTCCAATGTGACAATTGAGCTGAATGTGGCTTTGTTACCAAGAATCTTTCTCACCAACTCGACATCAATGGGCTGAGCCTAGGGCAAGGTACAAGATGTATCAACATAACTTTATTGGTTGCCTTAACTTTGAACCTTCGATTGATTTGTGTCTGGCCAAGAAATGCACTGTATGTACCTGTAGCCCAACTCTGATCTTCTTGGTGAGGGCTCCTTCAGGGAAGACAGCCTGGACCTGGGGCACAAGAGTGCTACTGAGGACCCCACCCTCTGGTCCAATCAAATGACTGTCCTGCTTTATCCGTGACACCACCGCAAAATACTGTGGGAAGTCTCGGGTGATGATGCGGCATATTCTTTTCTTTTCAAGCTCCTCAGGGGAATCAAGTTCTGTGAAGATCAGAAATATTCAGTATAAATACCCTAAGAGCAGTTAATTGTGTGAAGTTTGGAGAATGAGGTTTCAGGTGAAAGATTATTTCAGTTTTTCCTTCATCCATTGCTTCCTCTACTGTCTGCTTTCCATTATGCATCAGAAATGTTGTCATGTGAGATCAACAACCCTTGTTTAGCATCACAATCTAGTTAAGATCCCTTACTTTCATCCATGCCGTTAAGTATCTGGTTCAGTTCCTCTTCAGTGAAGTCACAGTGGTGTTCCCTCCAGCTCTCCCCTGTCTCACTCCTCAAGATCACTAGCTCTCTCTCTGTGCCCCGCAGAGCTGCAAAATGGGGGATCTCCACAATCACAGGCCTAAAAGGGGGTGACAAGGTAAAGTCAAACACAAATTGGACTTAGAATTACGTTGGTGGCAACAGTTTGGCAGAGCTGGCTTTATCAGAGATAATATGATGTTTGGGTTGATTTATGCATGACCTTATGAAAAAAGAAAAGAAACAAACAAAAGAAAAAGAACACAAAATTCAAATTTCAGTTTAAAAACATCAGGTGCATTCCATGCCTTGTAAAAGAAACAAATTCATGAAAAAAACATTTTGAAAAATGTTTAAACATAAAAGAACATCCATTCCACATCAGGAGCAGAATCTAAAAACTAGAAAAAAAAACTATTAACAAGTATGTAGATTGGTACTACAGAGTGAGGAAAGCACAGGGATAACTCAGCAATATAAGGCAACAGATCAGGGGGTTTCAGACCAAGGCCAGTACCAGGAAACAAAGGAAGTAACAAAATAAAAACAAAAAAAGTTACTCATAAATATCATATCATGGAAAACTCAAAAAAATCTCAGGTGGACACGGTGAAAAAATATGGGTGAGTTTGTGACCACTTCGAGGATGGTAGGGTGTCTCCCAACCATGGTCCTACCCGAGGAACTTGGTTCCTGGAGGACCCAGCTGGAGGATGCGACTGACCAGGCTCTCACCCTCATTTAGAGGGGGTGGAGCTGTGGGAAGGTGGAGCTTACTGATCCATACGCAGCACAGAGGGGGAGTGAAGAAGAAAATATGAACACACCAGACAACAGTGTAAACGCACTCACACAAGCACATACACACACACATATAGTACACACACACACACACACACACACTCAAACACTTACCCCAGGAACTGGGCTCCAGTGGGTCCCACTTCTATGATGCGACCAGCCAGCCCCTCACCCTCCACCATAGGAGGCATAGAGGCCAGACGGTGTCTCTTCACCAGCCTGCATGTCACCCGCGTGGGTGCAGAACACTTTCTTGGTGGTACGATGATTCGCAGGCCATTGTGACGGCAACCACGCATGGCCCCGCCCCTTGCATCTACCATGAAGCTGACCAGGAAGCTGAAGAAAAGGGTCCGGCAAGAAATCAAATAAATTGTTTTTTATGATTGGTTGTTAATAAATGCAATATTTCTGGCACAGATGATAAGTCTGTTGACCATGAGCCTCCATGCAGACAAAGCAACTGACATTACAGTAAAAGGGTACTATTTATAAGACACCATTTAGTACTAATAGAACAAGCATATCTCAGCAGATAATATTTCATTCCAGCCTGTTTTCATTGTTGTCATTCCACTTGAAATTTAATTTGCAAGCCAGGCAAGCAAAGAGGAGGGCATTGAACAAGATTCTTTCTGGTGGATCCTATGTATCAAGGAGCATGGATCTTCGTGCCACAGGCAGGGGAGGGAAGTCGGAAAGTACTGAGGGACATACGACCACATTATTGATTTAGAACTTTTCATGGGATTTGTTGATAATAAGAAAAACATACAGACAACAGAATAATACCAGCCTTATTCTTTAAGGACTATCAAATTAGGATCCAGCTATCATAAACTCCCCACTGTGCTATGTTAAAACACTAAAACCTAATCTCAACATACAGTGCTGTTATATTAGGTAGAAAAATATAAATAGCAATATCGGGTCTATGTATCAGTAGATGCTCAAGATTAAAGGAGTCCGATCTGCATCAAGGATAAAAAACTAGGTTGAAACATCTCTAGTTAACAAACCCTGAACCCTGGAAATGTAAAAGCATGCATCATGGAATCGTGCAGGCAGTTAGGATGGGAATGAGAAAAAAGTAAGGGCACAGAGGAGAGAAGAAAGAGAGAGTAGCCAAAATAAAGAGTATCACCTGCTGTTGTCATGGTCTAGGCACGGAGAGGAACGGCTAGAAGCAGAATACAACAACAACAACAACACACACACACACACAGAATCACAAACACAGCCAGGACAAGAGAGTGCACAAAGAGGCAACAAGAGAATAAACAAAAAGAGAAAAAGAGAATAAAGAATGAGTAAAAGTGACAAAAACCTGACCAGAGACAGAAAAAGACACAGCAGCAAAGATAAAAGAATGAAGGAGAGTAGAAAACACACATGTGAAGGAGTGAAAAACAATGTAAGGAAAAATTAAAATTGATTTAGAGGTGACTTATACACACCTGATATTGAACAACGGCATGTGAAAGATTTTTACACCGGGAAACGGTGTGAATGTGTGTTTGTGTGTGTGTGTGTGTGTGTGTGTGTGTGTGTGTGTGTGTGTGTGTGTACCCAGAGTGTAGCAGACTGGAGGATAGCACCACATTATCAAGATGCTCAGCACCCCAGCTCAGACGGAACGAGTCCTTTTCGTTCTCTTTAGACAGTGCCGATACCTACAGACCAAGAAACATCAGCATATTCTCAAATATTCTAAACTAAGGATACCTTAAGTAAGGTTATCTTAGATAGCTAAACCAACAAAATGACAACCATTCACTTTTTGTATGCGTTGTCCTCACCTGGTGGCTTGTAAGCATTTCTTCGATGAGAACTCCCTCTCTCTGATGGAAACTTTGGTGAATGGGAGTGTGCTGCGGCCTGTTGGAAAAGCAAGTTGGACTTTCGGAGTGTCTTTGTATGATCTGTCTGTTTGTATGTTTGCATGCGCATCATGGCAGGTCAGTCAACAGCAGTGGATGAAGGTATGAGTGATGTGCCATCACCCGCTTCAGACATGTGCTGTCATTTATTTATGTAAAATTAGACTTTTTGTTAAGTGTGAGTATGTGTGTGTTGTTTGTGACCTGTCTAGGTTGTGGCTTATGTAGCTGAAGTCTCCGTAGTGTCCTGGCAGAGAGTCATCTCCCAGCTCTCTGAGATCTTCTGCTCTCAGATACTCTCCTCCATCACCTGTCATGGTGTCCTCACCTGGGAAACAAAGATGTGCCATTTGAGATATTGTATAGAAAAAAAGATTCTATTTTGTGTGTAACTAAAATTGCTGTATGTCCACCTGGCCAGGAAGCTCTGGATCCTTTATGACTGTATTTATTTGAAAATGTCCACAATCCTGCTGCTTGTCCTTTCCATCTAAGCTCATTGAACCACATGAGAACTTCCAGTCTCAGGCTCCTTTTTACCAAATTTGCAGCATACCTGCTGCGATTTGAAACATGAGATCATTTTCTTCTTGTTCACTTTGACACGTTTCACTCATCAGAACAAACACCATACTTCCAGCACATGCGTGAGCACGTGAGAGCCCTAAAGTAGGACTCACAAATGTGTCTGCAATTTGTGAGTGACGATCATTTGTGAAATGTGACGCTGTGTCTGAGCAGTGCTCGCAAATTGCCTTTGTGAAAAGGGGTCACTGGTTCTGAAGACTTGACGGCATTGTGGAAAATGTATTTTTGTTGGTCAGCGTTACTAAATCAGTGCATTCCTCAATCATCCATAATCATCATAACTGTCATGATCGTATTCCACAGCCTCAAACATTTCATGCAGTTAGTTTCCACCATTGCATTAACACACAATCAACAAAGTTCTGATTACACCGTATAAACACGGTGTTAAATCAAGGAAGTTCTGCTTATGTAAAATCAGGTATATAAACAGCACAACAACAAACCCCAGCCATATTAACTGCACATACTCAAAAATACTTACAAAAATCTCAAAATTCATTGTTTTAGCAAAAGGTAAATGCATTACTGCACACAACCAATATGATCACACCCATTAGTGACAAGAACACAAATATAGTCCACACCAAGCTGGCAGAGCAGGGCACACATTTTGCAGTACCTTCCAGCTCCACAGACATCTCAGATAATGGCTCGTCCTCCAGCCTCAAAGCTATGAAACATACAGCTTTAAATCCCCAGCTACAAAACTACATCACCCACAATACACAGCTCTTTATGATTACTGAACAAAGGGAATGAGAACTAACACTTTTTTATGCAAGGTCAATTTTGAGTTATAGTATCTGATGATAGGGGTAGCCTAAACACCTTAGCCAGTCCCTTTGTCTGTAAAGCAACAAGCTTGATATGGACCAGTAAAACAGTAAGGTCAGTGTTTTTTTGCTTTCTCTGCTTAAAGTAACTTACCTTCTTCATCAGACACATCAAGGATCTCAGTCATGGTCTCAGGGACATTGAGCTTGTGTTTCTCTGAGACCTTCTGACGTGACCCCCATTCACAGTCATGGAAAAAGAAAAACATAAAAGACAAAAGTTAACAGGGTTTTCTGGGAAATTTAGGAGAAAACTTACTAGTATCACAAGCTTACCGTTGTGGTAGTGATGACCTCCTCAGTGACGACTTTCAGTGTGTCCACTACAGAGATGTAACCCAGACGTCTGGCAATAGACAGAGCCGTGTTTCCATACTAACAGAAAGACAGAGATGACAGAGTGTTCATCTGGCATAAAAGTGAGATTACACATTTACTTTTTTTTTTTTACAATATTTTGCTTATTAATGAGAAGAGAGTAACTAACATGTTTTTTTCCCTTACCACTGTAGTAGAATTAGGCTTGGCGCCATGTTGTAGCAACACATTGATAATGTGTGTGTTCCCTTGTTGTGCTGCCTGGTGAAGGGGTGTGTAACCATTCTATAGAACGAAGGAAGGAGACGAGATTTTATCACTGTAAAAACTGAAATCACAGAGAATTGAACTGTACTATGTCTTGTGCTTACTATTGCAGTTTAAACTGATCAGAGTTTCTACACTTCAAGTTTGACATTTGAATTGTACCTTGGTTTTGGCGTTGACGCTGACACCCTGCTGTAACAGGAAGTTCACCATCTTGGCATTTCCATAGTGACAGGCCACTATCAGAGGGGTATATCCGAGCTGAAGTGTAGAGGGGATGGGGAGATGATACAGAGGGAAAAAAAACAGTTATTTGCCTGATGTGTTTTACTTATTTGTGAAGAAGCTGTGTATAGCAACAAACTGTCATAGGTACAAAGCCCTCTGAATGATGTAGATGTGTGATGTGGACATTGCCATGCTTCCCAAAAGCCAGTAGGTGGCAGATATGCTGAATTTGTATATACGTGTTACTTTTTGTGATTTACTGGTTGGGAGATTCTTCACATTTAAAAAGCAGCTAGTAAACACAACCTCCTGCAGTGAATGCAGACAAAATAAGCAACAATAAGCTTTTATAATTCCATGACTTCACCACAGAATTCAAAAAATCCCTGTCTTGTATGAAGTCTCCACTTGCATGAAATGACATGATTAGTGACTAGATTTTGTCTGTGTATGCCTTTTAATGTGTTTGTGTGTACATTCGCGCGCGCGTGTGTGTGTGTGTGTGTGTGTGTTTGCACCTTAGTTTGCTGATCCAAGTTGGCATCATGTTTGGCCAGTACTTCTGCTGCATTGACCCTGTCTTCTTGGGCTGTGAGGTGCAGAGGAGTCAGTCCACTCTGTAACATACAAAGCACAGAGTTCTCTTAGTGGCTTTGTGTTGTGTGTCTCTGTGTGTAAGTACTTTGGTTAAACACATACACACACAGTGTTATTTGGGCCACTGCAGAAAAACACTACCCTATAACTCAATCCCTGTTGCATATTTTGAATGGTTGCAAGATTAGAGACATAAGATTCTGTGCTTATGTCCTTAATCTTGCAGATTCTTGAAAATGTGAGAACTGTGAGAAATGTGAGACGTATCAGAACGTGTCTGCGTTTTTGTGTGACCTTGGTGACTGCGTTGACGTGAGCTCCTTTGCCCAGCAGCAGGTTGGCCATCTCAGCGTGTCCTTCCTGGGCTGCCAGGTGCAGAGGGCTGACTCCCTGCTTGGTCAGAATGTTGGTCTCTGCTCCATACTGCAGCAGCGCTAATGCAATGTTTGTCTGGTTCTTTTTGGCTGCAATGTGGAGGGGCGTGTAGCCATTCTGGAGAGGGAGGAAGGTGAACAGTTACGTGCTATAACAACAACTCAATGTGGGTAAAATTCACCCTATAGATTTTAAACAGCAGCTGAAACAGCAGACATTTATGTTTTTTCCAGTGCACCTAAAATCTAAAACATCAAGAATATCTCAGATTTTGGTGTCAGCTCTTAAGCTCTCCGTATGCCATCACTACTATAATGTAAAATCCTCAACAAGATCACAATTAGGTTGAATATCTTGTGGTAAGCTGAGGAAAAGGGTGTACCCAAAAAGTAAACTGCAGTGCTTGATCACAAATAACTGCTACAGCAGAATGCAACACATATAAACCATAGTGTTGAAGTGCTTTCAAAGTACTTTTCTTCTTTAAAATCCTTTGTCTAACCTTTGCAGTTGCATGAGGCGATGCCCCTTTATCCAGCAGCAGCAGAGCCACATCGCGGTTGTCATAATGAGCTGCCACATGTAGCGGAGTTAGGCCATTCTGTAAGAGGAAGCATCTGATGAATTTATTGATATTTCTGTTATGGGACAGTGTACCTTTATGATTCTATAATCAGTCTACTTCAGAGACACAAATTAATTCTAGTCAGAAACTAAAAGATTCAGTGCACTGTGTATCTCACTGAAATGAATAACCTCAGACCTTGAATCTGACTATATATGTTCTATTCAAATAAAGTGTATAGATAATCATGATTTTCTGTTCACCTTGCCAGCATCATCAGTGAGAGCTTTGCGTTGAAGGAGAAGTTTTGCTACATCAAGGCTTCCATGCTTGGCTGCTACATGTAATGGAGTGAATCCTTTCTGTAGATGGAAAAGGGAAAAGTTGGTTTCAAACCTGCATGTCCAAACTGTTAATGTTTCACTGGATATTTTACAGCCTATATAAGAATCTTGTATCCGTTGGTTTGATTAGGTATGTCTCGGTCTGTGTGCATCATGTTCTATCCTCTGCTCACCTTCGTGGCCAGTGAGTGTGAGGCACCGGCCTCCAGCAGGACGGCAGCAGTCTCTACCTGGCCCTCCCTGGCTGAAATGTGGAGCGGAGTGTAGCCGTTGGTGGTGGCAGCATCTGGATGAGCCATGTGCTGCAGCAGCAACTGGACAATATCAGTTTTACCCAAACGGGACGCAATGTGGAGGGGAGTCTGGTCCTCCTGTGGTTGATGGATGAAAAGGATATACAAATTTGAGTGGAGAGGTAATATGGGAGAGAAACAAAAGAAGCCGAGAGACAGGTAGAGGCAATGGAATTAGAAAAAACAGACACACAGTAGCCAGAGCTGAGGCAGGCGACATGACCCATGAGTATGTGTAATTCAGTGGATAAAATATGCTTATTTATGATTTATGATGATACAGGAATAAAACAGTGATTAACTCTGATAATGCGAAAGCTGACTTACCCTGGCCATGGCATCCACCAACGCTCCATTCCTCAGCAAACAGCGAACCACTTCCATCTGACCTGCTCGTGCTGCCATGTGGAGAGCTGTCTCACCACGCTGATATGCAAAGACAGAACATTCACAAGCACTAAGATGCTGTGCTGAATGAAACACTCATGATTTCTGAGAATACCTGCTAGGTGGTTGCATTAGGAAAACTGCCTATCCGGTTGGAAAAATGCTGTTTACTTTATATTTACTGACTACAGAGAGCTGAACAAACTATTTGTCAGTACTCACAATGTTACGGACGTCAGGAGATGCTCCGTTCTGTAGCAGAAGTAAAACAATGTTGAGGTGGCCCATGAAGGCAGCTACGTGGATGGGAGTCAAACCAGACTAGAAAAAAAAGAGACACAGCGAGAGAGAGGCAGGAAGATGAGCATGAAAAGGAAAGTTTCATACAGAAAAGTGTATTTATAGATGCTATGCTGAGACATCCCCACAAAGTGTCTCACCTCAGTAATGGCCTGAATGGAGGCTCCATATTTGACCAACAGTTCCATCACCTTCACCCTGTTCTTCTTACAAGCGATATGGAGAGGAGTGAAACCATTCTGGTAGAGAGAGTGAAAGAGAAATAAACAGATAAATACTATATCTAAGTACATCTGGAGGAGGAAATGTAGTTTTATTTTATTATCGGCCCCATATCTGATTTGTGAGTCTGTGTTAATGTATATTTTTGTGCTTGTGCAGTTCTTATTTCCTGTAAATCCCTACCAGTGCTCTAATATTGGGATTGGCCTTCTTGTCCAGCAGAAGCTTGGTGACTCTGTAGTGGCCACAGTGAGCTGCGACGTGAAGCGCTGTAAGGTAGTCCAGTGTGACATCATCAACAGGCGCCTTGTGCTGCAGCAGGAGTTTAACACACTCTATGTGGTCTCCCTGGGCTGACATGTGCAGTGGGGACAGTCCGTTCTGTGTGACGACAAAAGTGATGATACATGGATGGATGCAAAAGGTCAGAAAAAGCAGTTCATTGAAGAAAGAGATGGCAGAGATGAGAAGAAAAAGGAGAAGCCACAAGTACAATATATTGTGTGTTTTCCAAGTGGTTTTTTATGTAGATCAACTGTATCCTGGAACAAAAAATCCAGGATAAAACTCCTAAAAACTTAAAAAGTCAAGACATTTATTTAGTGGTAGAAAAAATGGGTGTACTGACCCAGTAATGGCCCAGCTGTACACTACCTTGGTTCTGGCTAAGATGGGAGCTCCTCTCTCCAGCAGAATTTCCACTGCTGGGTCATGTCCACTCCTGGCTGCACAGTGCAGGGGGGTCAGCCCATCCTGTGGAACAAGCACACACCCACAGACAAAGGCACAAACACATAAATATACACAAAGTCTAGACATTAAACCTGTTTGTCTGTTTGGACAAAAGAGGCAACTGACAAGTGGTTGGTATACTCTGTTAAGCAGTCACTAGGGGGTAGCGGCAGAATTATCACAATTTAATAAAAGTTGATGTCCAGACTTTAATAAGAGTCTCACCCTGGTTTTAGCATCTATCTGAGCCCCTCGGTCCAGCAGCAGGGCCACCATGTTGGTGTTGCCTCTCTTGGAGGCCACATGGAGAGGCGTTATCCCATTCTGACAAAGAAGGCGAACAAACAAAGGAAAGTTAACTTTACCACAAATACTGTTCAATTTACACAGCAAATATATAATTCATGGTTGTGATTGGGAGCTGACATTAATGTATTCAAATCCCATTCCAATCTGTTTAAATAATAGTTTGTATGATTTTAATTTTTCTGTTTCTGTTGAGTTGAGGCAATAATAGAAACTTCCAGTCTCAAGAAAGCAATGCAGATGAAAACATGCAAGAACAAATGTAACCTTTGACAGGCAGGGGGAAATGCAGTTAATAAAGGGTAAGATTAAAAGGGAAAGTTTACTATGGTAAATAGTAAACACATTGTTCTGCAAGCCTCAAAGTGAAAATGCACACGTCAAGTTTTAATTGCAGCAGTACAGAGAGTATCTTGATATGCTAAGAAGTGGAAATGGGGCGCTACCCTGGCTGTGAAGTCCACAGCAGCTCCTCTGTTCAGCAACAGGGTGGAGACATTCACGTTACCATAGTGAGCCGCGATGTGCAGAGGGGTGAACCCACTCTGTTTGAGACAGACAAGGAGAAAGGAGGGAAGGAGAGAGTGAGAGGGAAAGGAAAAGTTGAAGGACACAAAAAGGAAGAAAGAAGATTTGTTGAAACAGCAGGTGAGGAAAGAAAGAAAGAAAGAAAGAAAGAAAGAAAGAAAGAAAGAAAGAAAGAAAGAAAGAAAGAAAGAAAGAAAGAAAGGAAGATCATATTTTTCTGTAGCAAATACAAGAAAGAAGCCTGACTCTACTGAAGGCAGTATTATGATGAGGCAGCATGCTGAAAAAAGAAACCAGACACATCGGTGTGAGAAGAAGCATAAAAAAATGAGCATACCCCAAAATAGCACATGCAATACATGATGCATGCAAAAACCCTGTAATTCTGCCATGCTAAAAAAAACATATGATGAAAAAATCAAAGCAGTTTGATTTTTGGATACTAAAAGTTCAACATAAAGGACATTAAAAGCCAAAACTGAAATACACAAAGCAACTACGCACGATGTGTATCTGCTTGGACGGACAAATGGACATTTATATATAAGCTATATATATATAAATATCTACAGTACATAGTTGTAGGTGGGTTCACTCCTTACCTTCCCATTCTGATAGACATGGTGCAATTTAATTAAGAAACAGAGTTAACTTAAAGATCAACAATGTGTTTCAGAGAGGAAAAACAATGCTATCAACGTGCTTAGAAGTAAACATGCACAGAAAAAGAGCAATACCTAAAGAAGTGAAATTTCATTGGAATTCTGTCAGTGTTTCAATAAAAAATCTGTAATGCTAATATATTTTAAAGAATGATTTATTAATTTAAAAAAACAGAAAATAAAGAAAGAAATGTAAAACAAATAATCTATAATTAAAATGCAATAAACTAACATTCTCTGGGATATATTAATACAACACAATGTCTTTTACTGTCAGCCATGCAGGAGTGTGTAGTACAGCATATTCAGCTGCATGCATTTATATTAATGGTACATAATTCTGACATGCAGGACGTCACAAGTCCTCGTTAAATAAGGGAAAGATCAGGACAACAGAGCTGAAAGAGATGGTCAGAAGTGACAAAAAAGGATTTAAATGAAGTGGTGATGAGTCTGTATACCTCCGTGGTTCTATTGACCATCATCTGGTTAGGACGCATAGAGAGAGAAAGGGGGGATAGGGTGTAGGGTTGTTAGGGAAAGGGCTTATCACAACATTCACATAAAACACAGGGTAAGTTTGCAAGGTCACACAAAGAGCTAAGACAAGGAAGCAAACAACAAAGCATTCTAAGAGAGGCTCTGACCATTAATATTATTATATTCCTAAATGGACACGCAAATGATCGATAAAATGAATACAACTGTCAACATGAAAAATTATCCATTCAGTCAGATGCATCATCACACACTTCCTGCCACCTACCTGCATGCTTCCCTCAATTCCTCCTTCCCTAGCCCCATTTTGTAATTACACTCTCCCCTGCTTTCTGTTCATATTCTCCCTATATATCTCGCTCCACTCCCATCTGGCACTCCACCTTCACCCTTCTCCTCCCTCCATCAATTTCTCCCTGCTGCCCTCCCTCACCTTAGACTGGACGTCAGCGTTGTGGTCGTTCTGGAGCAGCAGTGCGGCAGACTTTGTGTCGTCCTTGCGGGCTGCGATGTGCAGGGCTGGGAGGCGGACCTTACCCTTGGTGTCGTGCTCCAACAGCAGGGAGACCACTGAGTTGTGGCCCTGCTGGAGGGCGATGGCCAGTGGAGTGAAGCCATCCTGGAGGAACAGAGAAGAAGAAATGAGAAAAATTCAGAGTGAATGACTACAATCAATTTAGGGGAAAGGAAAGGAAGTAATAAAGTATTTAGCTTTATAACAATTAGTACAATTCAACACATATAACAGGTATCTTACACACAAACGTACCTCTGTTGCAATGCTTTGGTTCCCTTCATTTTCCAACAGGTATTGCACCACCTCCAAGTGACTCTCCTGGGCTGCCATGTAGAGTGGAGTGAAGCCATTCTGTACAGGCAAATGCATTCAGTCCATACACACTTCTTAATTTATCATCTAATAGCTTTTGATCACTGAGAAGTTTCTCACCTGTGACTGAGAATTGATATCTGCTCCTCTCTTCACCAGTAGTCTGACTACCTCTTTTTGTCCGGCCAATGAGGCAATATGGAGGGCAGTGTTTCCTTTCTGCAGAGAAAAACAGGGTTATCAAAAGTAAAAGTACTTATTCTGCAGTAAAATTATCCCTGTCAGTGTTTAACTGTTATATATATGATGTTTTTGATTAATATTACTGCTGCATTAATGTGTATGTTGCATTTTATTGCTGTAGCTGTTTAAGGTTGTGCTGATTACTACTACTTTATATACTGTTGGGTAGTTGAATCCACAGCAACGCATCAAGTTCTATAAGATGATCATATGTTTGTAGTATCGCTGTCGTGTGAGAACCATGTATCTCTAAAAAGTCAACTTTTAATGAGCTCAGAAAAACAGACCTGTTTTCAATTTTGTGCCAATGCATTTTCCAGCTAATCCAATCTTAAGAAATAGGATAGTTTTTTCTCAACCCATAAAGGAAACTTAATTTAATTTAAGTTTATCAGAAACATTCACATTCACATTCCATAACCAAATTATGCAAATTGATAATACACAAATGTTTTAATCTTGCATCTGTTTTTATTTTCAGGACATGAAGGTTATTGACTGATTAATATCAAAGACCATAGTTATGTCACTCCAAGGACATGGGCAGCAGGGTGAGATTCCTTGCTGGCTGTTTACTGTTGCTAGCTGTTAAACCTGACACATTAGACATCCAAAGAGTCACATAACAAACATCTTGCCAAGCAGCTTACCACACACTCACTATCAGCTCTCTCTCTTCTTACCAGTAAATGTACAATATCTAATCATGATGCAATCATGAGTCCACTATGACCTCTTTCAAAACTTGAAAAAAAATATATTTTAAATTTTGTTATAATCTCAATATAAATTTAAACAAGGAAGCCATCCAAAAGAAAGAATCCAGAAACATAAGACATTCTTGTTGGACAATAACACTTGGTTATTGTGAATATACAGTATAAAGTTACATAATTAAACTCTTTTAGACTTTGTCCCTCTTAAATCACCCATGTGTCCACCACAGCCCTTGTGAATCAAGTTTCAACGTTCAAGAGAGAAGCAGTGATTTACATAGTACTTTACAACTGATACCACTATATATTACTTACATTCATGTGCACTACATCCCGTCATCTCCCTCTTTCTCTTTCTGTCACCCAGCTGTCACTGTCCTCCCTCCCTCCTTTCTTTTTTTCCACATATCTTCCCCCATGTGGGGCTAAAGATATCGAACTGTGATATGTCCATAGCTGGAAAGTTCATAAAGCATGATAACTAACTAACATAACATGAATATGTGTATGTACCTTGGTGGAAGAGTCAACAGGTGCTCCTCTCTCCAACAGTTCCTCCACTAAATCCTTGTGTCCCTCCTTAGCTGCCAGATGTAGCGCATTCAGACCATTCTGGAGAGAAAAGAAAAAGACGTAAGATGTCAAGAAAACAAATGTGGTAGAGTGGTTATTGCATAGCTGAGTAGTTAATGTTAAGCCAGCAAGAATTAAGCCCCATACCATAGAACTTGGACAATACATACAGTACCTGCATTACATCATAGGAGGCAGAATATACAGGGAAGGGACACAATAACATCAACAACTGTACAATCCAGTGCATTGAAGTACAGTATTCAATAAATGCATACTACCCTTGTGAAGCCTACAGTATAATGTAAAGATGCTGAGTCTTGATGAGGCAATAATGTGAGGTGTTGTACTGCATTACACTGTATTGTACAGATGTTATTGTGTCCATCTTATGAACATTTAGGCCAGTGGTCAATATTACATTAGAACAATGTTATATGTAGTGCGAACATTTTCTTCAACAACATTGGGATCAGAATAAAAAAAAAACATTTGAAAATCGCGTGTAAAACATGCAATTAAAAACAACATTCAAATCTATTCACATAAGAAATTCTAACTTATCCTCAGATGATTTGCAGTTCTACAAAAAGTCAATAACAAAAAACAAACAACAAAACGCACTGTATCAGTCAAAGAAAATATGGCTGATTTTTTCCCTCAGGCATGTTTGGTGTGAGCGTTACATCAAAGGCCTCTGATCCATCAACCAGAGCTACAGGTTAGGAGCGGCACAAGAGGAGGAGAGTAGAGTGTAAATGTTCCACACTGACAGGCAATCGCAGCACAACTGATGTATTTATACAACACACATGCACACACGTATTTCCTCTGAGACAGTCATGTATAAACACAGAAGAATAATTCACCTCATCCTCCTCTTCTTCCATTCTGCGCTGTGTCTCTCTGAAACGCGCAAACTAAGAGAGTATTTTAAACCGTGACTTCTTATCCTTCAGGTTCTCTGCTCCTTTTCTCAAACTGAATGTCAGTCTCTCTCCGTTTTTAAGTCTTTTTTTTTTGTGCTCTTTTTCTATATTTTGCCTTCTTAAATGGTGCTCCAAGCTGGATTTAGAAGTGATGGAGCTCCGACCATTAACAGCGGTCCTCTGCCTCCTTCCACTATTCCTCCTGGTTTAGATCCAAGATTCTGGGTCTGTCTGCCTTCTTCTGCCCCCTGCAAGCTCTATAAGATAAGTTACAGGGTGGGTGCGAGGGGGACTGTGCCTCCTGGCTCTGAAGGCTCTCCTGGAACTGATGTAAGAGAGGAGCTGCTATGTTGCTAACACGTCTATCATTGCCCCCTTCCTTCCCTCGTGCACGTACAACACGAATGCACACACACAAATACCAAAATGAGTATACACACACACACGCACAGGCACACGCAGACGCACACACACACACACACAGACACACACACACACACACACACACACACACACACACACACACACGCACACACACTCTCACTCTCTCTGAGTTGCCAAATGCCAAACAGCCAAAAGGGTTCCATGTTTCTGCACAGTCATAGAGGGTATGTAGGACACACACACACACACACACAAACATGGATATTCATATTTAGAAGCCACTGAAAATGTCAACCTTTCAAAAAGAAAAAAAGAGGGCATTCCTCAGAGGTCAAAGTATCTAAGTGAGCGTCTGGTCAAGTGAGTGACTGTGTCGAAGATATAGGACATGACTTTAAAAGGTAAAAACGAGAGCCACCATCATGTCCTAGAATAAAATACTTAAAAAGGCATAGATGTCTTTATGCAAGAAGAATCCAATTAGAAAGCTAACTTACTGTAGCACAAATGGCCCTTTGATAGGGTCATGCTTAAGTTTCTTGACCAAATCTGAGTCAGCCAGAAGCCAACTGAAGAACTATTTCCACACATCTTATTCTTACCACTTTACATCAGCCTTACACCTGCAGAGTGAAAACACACTAGAAAAGTGAACTCATAATTAAAAATCTTTCACCCTGGTTGCAGTTACATTACACATACTGTACACTGTGCACACTAGGGCTGCAATAAATGATTCTTTTCAGTATCAATCTATCTGTCAGTTGTTTTTTTCAATTAATACATTTATCACTTAGTCTGTAAAATGTCAGAGAATTGTGAAAAATGGTCATCACAATTTCCAAGAGCCAAAGGTGACATTTTCAAGTTGCTTGTTTTGACAAAAACCCAAGATATTACATACATAAATACATACATTTGAGAATCCTGTAACCAGTAAATTGTTGACATTTTTGCTTGATAAATGACTGAAACAAATAGTCAGTTATTAAAATTATTGTCAATACATTTTTTGTTGATCGATTAACTGACTTATCTTTTCAGCACTAACATGGACATCATCATTATTATAATCATTATCATCACCACAGTCATGAGGTGATGGGTGTAGGTTGGTTTCTATGGACAAATGTTCATCGGGTTTGTCAGGTCGCGCTGCCGATGCCTCTTCAGTAAATCATAAATCACATTACTCAGTCAGTCAGTGACATTTTCACTGCAGTGCCGAGTGCTAAGGCGAGATGAAACAACTTCTAAATGTGAGACTAGATGCTCTTTGTTGCGGTTTGACCATGCAGAAAGTTTCAGTTTCAGCCGTCAGTTCTGAAATGGTGGACTCACTGACACAGCAAGAATTATGCAATCTCGTTAGAGCGTTTCAATCACATTTCAACCATTATGTATTCCAGGAGAGACAAGCAAAAGCCACAACGGACTCACATACACACACTCTGTCACACAAACTGATCTAAATCTCCTTTTCCTCTGAGCTGTAAGTGAAAGCTTCATTTAGCTAATGGACGTTGAGCCCAACACAGTGATCCCTGGCAGTTTGCGGTGCTTCCTGGCAGGAGGGACACAGTTGAGCTCCGTCCAACGTAGATTAATATTCGCGCCCCTATGACCGCTGACCTTTGTTATAATCACACGTGGTAATAAATGGTCAAGTTTATTTGGTGTTGTTTTATAGGCTGTAAGTGTCAGAGGGGATGAATGTTGGAGGAAGAAGAGGAAATAATGTAAATGCGTGCAGATTAAAGAGTAATATCACTCACCAAGGATTAACATTTGGGTAGATTATCAGGAGAAGTCTGGCCTTTAATTGTGAGGACATGGAAACAGCTCACATACACAAACAGACAAACGACACACTCATATGGAACAAACTCTCTCTCTCTCTCTCTCTCTCACACACACACACACACACACACACACACACACACACACACAGAGATAAGTCTACTGTCTTCCCTCTGCAATTCCAAAATGGGCAGATCTTATATTATAGACATACAAAAACATGCTTGTGTCACACTGCCTAAAATCTGGGAGCTAAAGTTATCTGTCAAGAAGGTGTTTTATTTATCTCATTCATTCTGTGGATTTGGCCGACAGGGAGTGTATCTCTTTCTCTCCCTCTCTTTAACTAACTTGGACAGCCTTCTGCCTTTGGCGCCAGACTCTGGCCCTCGCCACCTTGTTGCTGCTTTCTAGGATCTGCCTCTTCAGTTATTAATGAACACACCGCCAAGGGCAACACTCAAAATTCCTGTGTGACGTTCCAGCGTCTCCACTGAAACCACTGATAAAATTACATCTACTGTTATTAATTTTAGGATACATTTCCTGGATCATATCTGACCACATTACAGTGGACGTTATAGTGTAAAACACTCTGACAATTTTGAAAATAGGATGTTATTCATTTTATCCAAGTGATAACACTGTGCTGATATTTGTAAATAGCTGACCCACTTACACAAATCCAATTTGTACGATACAAAGGTTACTTAATTTCAAAGTCACTGCAGATTAATTGATTATTACTTCCAATTAACCAGACTGCACATTTTAGACTTTCATGTCTGTTGGTGCTCTTATCAACAGAGCTCTGACTCTATTGACTGCAATGCTGAAAGTACTCTTACAGATAATGATTCTGTAATTGTGTGGAGTGCTTTTCCACTGACATGATTATGATCCACTAATTTCCTTGAGAGCAATTTTGATGTTAATCACAGGTAACGCAATACTTTTGAATGATCATCTCCTATCACTGTGGTGGTTGTGGAAATTGTTATTTCTTGAATATCATTATAGTTCAAACGGCATCATATCCGGGCAAAATGTCAATTACCACTGCCAGGATGGTCATACCACTGTGTTGGAAGAAACCTCTCCTCAACTGCCATCAACATGAAATATCCATGCAGATCTATGGCATTACAGTATATTGGCCTCTCTCTCAGAAACAGTCACACACACACACACACACACACACACACACACACACACATATCATCATCATCATCATCATCATCACTGGGATATATATGAAAATGTCACTTGCATTTTTGGTCACCTGACAAGGGCTCAAATGTGATCATCTGACCCTTGACAGATACTATGAAGGGCAGGGCTCTCCTGTTGCAGGGAGGGAGCTGTGTTTGTGTGTGTGTGTAGAATCACAGCCCAGAATAGTCAGGCTTCCCTCTTTGTGCACAAAACAAAACCCATGACAACAAGTAGTAGAGCTATGGGTGGGCAGATGCCACTTCCTGTCTGCCAGCCAATTACAGCCCCGTGTATAAATAGTTGCTATTAAACTGCTGGAAAATTACAAAAGGCCAACAGCAATGAGACAGCACAAAATATGAGGAGCTAACGATGTGCATGCCCGCACACACACACACACACACACACACACACACACACAGAGATGCACATAGCCACACTCCCCATGCTCTGTTAAGCTACCTTGTGACTACTGTAAATCATATTGGCATAGACAGGGGGGGGGGGCATTTCACCCCCCGATCCCTCCTCCTCAGTGGAATGTGGGGTAAGAACAGCTGTCAGAGGGACGTAGATCTGTCAAATACAGCTGAGATTGGAGGGAAGAATGGGTGTGGTCGTGGGGGGAAGAGGAATGTGAGGGTGGTTATGATCTTGTGAGGGCGGCCTGGCAGGTTAAAGTATGCGCTGACCTAGCTCAGTTGTGTGATGCCACCGTGACACAGCAGCGTGAAGGTTAGATTCAGCAGGTTTGACAGACCAGTTAACAGCTTTGACCTATACTGTGACAGTAGCATGTACTGTAATGTATGTGCTGTATGCTACTAGCACATGTGCACAATGAACCATTAAACAACAGATTTCAGAAAACATCTCAAACAATTCTGACCAGATGTGGTTCAGATGAATATTCAGAACCCAATCAAAATAAAAGAAGAAGCAAACTTTAGTGATATTGCTGTAGCTGCTGTTGAATGGACATGAGAAATGTATTTACTTCAAAAAAGACAAAAACTACTTAATTGACTATAAAACAGCTAGTTTTCCTTGACTAAAAATACAAAAAAAAAGAGATCTAGATGACGATGAATGAATACAAAATAAGTACAACTAATACTGTATGTCCTTAAGTCACAAGACTTAAGACCTTCCATAAAATCCTTCCATGACTTTGTGACCCTGCATTGTCCTCTAATGTGTTTTGTTGCTAAGCCTTTGCAAGATTTGCAAGATTTGCAAGATGCAAGAAACCAAGCAATATGAGGTCATCTGCTGAAAAGCATACATTAGCACATGCTGCCTGTCACAAATATGGTGACTTAACTTGATAAGGCCAATATGACAATATGATGCAAATAAGACTTGACTATATCAAAACTAAGCACTCAGTGTCCTAAACTGAATCAAGACCTCATAACAAAAACCCAGGAATCCAAAAAATAATTTGCAAAGATAACACAGGAAAGACAATGCACATCATACATCGCAACAGAAACGTCATCACGCACCAGGTGCTAGATGTAGCCTCTGTTGAGGCTGGTAACAAGTTTCCTTACCTGGTTACAGGTGCTGATGTCTACTCCATTTTTCAGGAAGTCAAGGACTTTGTCAATGTTCCCCGCTCTGGCAGCCCGCAGGAAACTGGTGTTACTGTCAGACTAGAGAGATGAAGACAGGAAGGAGGCTAATATTAGGAACAGGAATACAAGCATGTTTTTGATTTTCGGTTTCAGGTCTACTTTTGGTATTTCTGGTAGAGGTGGAATATATTTAAAGGTAACAGTAAGGGTTAGTTCAGAACATATTTAGGTCAGACTGTTAGTCTGATTATGTCTGTCTTATTATTTACAAGTTATTTTTTTAACCCCATGTTTTTGTCTTAGTTCTGTTTACTTACACATCAGCATTAAAAAAAGTCAATTTAGAAAGATGGATGTACTGTAGCTTGTTATTGCAGTGTATGGTGGGAGGTAATTTGATATAAAAAGCTAATACAGAGAGTTCAGAAACGGTTTTATGGTTTTATGGAAGTCAGACTTCCTGATTGTATCAATAGTGAGTAGCCTATTCTAAATTTAACAACCAGACATCAAGGCTGCACAAGCAGCTGCAACACACACACACACAAACACATATACACTTCTACCAGTCTATCTGTGACAAGCCAATATCAGCCAATAATATAAGTGTGCTGATATATTAAGTGCTGCAAATAACAACTATTTTCACTATCAATTACTCTGTTGATTTTCGATTAATCAATTACTCATTTGGTCTATAAAAATATCAAAAATTGTGAAAAATGCACATGAAAATGTCCTGAAGCCCAAATTACTGACACCTAATTGAAACCCCAAAGAATTCAGTTCACTATCATCGATTAATCTACTAATAATGAGCATTTACAAAGATATTACTTCACAAAATGTATGGAGCTCCTATTCTGCTACATGAATACCACACTACTTTTGCAAAGGACTACTGGCTGTATTTATTTGCTGACCAGGTTTGAACCTCTTCTTAGTGGGGTTAAGTCAGTCAAACACCACTGGGTGTTAACTTGTGAGGTCAGCACAATCAAACTCCCCATCGCATGTCTGGGATGAGGCCACACCCCTGTGTAGGCTCAAGGGTCAAACCTCTCCTATGGGATGTCACCACACACACACACGCACACACACCAGCAGCAAATAGATTAACACATGTTTTCTTGAACACTTCCTCAGTGCTGCACACGAACCGTGTTTCTCTCTCCACCTCTTACCAGTGAATCATCAACATCAGATCCAGAGTCAGCAGTTCCGTAGAAGTCAGTGTGATGGTTTAAAGCTTTGTCACTCCCACTGGTCTTTAAAGCTTTATCAGATCCACAGGCCTTACATGTTGCTGCATTACCCATGGTTACCATCCAAATCAGTTGGTAATTTCCCAGTTATGCCTGAAAACTGTGGCCTGTCTTCATTCACTCCACTCGCTGTATGGTATTATATGGTCCACAAAAGTCCAATCCTTGTAGTTTCTCACTTTGTGTCTTTACGTAAAAACCTCTCCAGTCCACTTTCCTGATGTGTGGCTGCATCAGTCAATCTTACAATCCATTAAATCTGTCCATGTCTTCCGTCCAAATCTCACTTACTTCACTATTACCACCACTCTCGCCACTCCCTGTGCCCTTTTATCCCTTGCCCAGCAAAAACTCTTCAGTCTTGGATACCTCTTCCTCTGTCTTAGTGTGTGGTGTGAGCTGAGCCTAGCCAAGGCCCAGTCCTGCCTACTCTTCCTCTACCTCTCCTCTCTCTCTCTGTAGGATAACAACTGCAGCCATAAACACTTAACCCTCACTGTCTCTCCCACCTTGGCTATTTTTACCTTTCCAGACCCTCTTTTCAGTGAAGACCACAACCCCTTGCTGTGTGTACCCAGGGTGGGGTCAACGACAGCTGGGTTTGAGTTGGGCTGGAGACCGCATGGCCTGCGGTGCTCTCCAGGAACGCCAAGGGTCATGATGGCGAGCCTCAATGCAGTACTCAGATCAAATTTCAGTCACTTACAACCTTACAGTAGAAAATGTCTGATATGTAGACATGGTTCAGAAAACTGCATGGGGTTTCATCAGAGCACATGTTTTTATAGCCATGATTACGGAATATTCCAGATACTGGTTCATACTTTGGATAACAAGTTTATGCCTCTTCAGACTGTAAAAAAATGCACATCATAGACTTGCAAACAGGTAACAAAACCAGCAGCATTACACAGAATCCAGCATTATACAGCACATGTGTCAGTATTGTCTGTGTTATAGTATGTTTTTTAGTCACTTCTTTGCTTTGCCTTTGCTGTCTCGTTCCTCTCTCTGCCAAGCAAACACACACACAAACAGAGATTGGATTGATTGAGAAGAAGCTGTAATCTCTGTATCTGCACAGGATTTGATCTGCAGTCAGTCATGTAATGGAGGATACTGGATTATAGACTGTACTCTGTCCAAGTCTATGCTTACATTGGCGGAACATCACAACTCTACTCAGTATCATAAACATCTCATTAGCAGCTGCATTTATGTGCACACAAGGCTACTTACGGTAATTTGTTACCACTGTCATGGCCTGTATTATGAGACCAAGTATACTCACACAGTATTTATTTGATGAGGACTGTCAAACACAGGTTTGATCCAAATAAAGTAACCTGAGTGTGTGGCAGTATCTTTAAGTGAAAATTAGGCCACTTGATCTACTCAGAGGTCATTCAATCTCTTCAACCACTACTAACTACTCACAAATGTTTTGAGTAGATTAGACATTCCTTTTCTACTTATTAGTTGTATTTGTGTTTACATCATGGCTACAGAAAATACTTCTTATACTTTACCTCATAGGCTCGTAGGCATCAGTTACAATTGTCCATCAGAACACCTCAGACGTTTGATTCAACAGTTAAACCACCATTTCACATCAGAGCTTAAGGTTAAACTCCAAGTAACCATAGCAACAAAACTATTTCTTTAGTCTACATCACCAGTTAAACCAAAAGTGTGTCTACACAGGAGGAGCAAGTGAAACGTGAGCTGTTATGCGGCCTGTGTAGACATGTATTGTGTTGTAATAAGAGAAAATAATGGACTCGGTGAAGGAAATTTCTTTGACTCAACTTTGTCCATTACTTTCTTTTTTTCATTCTCCATGAACTTGTACTTCATACCATACCTAACATATTCTTTTATTTCAAATATTACCAAAAGGTTACTCCATACAAGGTCTGATACCACCAACATGTGACCTCCCTCTGAGCTTGAGCCTTTCTCACATCTGTCATCTGTTCCACCATCATCCATCTCCCCCACACTACATAATAAATCATCTGAGAGGACAGCAGGACAGCAAACCACAGCACACTGTACGGTCAACCACATCCACATCTGTGCAACCCCCGCAACCCACTCTCACACGCAGTGACCCAACACCAACGCTTACAGTATACTCTTAAGCCCACAAGAGCATGTGTGCTGGAAATCAAAATAGTAATGAGCACGATACATGACACAAACTTGTGAATGTGATTTTGTGTGTTTTACCAGGCGCTTTCGCTCGGCTCTCTCACGCTGCCGTCTCCTCCTCTCCCTGGCTTTCTGCAGAGCTCTGTACTCTGGATTTTGCTCAAGCTCTCGAGCTTTCTTCAGGTGGGCCGCAGCATGGGCCATGACTTCACCTTTCTAACTCTGTCTCAAAAAATGGTTTTACTAGGTTCTGAAGTTTCACTTTGTTAACTTTCATACGTCCTTAACTAACATTAAGTACCACATATACACTTAACCTTTGCAGATGCCAAAAAAAGAACTGTATTTTACTGTATGAATTATAAAAAGTAATTAAGCATCATGCTGTATAAACACTATGCTAATTCACAAAAAAAGTACCTTTCCAGGAAAGTTTCTGGTAATTTTCCAAATGTTTAAAAGAAATCCACCTTCAAAATAGTGTTTATCTGAACACTCCAAGTGAAAATGCAATAAAAAAGAATCCTTGGATTGGCTGAAAAAGGATCCTGTCTTCAAACTGACATTGGAAATAAAAAGCTGCTGACTATTTCCCCCTTTGCCTTCCCCTCCTCTTCAATTCTTCTATTTTCTTCTCTTCAGTCTTCTTAATCTTGTTGGGAGAAAGATCTGGAGGAGAATCAGCCTTTGTCCCTCCACATCAAGCCAGGAAACAACTACGGGATTTTCACAGTCTCACACAAACACTCAGAGGTCCACACATCCATATATGCCAAATGAAAATGAACCATTCCCATTCATGTGCATAAACATGAGACAGGGGGACAATGACTGACAAGGGTTGAATGATGAGAGTAAATAACCATCCGCTTACTCACTCCATATTCCAACACACACTTAAACACACACACACGCACACACACACACACACACACACACACAGGGGGAATGACCCGGTCCAGATGTACATGAAAACCCTACTCCATGTGAACAGATGTGGCTACAAAATGTGTGTGTGTGTGCGTGTGCGTGTGCATGTGAGTGTTAATGTGTGTATGTGAGCTACAGTCACAGGAAAGTGTTTATTGTGTAAGGGGTTTAGGGAAGCTGCATGCCAACAGCCAGCTGACTGCTCCACAGCTACTCTCGCTTACTACTGCTGTGAAAATGCACTCTATCCTGAGGGAAAGCAGAAAAGGAAGGTTAATGGGTGAGGAGGGGAGCTGGGGTGGATTAGAGGGGGAGAGCTGGAGAAAATAGGGCAAATAAAGTGAATATTAAAGCCATTTTGTGTGCAATATTCTTGTATTGGTGCCCCCCAGTGGTTGTATCAGAAAAGCTACCCCTCCATGGATCTGACCCAGGGACACTGATATAAATGGGCTAAAAGGATTTTCTTTGACTGTCTCACAAACTTATTCCAACACGTAATTTTGAAGAAGCTATAATCACGTAAAAATCTGACACATAGTGGCTTTAAAAGAACAGCATGGTGGAAACGAAACCCCACTTGGGTGCATTATCTGGTGATGGCTTAACAAAAGCCAAATTATTTGACATTTTAGTGCCGTCATCCGCAGTTGGTGAACAATGTCACACAGTTAGTTGGGTTTTCACGTGTGCCATTTTGGCTGAACATGAATCCAACATATTTCCTTTTTTTTTCTATTTTGCTTTCCATCTTCTTCTGTTCATTTCCCAGATAAAGTTAAAGGCTAAACGTTTTTGAGATGTTAGAGGATTTGTGCACTTACATGACCACAGAAGAAGGGCCAAAAGACACTGATGGTCTTCTTGTGTGTCATAGTTAACCCTCCTATCTGGTGATGAGTGTCATTAAAAGACCTTAAATCGAAGTGGGTATGAAGACATTTGACAGAGTTGTGTTCAACAGCAGGTTGATTTATGCAAAAATTGCAATCAATGCATTACTTCTGTATTTCTACTATACAGAAAAAACAAGACAATACAGGGGAAAGTGGGGGGAGTGAGGTATTAGGGGACATAAAGAAGACATAAATAAAACAATGATTAAATAAATTAATGAGCATGAAAAGAGGGGCAGCTGCAAGGAAGAGAAAGAAGAGTGGGGAGGAAGAGAAACAGGGTGAACTTGGGTACAGGCTGTCCTTCTGTGAGCAAGCAGAGAAGTCGGGACACACCACCCGGTCCAGAGGGGGACCAGTGAGCAGTGAGCACAGAACAGTGGCTCCCAATCACCTGCAAGTTACAGGCTTCACCCTGCATGAAGGGGAAAGTGGATTGGTCTGAATCTTAACTGCACTGCATCGTCGGTACTGGTGGCTGATGGAATATGATTTGACAGCTCGTGTGTGTGCATGTGTGTGTGTGTGTGTGTGTGTGTGTCCACCACCAGCAGATGGGTGTCAAGGTCTCTCTCTGTCAATGCAGCTAATGTTAGGGGTTTGAAATTTCAGCACCAGGGACACTAACTCACACCTCTATTTCTGTTCACACAGTTTGCCTGATGTGTTTTCACAGGCTCAGTCAACAACAACAACAACAACATCAGCAACATCTCTTTCTACCAGTAATCATGAATGGGACAGATCTGCTGAATCACTCCACACTGTAATGCGGTCTAAAATGTTCTACCCTGGTGCATACAGCCTGAGTGCTTCATTCGGTTCCATGATGATCCTGCTGTTGGAATATTTGTGTGGAAATATTCTGCTCCTCTGGCACTCTCTGCTGGTGAAACAGAGAATAAGGATATTTATAAAGCAACATCTATTGCTCTATAGAAGCTAAATAGAAGAAACAACAAAACATTAATTCAGTGATGATGACTGTAAAAAAAAAAAATAGAAGAAGGAATTACTTTCTGCTTCTGCTGAATTAATCTAACCAGTGCTTTTTTCTTTTTAAATTAGGGACAACTCACAGTTTGTTACCAAGCAAAACAGCCTAAAAACAGTTTTCCAGTGCTTCAAAAAGCCAAACTGTGCTAAAGATGACTATAACAGAATCTTGAAATGACTTATGTACACCAGTCCATGTCATGTCTTTATGTCCCGGTCTTTTAGCACTTGACATTACTCGATGTTTTTGACGTGGTCGTGTTTGATATGTGGCTTCCTAGGAATGGTTAACTATGTGCATATTATATAACTCGTCTAATCTTTTAAAGTCCTGAAAAGTAAAAAAAAACAAAGAAAACCTTCTCCATAACATACAGTATGCTGTACAAGGGCTAATGCAAAACTACTGTATTGCCAGACTTCTTGAGTTTCAGATTTAACAGACAGAATCTATAAGCTTATTGATCGGCATGTTAGTTGAGCCTGAAACAGTGTTACTTACTGTAATATTGTTACAGTTGTGTGTGTGTGTGTTTGAGTGTGTGTGTAGTATGTCTTTATTAATACTACCAGTATTCTACTAACTTTTCAGTGTCTATGCTGCAGAAAAGGCTGATCAATGACCTCTATTGATCCCTTCCATCACTCATGCAAGATAATGAGGATTAGGAGAATACATTATAAACTAAAGTGTGTGTGTTTGTGTGTGTGAATGAGTGTGTCCATTTAGGCATCAGATTACACTGAAGGGGCGGGTCCAAAAAGAGCTGATGTGAGCTCTTGTTTCTATTGCTTTAGTTGATCTCGCACATGGGGAGGGGTTAATGGTCTGCTTTTCATTTTATAGATCCAAAGGCTTTTATATGGCCCATTAGGACTCGATGATAGACAGATATGGGAGACACAGAGACCAGCACACGTATCCCAGCACGTGCCCGTTCATGTGCTTCAAATTGTGAGTGGATGTGTGTGCAGGTTTGGTGTGTACTTACTTCATCACACGCGCACACATTTACATGTACGGACATGCAAAAAGTTGCTCGCAGCCTAATGTGATAAATTATAAATAAATATAAATATATAAATAAATATAAATATATTATAAATTAACAAAAGTTTCACAATGTTCATGTTTATTCTGTGTCTTTTGTGTTTGATTTTCCAACCACAAATATTGAGAATGCAATACTTCCGTATTCAAATGCTTCTTCTCAACTCCATTACCGAGCAAAAAGGAAATGTAACTTTGACAATAAATAAATAAATGTTTAGTGTGATGGATGGCCTTTGAGCAACTTGCTTGTCTCTGCAAGTTTATTTTCATATCATACTGACATGAACTAAAATGAACCAGTGGCTGCCTGGGAAGTAGAAAAAATGCATTTATCGATTCTATGATATGATATGCTTTGGAACATCCTTAGCTGTAATGTAAAGTACATAATTTGTTGTAAATGAGCTAAAACATACAAAACCACTGGTTTGTTTCTTTAACTCATCTCTCTGCTCCTGGGAGCCAGTATCTTATTTGTTTTTGCAGTTGTTTCTGTGGTTGTATTGGATGTTGCTGATGTTGTTGTTGTTGTTTATGATTTGTCTGCCTGCTAATGGAGCTACAGTGCTGACTAGTGGAGTTCTGCCAGTGATGAGTGTCTGGCAGCATATAATGCATCTGAGATTTAATGGAGGGAGGATCTTTCTGTTTAAGATGACTCATTTAGACTTCTAGAAGCTTATACAATTTTCATGACCACAATTTTCAAACCCCCTTCCAACTGCTCCTCACTGAGAAATGCTAGTTTTCATTAGTGCTTACATCTGTTTGGTTTAAGTGATGCATTAGGCTTATTTTAACCTGGTAAGTGTGTGCGTGAGTGACTGAAACGTCTTCATGTGCAGTGATACAGCAGAAGGCCTGCATCCCTTGTACTTCACTAACAACCACAGATACAGATTTTTTTCCAGAGTGGACTGGAAGGCGAAACCAAAGAGACAGGGAGCTTTCCACACTTTAATACATTTTCCATTACTATCAACAAAAGTGCATCACTGACTGAGTTCTTCTAAGGGCCACGAGATGCTGGCCAAGAAAACTCCTGTACAGAAGACAAAAGAAACAGTGCCAACTTCTCTGCTGAAATACAAATCGAATACAGTCTTTTCCAAAGAATTCAGGTCTGAATAGTTACATTAACTTCTTGTGTTGTTCTATTACAGAGATGTCAATGCTTAAAAGAATAGAAGAAAAATAAAGAGAAGACTGAAGAGAAATAGTTCCAGTACATAACTTCCCGTAAAATCTCAACTTGTCCTTTTTGCATTTCAGTTTGTGTACGGATTAAACACATGAAATACCACGGTTACTTTGTGAGCATAAGAGATCCTGGTAGGTGTATTTTGGAGCTTTGGACAGAGCTAGGCTAATTGCTTCCCCCTGTTTTATGCTAAGCTAATTAACTCCAGTGTAAGCTCCAGCCCTACACTTAACGCACAGACGTAAGAGTGGTATAGATCTTCTAATCTACCTCTCAACAAAAAAAAAAAAGAGAATGAGAATCCTTTATAGAAAAATACAATATGTTTTGGTATGTTTTCAGCCTGTCACAGTCAGCCATGATAAATAACACCTGCAACCCAGGTTTCACTTTATTTCAGACCATGGCTTCATAATAAAGACAACATCATAAACCTGAGGGGATATTTTTATACAATCTACACTCAAGACAACAGGAGGTCTGCAGTGCCCACACTGAAGCTCAGAATATGCACACACACACACACACACACACACACACACGATGCTCACCCTTTCCCTTCAGGATATTGATTCTAAACTGCAGCTGAACCCTGCACCACATGACTGTAACATGAGAAAATCAACACTGCAGCTTTACTACCTGCCTCATTCCAAAAACTGTATGTTCAAATTCTGATAAACATAGATAGTTTCCTGTTGAGGAAGTTGTTAATGTAAGTGGTGAGTTTGTGCTTAAATGGCAGTTAAAAAAGACTACACAGTCTAAACAGAAAGACTGTAGCAACTTTACAAGGTTTTCGTAAGCTTCACGACAGGAATGAGGTATGTGACAAACATGTAGGCATCATAAATCCATCAACAAGCTCTACAAACAACATACTAAATAAGAACAAATGCTTTCATCTGTTAATAAAAACAACTTTTTTTGCACTTTGCACTTAAAACGTTAATAGTGCTATAGGTAGGCTAGTGTAAATATTGGTAATGGCTAAATTGCTAGTCAATAAATTATGTCTGCCTTGAGTTAACACGTAACATGAATAAAATACAGAGCAGAGACAGTAATGGATTGGCTCACAGATATGATTTAAATGTCAAGTCATTTTGCGGCCTCTTTTACTGCTTAAGAAAGGTCAGAGCCATAAAGTACACAACACACACTTTCTCTCTCTCTCTTTCTCTCTCTCTCTCTCTGTTTCTCACAAAACCAAATCACACAGACTCAAATTTAATAACAAGTGGACGAAGCAGACGGTAAAGAATCCTGATCGGACCACACCCAAATACAGTGATACAGTAATGGCACCAACACATGGGTGGTGAGGGTGGGAGGGGGGTTGAAATGAGTAGAGAGGGAATAGAGAGATGCACTGTAGATGTGACATATAACCTTGATACAGTCACATGATACGCCCAGAGAGAGAGACGACTGGAGGGAGAAAGTGAAGACGACCACACCCTGTTGTAACTGAAGCAGTACCACGTCCACACATCGAGACTTGTGCGCACACACAAATGGATACATCTGATTTGTGACTTAGCTGATTCACCAGTTCACCCTACAGGCAGACAGCAGCACTACATTAACTGATTGCTTTCAGCTTTTTGCCACTTTAGGCCACAGCCTTCAACATCCTTTTTCAAAGCAAACTATGAGGACTCTAAAAGAATCTATGGCAAGAAATGCAGAGTAAGCAACTGAATATGTGCGTAAATTCATTATTCACTTGCCGCAACTGATGCCAGGTTTATGAGGTGTTACATCTAAAAGCTATCAGTATAATGCAATGCCTGCAAACGTAACCTATACCCACTGCTTCTCTGTGATACAGGAGGGCTGGTATGATACCCACTGCCTTGGAAATGGCCGTCATACTTTATGGCTTTCCCTTTTTTCCTCTTTGAAGTGCTGCCCAAGTCCCTCGGGAACACATGACGTCAGTTTGCCGTTCCTGTTAACGAGATGAGAGAGAGGCCTAGAGTACACTGGAAAATAAACCACCATACCATCCCACTGCAGATGCTATCATTGCTAAGTAATTTCAATATCCTGTTATCAGCGTGTTATGGACTTTGTTGAGATTGTAGGAAGTGTGTGAAGAAGCCTGTAATGTAGTGGATCACGGGAGCGGTTCTTCAGGCCATAGGGTCTAGTATATGGTCATGCAGGCTATGGATTCAGAACAGTACCACACAAAATACTCAGCTATCCACTGAGACATTAATTGACTAAATCAGTTATTCTATAGCTAAATTGCTAAATTGCAAGAACAAGTAAAAAGATGTAAGAGTTACAGATGTTTTGCCAAAAGACCCCAAATTGACTTTTGTGCATTGAGCGCATTGCTTCTGGATGTGAGACATAACTAAATTTACTAAAAAATCAGATACTGCGAACATAAAATTGCCCAAATGGTCATTTGTGTATAACTTATCTTGAAATCGGACTATTCTTCATCTCCGGACCACAGTCCTCAAATGTTGCATGCAGTTGCAGGACACAGAGAAACACAGTTCCTGCTTTACCACTCTCTGACCCACAGTTCATGTGCTAGCATCGCTAAAACGTTGACAGAATGCATTTCCATCTGATGGCTGATCTTATGCAGCGTCAGACGACAAAGGGTATTGAGGTAGAAACTGATTTCGAATGCAAAATGAATAATGAAGCGTGTGACCTAAAATTCGCGGCAGCACACAGTCATACTAGGAATGCTGAGTGATGATGTCAGACGCAGAGAGAGAGAGAGAGAGAGAGAGAGAGAGAGAGAGAGAGAGAAATAACCAGGCAGACAATTAGTCAGACAGACAGACAGACATAATATAACAATGTGTGTGTGTGTGAGTGTGAGAGAGAAAATGATTCAGACTACATAAAACAGATGTCAGTTGAAGTATAAACATTTAATTAGGAGTCACACTTTGTTTCGTTTTGGGCACGGACATGATGAGTTTAAATCAGTGCACAGAAAGCATTTTAATTGTCAGACCAAAGTGGTACATAATAAAAATAACACAAACCCCAGATTTAGATATAATAAGAGCGTGGGTATAAAACAGGCATTAAGGTGGTTCTACAAGGTAAACTGCACTCTTCTGATTCTCAAACTGCAGGAGTTAGAAATTGCATCACAGCATCACCCTCAGCATGTGGCAAAAGCAGTCCGGTGTTTTGCGTGAGTGTTTGTGTCTGTGTGGGTCTGTTTGTCTCTGTCTACGTGCGGTGCTATGAGCCATGCTATTCTCAACAACACAGCGAAAAGCTTTGATGTGTTTTCCTGTGAGAAAAAAACCTTCACTTACTCAACTCAAACATGATGGGAGGCAGTGGAGAGAGAGGGGGAGAGGAGGAAGGTTAAGAAGGAGCTGATGAGAGAGAGAGAGAGAGAGTACATTTACATGAAGGTGTTTGAGCTGAGCTTCTGAGAAGTCCATTGATCAACAACCACGCCCTCCTCTCTCTCCCTCTTTCTGACGGGAAGTTATAAGGCCATAATGAATAATTTACATCTAAATGCCTCCCACTGCTCCCAGTCCAAAAACACATGTCCTCTATAGAGCATGACTGGCAAAGGGTGCAACTTTCAAAATCCTTCTATATCCTTCCTTACTTGAGGATGCATTTCAATATTCTGGCTTATTTCCTTATATCCTGTAGCTGTGGTCAGTTAATGCAGTCATCTCTATGCATTATGTACTCTCACTTTCTCTCCTTACAACAAAGTTTTCTTTATCACTTTTTGACCCTGTCTGTGCTGTTTTGATGAGCAGCCTTTCACCTAAACAAGAAAAAAGCACGATGATGACGATGAGGACGAACTATGACTCATTGAGTGACGCTATCGCTGCCCTTCAAACATCCATCAGGGTAAAATGGGACAGTGGGAGATGGTATCAGATATAATTGGGCCACCCGAACTAGGTATGAGGTGCCATGACGACCAAGAAGGACAGTCCAGGATACAGAGTGTCAGGACACCGTTTGTACCCAAATATAGACATGCTGATATGGCATATGGATGTTGGATCCGGGACAGGAATATCAATGCTTTTCTCACCACCCTATCACCATTACACAGTATGGAAACTCACACGAAACCCACAGATAACATCATATGACTGTTGCTTGTATATTGCATCAGAGCTGGTAGACAAAGTATGATGCCAAATAAGGTCACTCTTTGTACGTAGACATGGTTCAGAAGAACGGAAAGAAGATCAGAGCTGAAACGATTAGCCAATTAGTCGCTCAACAGAAAATCAATTGACAACTATTTTGATATCACATAATCATCTGATTTACTTTTCAAACAGAAATGAATGTGCCTGAAAAACGACTGAAACAATTAGCAAAATAGTTATCGACTTATAGATGAACCGACTAATTGTTTCAGCTCTACAATCTACAATCTCACCTCTGGGAACTTGTAAGAAACATTTTAAATATTTAGTGACATTTTAAAGGATTAATTGATTAATAATTTAAAAAAAAGAACTGACAAATTAATCGATAATCAAAATAATAATTGGTTTGAAGCCCGAGGTAACTTTATACTTGATGTTGCCTTAATTTACATTGGTGTGCATACAGTACTGTAGCATGACAGCACTTTCATTCCATTCAAAGACTAGATTATCAAAACAAAGACTGTATACTAACAGCAAATGTCACTCAGTGGGTTTTTTTATTTCTTTTTTTTGTCAAAATTACTTTTTGGGACATTATGGCATGACATGAACTGACAATCAAGTGTTTCTGATTATGTTTATGCTATACAGAGAGTGGGACAGTGTACTGGATGGACATATCTTGCTAAATCATGCCCAAATACAGTCCACAACAATGCAGTACCAAGCAGGTATTTCACAGGAAATAATTCTTAATTCTTAATGGCTTTTGGTAACCATCAGTAGAGGTACTGGAGTGGTTGACTTGCGGTTATTCCCAGGTATCTGTGTAAGCACTTTAACCAGACAAGGGCTCTAACAGCTCTGGTAAATACAGCTATGTAATGCTCCTTGTGTTTGAGTGTGTGTATGTACATACACCCTGTACAACTGCACCCACAGAGACCCCAATTAGCCAAACATTCCTATTGGACACCATGCATTGGAAGATAGCTATGGCTAAATGTGGGTGTGGGTGTGTGTGGCTGTAGCTGTTCAGAGGTAATGTAATGAAGGCCATGGCTCCATTAGGACTCCCTTCCTGCAGAATCCCATCATACCACTCCCAGTGGAGAAAGAGAGACAGACAGATAGTCAGGCAGACACAGAGAGGCTGAGGAGACACAGACAGAGAGGCGGAAAAGAGAGAGATGAAAATGTCAAAGGCTGCAGTGAAATCTGACCTCCTGGCACATCAGGATCTTAGTGTAGGGACCAGTGGTGGGGAGGAGTGTGGGGCAGACAGGGTGGAGGGAGAGAGGGAATTATTTTGGAGGAAAATGAGAGATGAATAGGAGTGACAGCCAAGAAGACGAGGAGAAAACTAGGGTAAAGAGTCAAACCCCCGTTTTAAGGCAGTGAGAGGAGGTGAAGCTCTGGAGGAGGAGATATGGATGGTGGGATGAAAGAAGGAGGGGGGAGGAATGTGGTGCAAGAAGAGCTGTAAAATGAATGGAAAGAGGGGATGATAAAGTAAGTTCACTTGAAAAGGGATCTTCCCACAAAGCTGGGTAAAAAGTAGGCCAAGTTATCTAGTCCTAAACACAAAACATCTCTAGATATCAGCTGGGATCGGCTCCAGTCCCCTGCGACCCTCTAAGGAAAAGCGTTTATAGATAATGGATGACATTTGTGTTTGGAGATAAACAAATTCCTTATATATTCTTATATTCTGCAGGATTTAAACTTATCTCTGAGAGTTAGAGCCTGGAGGTTCTAAGATTTCAATTATCAATATCAGACTGCAGTGGACATAAAATCCAGTCCTGAATTGATCTCCGCAAACTGAGCTCTTAAGTATCCACTATTCAACCACAGGAAAGTGGACTGACACAGGCAGAGAGGGCTGACAAACTATGACGCAGTCTCTGTATTGTTCAGACAGAGAAGAGGAGAAAGCAGACTGCGGGAAGCAATCGCTCAGCACCAGCCCTGAGCAGTGAGTAAATGCCCAGTGACACAGGTTCAGTGAGCACAGAGAGATGGACACACAGCCACTTGGCTAGGAAGAAGCTATTTTTCTCCAGGACAATCACACAAGAGACAGGCAGTATTTTTAGACCTGCAATAAGAGCCTCACATCACATTGTCCCTTTGTCGTTTTCTCTTTTTGTCTCACATATGTAGATGTAGATTATTTCTGTATTGAGCTCTATCTCGACATCAACTTTTATTAGCTATATTCCATTTGACGTTTCCCTTACCTATCAATTCATGCTTTGCATCTCTCACACTTTTCTCTATCACAGAGCCTCCACCAGCTTAAAGTGTCAGTTCACTCGAATCACAGAAAACATTTCCACTTAACCTCTACTGGCATCTAGCCATACATATAGTTATTTGCAGAGATTGCGTGATATTCCGTGGTGATACTTCTGTACAACTATACAATGGAGTTGAATGGAATTTTGTTTGTGGTTTTCAAAGAATTGAAAATGCCATTTGAAAAACTTAACAACAATGTGTCTTCCTAGAAACAATGTCATGTTACTTCAGGGTAACTTAGAGACATTGCTATGAACAGTTTTCATTGGAAGGTATTGTCTGCCGAAGGTAGGACAAGTAAAAACCATCCACAGTTAATCAATATTTTTATATTAACAATGAATGAAATTACTACATGTAATGTGAAATGGGTAATGCGCAGTGATGAACCCACAGAAACTACTCACCCATCTCTACAGCTCTTTAAAGATTTTTAGCCTCTTAGCTAATTTGTGAGGTTTTACTGCACGCAAATTTACTTCAGTCTCACTGCTTTTATCGACTCCAATTCCAACAGCAGCAAAAAAAAAGCTCTGATACAACCACTGCACACTACCTTCCCAGCACCAAACTGCAGACAGACAAAGTAGGTGGTGCTGGTGAATAAAGTCAAACATCTAGCAGACTAACGACACAGATATTTTTCACAGGGGCTGGAGGAGACCCAAACTAGAGTTAAAAAAGGAGAGTGCATATTAGACTTACATTTGTCATCTGGCCAGAAACACGACTCCAAATGAATGCTAATGTTGCTCCGCATCTGCTGCATTTGTAAGTAGGCAAATGTTTGCTAACATGTTAGCCATGACAACTTTATAAGCCAAAAGAGCTGTGTCACTCAGCTTGTTCTGGAGTTCTACTGCCCCCAAGTGGCAAGAAAAGCCACAACAAACTAAACAATTAATACAGCTTTAAAGGCCCTACACACCCATAGTTCACCCACACAGGTGTTTATTTGGTATTTTTGTGCTTTTGCCTTCCAAGTTACTGGTGCCTTGACAAGGACATGATCATTCATCACCACTGCCACTTGCAATCGATTAAAAGGGCCAAGTTGGAGGCACTGCTGCTAGGGACTAAACATGGATCTCTGCAGTGATAAACGATCATTCCCCTGCACCACCCAGGTGCCTCAGATAGTGTGCTACCTTAACAAATTTGAACCTTCAACCATCCAAAACTACGTTGTGCCTTTATCAAAAGGAACACATTTACTCTCATGTGCCTTTTCTGATACATCAGTGAAATTTGTACATTGGGGTACAAACATGAACCACTTGAGAGTGTGGGAGTATAGGGAAAATAGCTACTGTGTTTTATGAGATCTGGGTGAAGTGACCACTTAAAAGTTACCAGCACACATCCCGTTTTAGCTGCCAAAAGATGTTTCCACGAAGGATGAGAATAGCAAAAAAAAAAAAGCTTTAACTTGAGAGGTGAATAGGATGACTTCAAGTAAAAATACAACTGTGCTTCAAAGTCAAAAGCTGCTGCTGCTGAGGACAAGATCACAACTGAGGAGACGTGCTTCTCCAAGTTCAGCTGGGGTAATATACTGGTATGTACTTAGGAGATACTGTAAGATCTGTATACATGTGGACACAGAGCTCAGTAAGTGGCACAAGATAAAACATTATGGTAACAGTTGTGTGCAAAGATTAGCTTTAGGTGTGACTTCTTTCACTAGTTTAGCGTCCAAAAAAGCCTTCACAATTAACAGAAACAATAAACTTTTGTGGGAAAATTACTTTGTCTACTTTGTACTTTCATTATACAGCACATCAAGATAAACAGACACACAAGCACATGTTGAGCACAAAGGTATGAAGAAAACACCAACAAAAGGACATAACTATTCAGATTCCCTCAGCAGAGTGTGCTCACTTAATCATGAAAACACAAAGACCAGATTTTTCAATGCTGATGATACATCTGATATGTGAGCTCAATGGCCCCACCCTAAAAGAAGAGACTAAAGTGTGTCAATGTGTATGTGTGTATGTGTAGCACTACAGTCCATTACTGAAATCACATTAGCCTGAGAGAGTGCACTGAGACAGGAAACAGCCTTCTACCATCTCCTGACTCACTTTCTCTGAATACACAAACACACATTACATGATCACATCTAGATGGAAACACTTAACATTAATTTTCTAGTTTATTTCTACATTTATGAGAACAGACTCATAGATATAAATGAACTGACTGTATAGATTTAATTTTTCCCATTAAGCCCATGCACAGCAGTGTATCAGTTTATTAAAACGCACCTAGGTATTAACAATAAACACATGTGATGAAGTTCTTTTGTAGACATGGAGAGGGGAGGAAGAAGCTGCAGAGTAATATCAGAATTTCCGCCCACACAATGACAGAAAGACTTACTGGCAAACCAGCCCAGCCCAAGAGTGGCCTGAGAGAGCGTGCACACACACCTACACACTCACACACTCACACACAGGCTATGAAACTACCAATGTTCGATATAGACCACCTATTAAAATTCACAGCAGACCAGAACTAGACAAACTACTTGCAATAGGCTGTCATGTTTTGGGTAGAAGGGTAAACTCCTCAGAAGTCACAATCAGGGATGCTCACCATCTGACCATTACAGCATAATAATGGTCCATGCAAACAGTACACCTCCAGTGGTATAGGCCTATATGTGCAGTTGTAAACATTCCTCACTGCAGCCTGTAATAGTAACTAGTGGAGGCAGTGCAAGTCTGGTGGTGTTTATATTGATGGCCATAACAATTGGCACAATTGGCCTGTTTGGGTATTATCTGAAACGCATCACTCTAAGTCTCTTAGTATAACATACGGTATTTTCTCTGCAGAGAAGCTTTCTCCTGTAAGTGGCTAATTTGAACACAATTGAATGCAACATCGGAGAGCATCTGTCAGATCACTGATGTGCTAAAGCACGGCAACGCCTTTAACTGCTCTTCCTAAGCGCACAGCAGCAGCGGTGCTCGTTACACGGCTGACTGGGCCAGTCAATGCAGAGAGCAGGCTGCGGACAGACACCCACCTGCCGTATTCGGTTCTGGTGCAGCGGTGGTGGAGGTCCACCCTCGGGGGACGTGTTGCTCGAAGAGGCCATTTTCAAGTCACTGTCGGAGCCGCCGCTCCTGGAGCGACTTTCTTCAGGGATACTTGACATTCTGTCTCGGGCTGGCTGCTGCTGGAGGCGACGCGGTCAGTGGGGGTCCCTTTTGCCGGTGCAAGGTGGATTTCTGTGCGGGCCTCAGAATCCAGAAGGCTCGGCAGGGCCCGGGATCATTCTGCGGCGTCAGAGACAGTCTGTTATCAAACGTGACAAAATATAATACAGTGATTCTTCCAGGTTGTCAAACCAAAAACGAGCGCTCCCTCCGTTCAGGGATGCTCCCGGTGTGTTGCTGTATGTCTGCGTGTGTATGTGTGTGGAGACGTGAACGCGCCTCAGATGCGCTTCGCCGAAACTCCGCAGGATCAATGCTGCCTTCATGGACAGTTGGAAAGTTTGCAAATGCACATTGATTAGGATGATCAATCTGAAAAGAAATTGCGGAAATACGATCTGTGGGGGGCGAGGAGCAATAGTACAAGTGACGCAAACTATGTTATGATTGGTTGATAGTCTAAAGTGACTAATTAGCCTACATAACTCGGTGTTTCTTAACAAAGGCTACTACACCACTTCAAACAGTAATTGCACTGCCACAGCAGGTTTCTCATCTTTCACTACCACTGAGAAAAATAGCTCTGCTCAACTGGATCCCTATTATAAAATAAAACAGACCTAGGCCTGTAACAAAACATTTTGTGAGTAGACCATTCCCAACTAATGGCACGTGAACGCACCAACAAGCAGTAGTGCGCTCCTGTTTTGCTTTTTGTTTCCCCCACCCCTCGGTGCTTCTGCAGCAGCAGCATCTTCAAACGGGAAAGTTAACAGTGTGGTCGATGATGTCCCATGATTCAAGGAAAACTAGTAAGATTACTTACACAAATATGAAATCATCGAAGCTCGGGGACATTGGGTTGGACTTACGTAATGTAATCTCCCTTTTGGTATTCTTACACCCCCACCTTGGCCTGTGTGTCCTCACTGAGCTACAAATTTAATGGAGGTTGACAGGGCAAAATCAATAACAATGTCTTTGAGACATATAAAAACTAGGCAGAACTCTGGTAAAAGAGGACAAGGCTGAGAAGGAGGTGCAATAAATCATGTTAAACAGACAAACACTTGTTATTGTTTGGATCGAGTCTTCAGAGTGAGGTTGATAGTGAGTTCATATTGTTAGAGACATTATTTTAATTTATCTTTTCTTTAAATGGCAGGGTGACAGATGAAAATATGGGAATGCAGTGCAGCAAATTTTAATTTTACTTATTTCGTGTTTATTTGTTTATTCAAAAAGCACATGAAACATAACCTGTATCAAAGAGACTGATTTTGGATGGGTGTTCCCCTGCCCTAGACCCTGTACTTGGGTAAATCTGGATTCATGACTGCTAATTCCAACAGGGAGAAACATTTGGCAGTGTTTACTTTAGATTTAGTGACTAGGGAGGAAGATTTACTATAACCTCAAAAAAACACAGGTGTAATGTGTAAATATGCTGTTATGGCTACAGAAGGTAGGTAGGTAGATAAAGGCAATTTTGTAGTGGTTGGTCCCATCAGCAATGACTACTCTGGGATTTCTGCTACTGTAATGGTTAGATTCTGGACATGAAATAGGTCATGTAAGATTGCCCGATCTGTATTGGTGAGCATCCAAAACCCAAAAAAACAGAACCATGGTCTTTTCCATATTTTATTATATGACTTTATGAACAATTAGCATGCCACCTGCCCCAGATGATCCAGAGCTCTGAGTGGTTTATATTGTATTACCATATCTGAGATGGAATTGGCCCCAAACCCTTGAATGATTTATGAAAGCCCAGTATTATTTTAAATTAATATGTTAACACCAAGGACACCAATACAGACATTTGAAAACCAGATTTTTTTGTTGTTGTTAAAGATCTAGGAAAGTTAGCATTTTAGATGATTTGTTGTTTTGATGATTTAATTGTGAACCCTTTTCGGAAGACCTGTAAATGCCATTGTAGTAGTCCAACTGCAGTATTTGACATTGTGATATAATGCAAAAATCTAGCCCTACAAATGGTGCTACGTTACTCCTTGAGGGAGGAAATGAAATGGAAGTATTGGATTTAAATGTTGGTTCTGCCCTGGGTTATTATCCAGGTAGAAAGCAGACATCTGAGAGATAACGAAAATACATTTAAAGACTCAATCTGCTGCTAGATAATAGGTAAAAAAAAGTGACTTTACCCACTAAGGTTTACTTAGGGATAGGGAATGGTAGGGAATGCCTCTGAGCCTGCAAACCGGTTAATCTGGCTGTTCCTGAGGGTTGTGATATGTTTCCTATATGCTGCAACTCATTGCTGATTATGTTATTACAATTTTCCTTTTTCATACCACATAACCCTAGAAATAACTGTTCCTATTTAAGTACCATATCACAAGTAACCACGCCAGAGACTGAATACATGGCATCTCTAGAGCCTAAGGCCACAAGCTGAATGTTGTTATTTTTTAAAGCTTTTATCCAATTAGTGTTTATGATTGCTGACTGACTGTTTATCTTAACTATGGGACATGATGACTCAACAGTATGGCAGGGATGCCTTTCACAAACACATACGATGCTCATTTTTTTATATGCAACACTGCCCTCTGTTTCCACTGCATGGTATCGCACTCAAAACACAATACTGTCCTACAAGCCAGGTTTTATAAGATTACCTAATATGGCAGTGGCCGAGCCAATTGTAAAATACATCATGCCTTTATGATCTTAATTTAAAATTGAAACTAGTTTAAAGTACATACAATGACTGCTGCACAATCTAGACCTCAACTCATTACTTTAAGGATTCATTCAGATCACCATGTTACAAAAATCAGACGGGTAAATATATAAAAATACTTTATTAGACATCTACCTTTTACAAACAAGATATCATTGAACTGGTTCCAATCAATGACAGCAGCACCAAAACCACCAAGAAACATTAAAAATGACAAACAACAGAAGACAAGGACAAATGGTGGAGAAAAGCTTATAAGAGCTAGAACTGAAGTGTACTTGTGAGTCTTTTTTTCATTGCGCAGAGAGTTGGTCCAGGTTGTCATGGTTGCGGCTGGAGAGGTGGGCCTCCAGAATTTCCCCAAACAAATTCCTTTTCAGCAAGCTGTAAGCCATTGGCAGAAGTTGCTTGATAACCTTGTGGAAATACTGGGGAGAGTCAGGAAACCAGAGATTAATAATGCATTTCTTTCAACCACAGTTTTAGTGGTTTTGCAACATTCAGGCCTTTGCATGGCCTAAAGTAGTGTTTCCCACACTTTTTGGCTCATAAATCACAAAAATGAATACAAATTTGTGTGTAAATTTTTCATGCTTTGTGATGAGTGTTTTAACTTTACTCTGTGCAATAAGCACCTGCAAACACAAGAGCTGCTACAGCAATGTCTAATAAGACACTGAGGAAGCACTGTGCAGAATGAATGAGTCTGAATATTTGGCTTCATACAGTATATTTAAGAGAATGGTCAGGAAGCAGAAAGACAGTGGGTGTAATAAAGTCAAATCTGTGAGTGTGAGTGTTGAAGGGCTTTTATGCACCGCTTTGAGACTCACATGGGATCCGTAACAGAAGAGGTCTATTCCTAGCTCATAACCCATGCCGTAGTCACACTCATCGTTGGCAAACTGAACAAACGTGATCATCTCCTGGAGAGGTCCAAAGGCTTTGACGCGCTCTTCATCATTCCGGGCTTCAGCAATTGCCTTGCAGATCTTTTTGAGACCAGCTGGATATAGAGGAGGAAGAAAAATAAATATGAAGTCATCGCTCACAGTATTAAAAAACATTCTGACATGATGAGGGCATGTTCTTATTACAAAAAAAGATGTATGCAGAGTAATAACAGACTTGATTGCCGATGAAACACAAATATACCACAAAAGAATATTTTAAAACAGACAAGTGGTACAACTATAAACACTGGTTTATTAGTATACAGTGTATAAGCTCACCATCTGTTTCTGGTAGTTCTCTGTATCCCACATCATTCTTGTCTACTGGTACAATGATGCCGGCACCGTGGAATGTCTTGGTGACCACCTATGGGGTGACAAGAGGTTTCTTATTACCTACTAGTGTCCACTTGGAGCACAACACTATGGTCAAACATATTTTTTGTTTTGAACATATGACCACAACCACTTTAAAATGATTTACCCACACAGTAGGTTTATCCACTAAGACTGTACAAGGAGGTTCCTTGAAATTCTAGGGGTTTACTTGTAGGTGTCCTCTACTTACTGACTTAAATCATGTGGTAAACATAACATTGAATTGATACACAACAATGTAATTTGCAGTCCTAGGGACAAAGCAACATATGAGGTAGAAATTAGGAGAGTTACGAGTGAATTGCTAATAATACCACTGTTGGCTCCTTTGTGCAAGTTACCTTCTTGTCCCTCTGCTTCATGCCTTTGGTCTTCTGCTCTAGAGACAAGCCCAGAGTATCTGCCCTGTCTCTCAGCTGTGCCTCCAAGCTTTCCAAAGCGTCTCCCCCTGCTTTCTTGCTGCCCCTCTCTTTCCTCCTCCTCAACAGATACAGGCTGGTGGAGGAGGGAACAAGGGGATCGACAGTAGGTAAGATCACATGGAAGTAGAAAGACGATGAAAAAAAAACACATCATATTTTATGGTATAAAGTCAACATTTTTTTTCTCATTCTGAAATTTAAACTTTCTTTCTTAACCAGACAGCTGTAAATGATGTTTCTGTTTGGTGAATATGTGGTGGTAAGTACTCACAGGACAGCAGCAAACACATTGTCCCCCATCTGTGTAATAGCGTAGCCTTTCTTGGCTTCATTTTCCCCAACAAACGAAGGAAGGGAGTCTGGAGTATCTCTGGTGGATTTTGGGAACAACAAAATTCAGTAAATCAGAACCCCTAATGCTCATGTAGATATAGTTACCACTGTTTCCATATTATCAACCCCTCACTAGCTAGATTGTGTTCCCTCACTGTAGCTGGTAACAGTAACTGTTAGTAGGCTAAGTCAAGGACCTTCTAGTGGAAGCTACAGCATTGTAATAAAAGCAGCTGGCTCAGCTCAGATCCAGCACCTTCACAGACTTCAGATGGCAACAGCTTGTGTGTTCTATACCTGTAGTAGCCAATGTGATGCTGCCTGTCCTCGCTCCCCTGAAGGATGGTCTGAAACTCTGGTGGGTCATAAAAATACCTCCAGTGAAGGTGGAAGTTGGGCTGAGGATTCTTGGAGTTTTTGTGAGCTCCTGCCAGAATGTCAAAAGGACCAACCAGCTGCAAACCCAGTGTGTCTTTCAGTGCACCTATATAGATTATGATTAATAGAAAATACAGAAATCAATTGAAATACAGACATCAGTCAAGTGCTTGAATATGGTTGCTGCAAATTAGGTTTTTTCTTAGCAAATACAAAGGCAACATCTAACAAAGACACTTGTGAAAAGTCTGGTCAGCAGTTTTTCTCAAATGTTGGGCTGGCATTGTGTATTTTTACAAGTAGTCTCGTAGAGCATTTGTGCATCTAACCCATCCATCCAGACTTTCCACTGGCTAAGTATGGGTCCATCCTGTTCTGTACTCTATGTCCACAGACAGAAAATTGATTAAATGTCAGATGCACCTTCTGTCCTATCATTATTAATGTAACAAGATACACTGGTAGTGTACACAGCATACCATGGGGGCTGTCAGGACAAAGCTCCTTGCAGAAGTCCCAGAAGTGGTACAGATCTTCTGGCATTTGAAGCTTGTACAGTTGCACCATCTCATCACGTTGCTCTGAATCCACCTCTGATAATGGCACGGCTTTGGATTCATCAGTACGGGCTTTCTTCAACTCCCCATTGCCTGTACCCGACTCCTAAAGGAATGCATTATAGGAGAAACAACCATGTTATACGCTAAGTTGCCAGTTCATTTTCTACAAGTAATGTGGGACAGCTGGATTGTCCAAAATTAACAAAGCACTGGGAAAGCACACATGCTGAGAACAAATCCATTTTAAACATTGATGTACCTTCAGAACTGCAGTATTTTACACAGGGAGACGTACCAGCTAACGTTCCTTGTGGTAACAAAGTATAGGTCTATATGTTAAGAACAGTTAATTGCAAAGAAAATGATGACTCTTTGTTGGTTAGAAAACCAATCACCCACAATCAAGCAATGGAAGAAAAGACTCAGACAAGTATATCTAAAGGAAAACATGACTGCAAGCTTACAAATGAAAATGTTTTTGAACAGAAGGACTCCAGTAACCTCATATCTTGCCAAAAAAGGTTATCGATTTGTCCCAGTAAAACCTGAGGAGATTGTTACATTAACTCAATTTGGTTAACCAGCAGACCCACTGGTTATACCTTTTGTATTTAGTTGTAAAGTATGTGTGCGTATGCATATGTGCAGGTACATGTATACATGTATTTCTATGTCAAGCTCTTGCAGGGGTAAGAACAGTAGCTTTAGCGAGTTCTGTTATTTTTATTTATTTATTTATTATTATTTCATTCCTCCTTCCTTTTACTCTTAAGATTTCCACGTTTTAAGTGACAAATCCTGAATGTTGTTGTAAATGAATGTTAATGTTGATGGTTCTGTTTTTATAATAAGTAAAAAAAAAAAAAAGAAGAAAAACACCTTTCAGTATAACAATCAGACTCAACAGCATCACAAACTACAGCGTGTACAATGACCATCAAGGTGAATCTTTAAAAACAGTTTCAACAAAAACTGATTATTATAACCCTCGTGAAGGTAGGATTCATTGCAGGATTGTTGTATTAGTATTAAAAAAACAGGCAACTGCATTGCATGAGGTCTAATTCGCCCTTATAAGTAGAGATGTGTTCAGTGATCTGTATTTTGTACCGGGCGTGTAAAGGGACCGAGGACGACTCCTTGAGAGAGCCTCTTACACAAGTTAAGGATCAAAATATTTGTAAACAGCTGCGTGAAACATCTGTTAACTATTGTTAGCCTTTGGGGGACTGATTTATAGCCTTTGTGGGATCAAACCACGAATCAAATCAAGACGCACACCCGTTTCCCCTGCAGCTGACTAACCTATGGATGTTACCTAGCTAAAATACTAAAATATAACAGTCCATCGTGACTCAGCGCTGCTGACTTGTGTAATGCAATCAACATCGAAACGTTATGTTACAAACGGGTGTGTAGCTTGCTGTGGACGTCACTGAACAAGCGGCTTTGCGGTACCAGTCAGCAGTGCTGCTGCCATGTTGTCGTCTGACCACTGCTGCTCAGACAGCGTGCCAAACAGTTCTGCCCATAGCGTTTCACAGAAGTTGCTTTGTCGCCATCATAAGCACACGCAGCACGGCTCCTTTCCTGGTAAAACCGCCTTTTAAACGGACATTTCTGCAGCCCAACAGAGGTGGTCACAACAGTGTAAAATTACCTGACTGGATTTGGGTTTTCTTTTTGCGCGCCCTGTCATTTTCTTCCTCTTGTCTCTCCGTCGGCGTCTTCTTCTGCGGGTAGGAGTCTGCAACAACTGCGCCACGTTAAAGAGCATCACTGCCCCCCAGAGGCTAACTGCAGAACCCCGAACCAACTGAGCTTTCATATTGAAGCTGATTTGTAGGCTACATCCTGTGTTTTCATCTCTATCCTATAAAACTAATCAATCCATCTTCACAACTAAAACTAAAGACATGTTTTTGTCTTGTCAAACAATTTTCAGGAAACAGACTTTACAGTCAAGTTAGCTGAAAAGCTATATGCATTATCCCTTTCACATAATTTGAAAGGATAGCCTATGTTTGGGACTGAAAATAAACTATACCATTGATGAAGGAAGTGGCCACGCTAATGAAAATTTGTGCAAAAAATCAATGTAACAGTGAATGTCACATAATGTTCTTGCCTTTTCTGATGCAGATACCACATTTGTTCATTATAATTTTAAATTAATATCAGTGCAAACATCAAAAGTACTAAAAGTTGTATGCTAAAAAATTCTGAACACACAGTAGGTATCTAATTTTCAGTGGTGATGATAATCCATAAATGTATAAGGCTTTGTAAACAATGCTGGTCCTACAGGGTGACAAAAACACCTTGTCACCCAGGGTAGGTAAAATAGGTGTTGGTGTTATTTTTATTTTTATAGCTAATGTGTAATTCATTTATTTTACATAACTATTTTAATAGAAAAAAATGGCAGTTTTGTCAATAGCTTCCAGTCACCCAGTGACTCCAAATCAATACCAAAAATTATTACTACACTTGAAAAATAGGACACACCTCTTCATATTAGAGTTTAGTGCTTCTACTATTTTATAGAAATATGTCTATGGAAAAAAAATTTTTTCATTAGCTTTATCATAATTTACACTCATATGGGCAAGTCAGCATGAAGGTACTGAAAAAACATTGATATTCTGTCATTTAAACAGTAATTTATTGATGGTCCCTAAGTCAACCCCCAGCAGTTAAGCATGAGGGCTGGGAGGTGAGCTAACCGTCCGTCATCCTACTGCCAACACGGGCTCCAACTGAGTAAGAAGACACCTCTGGATATGGAGTAAATATCTGCTGAATATCCAACTTAAAACTATCTTTACCACAGTGTTCTACACATGTAGTTATTTCAGAATCTGGACATGATATTGACAGATTTACTGGATAACCTAGCAATTCTGACCCCATACTGTGAACATTTAATAGCATTAGCACATTGTCAAAAATCCTCCATAAGGATGTAGCCACTAAACCTCAAAGACCAGTGCTGGCCTGTGACCAGGCTTCATAGTTGTTTGGTCTCTGATTCTTTAAAACAGATAGTATCAATAATAATAAATAAAAAAGACACACATTAGTACATGTCAGTATAAATCTTATCTCTGACTACATCAAAGGGTGGACAATAATACACAAAAAGTTGTATGCTGGTTTGACAGTATGTGGGAACATGAAACTCAGTTCCATGAAACACAAGTTCTTCAAATCGTTACATTTTCAAATCTGCATATACACATACATCTCAGAATGCATTTGAACATCTGGATATGCGTTCATTAAACTCAGTACAGAGTAAATGCAAATATAGTATGGAAATAATATTTTTCTCCGCTTGTGCAGCTTCGGTCCTTTAAAAATAATGAAACAGATCAATGTTACTTATGTGAGACTTGACACTGCTGTTAGGTTTCACATTGGATTTTCTACAGGATATGCTCTTAGAAAATTAAAATTAAAAATTATCGTGTATCCCATTAACACATTTTGTAGTCAGAGTTCTGTGCGGGCACTAGGCCAATATTTAGGCAAGATGTGTCCAGGAGAGGATGGAGAACAACAGGTGCAGGTGAGTAAAAAATCCTTATTGCTTCCAATGCTATGTGTCTTCATCTTCTGTCCTGTCCTCTATTCCTCTCTCTGTGTCTCTTCCTCGTTGTTTTTATGTGTTTCCAGGGTTACACTACTACTACTTTCACTGTTTTCTTCCTCAGCAAGATGCAGCCAGTTTTCTCTGTTCTTCTTACAACCATTCAGCAGTGGGGAGCAGGTGTCAAACAGTCTAGTTACAGCCTGAGGGAGACAGAGACAGAGAGTGTGATGACTGGACTGATGGAAAGGGGGAAATTAGAGCAGAGGATAAGAGAATAGCACAGCAATAAGGACATTCTTGTGGTTTATATGCATACATCCACACACGTACAACACCTGTAGAAATAACGCACCTTGTAGAGTGGATAGCAGATGTCATCAATGTATTCAACTTGCATGTATGGCAGTCGAGTGCTGTTTTCTCTGTTCATTATGTCCTGGTGAGAAGAGAGTGTAAACCGGCTGTTAGAATAGGACTATTTCACAGTCAAATGTAGTATTATTTTTGGATTCTTAAAGGGCAGTGTGAGCGGTAACAACAGCCCATGAAAATACTTTGTGCAGTCTGTATAAAGACCGTGTGGGATGAAATATTCACCGTGACTAAAGTGCCATCACCTACAGTAAGACATTCCCCTCAGAAGACACACAAGTCAATGTGTTTGAAAAGCAAAAAGATGTGTGTATTTCTCCATTTCTGCTCTAGTGTTATCAAAGTTTGACTTCGGCTGGGTAGGTGTGATGCTATTTTAAAGCAACCTTAAGTTATATAAATTCAACAGTGAAAAATTAACTGGGATTAAAACATGCCTGAAGGACTGGTAAAAGGGGAGGTAAAAATGACAATTTACCATATTTATTTCATTTATTTTACTGTACAGAAGAGTGTGAAAAAATATGTTATGTGTTTTAAATTAATTTAGGATTCATGAGTGTATTTTCTGACTTTCAGTCAACAACAATTTGAGAACCCTTGGTACAATATAAAATGTAACAAGACAAAATCCTGCTAGCAAGACTTACAATGGGTTTGATTTTGAACTCTTGTTTCTCTTTGTCTCCCTGTGCAAAGAACTCCATGGCAACCAGGTTGGCAATCTGTTTTGAGAGTGAGGTTAAGGTTGTGATGAACTCAAAATGACTGAGAGATTAAGTGTCAAGTGTTGAGATGAAAAGCATTCAAACGGCCTACCCTTTTTTGTTCAGGCCAAGGCTTTGTGATAGCAGAGAGGTCACTGGCTGTCATCAACATCGACCTGTGGGGTGAATAAACAGCGCCTTTCCCCACTCCATCACAGATATTATTATCATATGTCCGTGATTCTAATTTATTTGATTCTCACCTCAGTAAATCTCTTTGTTTCTCACTCCTCCAGCTCACTCTGCTTTTCTTAGTGAGCGAAAAGAACTCCTTTCTTCTCCTAAAAAGACAAGCACAAAAAACAAAGGGTATTAGGGGTAAAACAAGACGCACACAATGTTTGACCTACAGCTACTTTGACATTTTATGTTTTAACATACTCCATGTAGATGGTCAGGTCAGTGGCGAGGATTGCCCTTTTGATCATCTGTAGTACAGCTCTGTGGTCTTCTGAAGAGAGACTGCTGAGAATCTGACTCCCCTGAGAGAGGAAGAGAGACAGCGACCGAGTAAGAGAGTGAAGTAAAGTGAAGACTTCAACTCAGTGACCACCAGATAAATGCAGAGACAGTCAAAAAGGATAAAGAACACTTAAATGGAAATTTGGCAACATTTCTCTTGGGAATATCTGGCGACATCACAGCCCTTGCCATTTTTGAAGAAACACAAGAATCCCATTTTTAATTTTGCTTAGCAAGCAGAAGATATTCCAAGTATTATAATTCTAATAACTACAAATTAATACCCATAACAAATATAAAAGAATATATCAGTTTATCATGCAATTAATTTCATTCTGTCCTAGTGTATTTGTATATAATTTATGTTCAAATATGCAAAGTTTAATTTAAAAACTAGAGACAGAGAAAGACAGATGGAGTCAGATAGACAGATACAGGTCCAACTCAGTGTGATGATTGGAGAAAAACACTGGAGTATATTAGACGAGTTGTACAACATGTGGACCTGCTGATGATTGTGTGCAAACACAGGTGATTCATAGGTTGAGAAAAAGAGAGGGGTCAAAATGAATGAAAAGATGAATGGATGAGGTCTTACAGTGTTGTTGAGGATGAAGAGGCACAGGTTGTAGTGGTGGTTTTCAAGAGAAGAGTGTCCATACAGCTGAGCTAACGGCTGCTGAGTCCTGAGAGAGAGACAGAAATTATATTGGCTGAATAGAAGAAGGGAAGAAGGCAGTGGCTGACAACTGATAGGATAACCACAGGATAAATATACCTTTCTATGTAAGAGTTACTGACTCCTCTGTGGTCAAGATCATGACTCAGAGTCGCTATCATCAATGCTAAGATCTCCAGACGGGAAAATATTGTCTGAAATACAAAGAGGGAGAGAGAGAGAGAGTGAGAGAGAGAGGAATAGAGATAGAAATAGTGAAGTTATTTCCCAGCTTCTCTACATGAAAGCCGGTTTAATTTTGTACATTTTTGCAGTGTTTTTACATTGAAATCAATAAGTCAAAGAAAACAGGCACACTTGCACATTCTGTGTTTTGTGTGTAACCTCAGGGCTCTTGAATCAAGGACAAAAAACATTTCACAGAGATTCTGTACTGGTTAATAAAGTTAAGTAAAACATATTTATATTGCACCTTTCAAGAACTTTACAAAGTATACCACAAATTATCCCATAAAAAGAAGATAATAATATAGTGAAGATAATGTATTAATTTGAACATGTCGTAGTTCACCCACACGGACTTGTTTTGGCATGTGAAAAGAGCAACAGTGTGTTGTAATTTCAAGTTTGTGATAAAAAAAAAGTCTTAAATTTAGGATATTTTCTAAGTTGGCATGGATGCTGATGTGTTATTAATGGTCCATGTGTTACACCAAATATCTTAGAATATGTTGATAAAGGGCCAAACTCAAACTCAACAAAATGGAGGCTGATGTATGGCTGAAATTAAATATAACATACATCCTAAAAGACTGTTAAAATGTACTGGTGAGAAAGCCAAAATTAGAGCAAATTTAGAAAAAATAAAAGCTGATTTTTGTTCTGCAGGACCAAGCGTATCAGATCTGACTGATGGACCCAAAGATCTGGCCAAACTCATGAATATGGGTCTAAATCAAACAGAAACACCAAGTGTACTTATTGTCATTCCAACTCCTTAACTACTACAACAACCCACTAAAACATCCAATATGCAAAACGCTGACACGTCAAACAGGATGTAAACAGAGAGAGAGAGAGGGACTAAAATAAGTGAGCAGCAGAGGTCACTTAAGTAGAGATTTTGTCTGGTGTGTGATCCCTATGGAAAGCAGTTAAGAGGTTTTGGGGCCGTCCAAAATTAATCCTCTTTCAAATAATTAAGAGTGCTCTGTACCGGAGAAACCCTGCAGTCCTTGAATGACTCCTCCACAAACTTTAGAATAACTTAAAACAGATGAGACTTAGTAGACATTCATCAACATGATGCAACTGTCAAGATATGACAGTTCCACATAGCCAATTGTCACATAAATGCATAATATTTTCAAGGCCCTTGTCATGTTAGGAGATGCAAACATTTTCCTGAGATACTTAAATGAGAAACACTTAAATTCTTGCCACTTTTAAACATCTAGCAAATATTGGCGACACCACATGGCCAGTCAGCACTGTTTTTGCTCAGTGGGCACTATAGGACCGCTCTGCTATAACCGCAAATTAGCTCTCCATGTCTCTATTGTTTGATAGACACATTAACAGATGGTTAGCTTCGTCCTCAGTTTGCTAATAGGTTCATAAAAGTTTGATGCTGCTTTGTATCACTTAATCCAATACTGTCATGAGTGTGATTTTGTAACAAAAATGAAAGTCAGCATGCAAAGGTTTAGGATACAGAGGACTGGAGCAAAATATTTCCAGGGAACGTTCTGAAACATGCTAGTTTGGCACACTCAAAAGTTACATTATTATCTTTATATTTTGGTAGTGACGGCTATTATACATGCACATGAGCAAAAACACATAGACACACGCATGTACTGACCTGGAGTTTGTCTGTCGCCATGAGCATAGCAAACATGCTCTGAGCAGTGCTCAGTGCATGGTTCCAGTTGTGATAAGGCACGCTGTTCCTGTAACCACGTCTCACTGTCAGGACCCACTGGCAGAGAGTCTGGAGGAAAGAGACATGTACAAGAGGTGGTAAACAACTAAGAGTGATCAAATACTTTAGGGAGCAGTTAGTATGATCTGAATTTATTATGATTTGTGTTGGGAAAAAAAACTGATTATGTTTGCCATTTTCATAGAGGCTCATTTGGTACTCTGTGTGTATATAAAGAGAGTTTAAAGGTAACTCAGTTGGAGCTGCACAAATATAAAACCATAATGTTCATGTTGTTTAATCTCAAAAACCTTCAATTAACTAATTTAATAATAAAATCAATCTCTTTTCCATATCCAGGTGGTATCATGGTTAAACAATAGTGCTACTACTCTCTACCACAAAGACAAGTGCTGCCTAATTATTAGCAGGTCAGTTACCTTGTAATCAATGTTAAAATCCTGCACCAAATTGAGATCCAGGAACATACGAATGGTGGCCTGAGTGGTCAGGTCTTCTGGCAGACCAGCATCAGAGAAATTGAAGTCTAGAACACACAGTGATTCAGCAGAAGGGATAGTGGCCTCCTGAAAACAGAAAACAAAAACACTTACAGGCACAGAACACTCATCCACCCACAAACACAACTGAAAACATGTGACTTCTTTTTCTACCTCTTGCCCACATAGCTTACGTGGAGGGAAATCATCTAGGTTTGACGTGAGAGCTTTAAGTTGGTAGAGCATTAGCTGTACGTTAGCATTAAAGCCAGTTAACCTGACCTGCAGAGATAAACCGAGGGGTGATTCCAGGACTACTGTCGGAGTGACAAAACAAAAGGGAGAGCGAAGGAGGAAGGGTGGTGTTAAAAGGTGGCTTAGAGGAACTGAAAATGGGAGGATGTGGAGCATGGAGAAGAAGGATAAAGGAGAGGGATGTATGATATTACACAGAGAGGCCTGGAGCTGTAGCAAGGCTAGACTGGACTGAGAGAAAGTGCTCATTTCTACAAAAGAAAGTTAAGAATCACCTGCAATGCTTGGATTTCCTGCTCTGCTGCCGTGATGTGGTACGCAAGAACCTATGAGAAGTGAACACACATCCCCGCAACATTTGAAGTTGCAAACATCTGAACAGGGTTCACTTGGCTCTAAGCTAAAGATGTGAGTAGAATAAGGGGGTCACCCACCTCCTGTGTGACCTCTATACTGGCCCTTCGCTCCTCAGTGATCTGCACAGCCTGAGCATACTGCAGAGCCAGGCCGCAGTACACTGCCAGGTCCTCTAGTAGGCGCTCATCATATTTGTTAAAGGCCTCCAACTCATGGGAGTCTCTGCTCCTTTTGTTCATCAGCTGGCACACCGCTATGTGACAATAAAGAAATGAATAGAGTTAGACAGTTAAGAGGTGTCCCATCTTTAGTCTGAGTGTCAACTTACTGTATATCTGTCTAACCAAAGAGGAGAGGAACAGTTTGGACTTTTGGACCTATTGAAGAGAACTGTTTATCTCTTCTGTGTATCCAGCACACAATTTAGTAGTTTTCAAGGGTTTAATTAAACCCTTAACTAATACTGCCAGCAAACAGCTGACTTCCATTTCCAGACAGTCAACACCAAACTACATTTTGTATGTTTAGTGTGCCAAGCATGAATGACCTGTAGGGTCCTAGAGTTTGTGATCTGATACTATGAGTGCAACTGAGACTGATGAATAATGTATCATGACCATGATACATTCAAAGGAGACTTACCAATAACATTTTCAGATCTCTCATTTCTGACAGGGCAGCAGATCAGACTGTTTATCGATTCCTCTGACCTCTCTGACAAATTAAGTGTTTCCATAGCAACCAGAGTTCGAAGGGCATATGATGGGTCTAAATCACTGATGTTACGCTCCCTGAAAAAAATGATATGGAACCATTTACAAAACGTCTGATGTTAGATGAAGAAAATATCATTTGGTTGATATAAACAAGACTTGGATTATAGTTCACTACAAGAATTACAAAACTAATCCGTCTACATAGCTATTAATCAGGCAACAAGCAATGTGCAGGCAGAACCTTCTGTAGATCTGGCAGGTTGATCCGAGCTCCTCACACTCCAGGTGGATCACTCTGGAGAATGAAACCTGAAATAAAACCACCAGAGGGACACAAAATACTGTACATCAGGAAGGATATGATTTGATGCATCATTTTCTAAACAAACAAACAAACAAAAAATTTAATCAAACAGGAAAATACACCTTGGCTTCCGCAGCTGAGGTTTGCTCTTCGGGGATGAAAATGGTGCAGTACTGAGCATGTGTGAAGGGCATGATGGTGGCAGCCATCTTACTCAGGAGAACTTCAAAGGAATGGTGCCCTTTTGACAATACCTGTGCCATCTCTATCAAGGCCTGACCAACACACACACACACACACACACACACACACACAGATATACATAGATATATTACATAGACATCCAAACACAGAAAAAGATAGATTTCATATTGTTCTCTGGTGGTGTTACCTGACTGCGTTTGGCCTCATGTCTTGAGCTCTCATACAGCTGAACATTATCCAGGACCATCCCCAACACATCCATATGGCTGGACAGCACCTGGCCAATAAAATTCAATGAAAACTTAACTCAGATGTATTGCATTAGTCACTTCTTAACATAATTAGTAAATTGGCAAACATACATTACGTAATTAGTAATATAGACAAGAGCTCTAACATTTGCCCTGTAGTAACAGGGCCAAACCTCCCGTCCCTCACCTTTTCATCCATTTTGGTAAAAACAGAAACTGATCCATCGCAGCCATTTCTCTTGTTGATCATTACCCCTACACCTGCCACCTGTCCACAAAGAGAAGATAGTGGAAGTTCCATATGACTGTGTTTATACATTTACCCTGATTAAGCAAGAGGCATGTGTGTGTGTAATCTTGAAATAAATGAAAAAACAGTTTCGAATGTTACCTCTCCCCTGTGGTTCTTGATGGGAACACTCAACACAGTCTTGATCTTCAATGATTGATCGTCTTCTAAGTCAAATTTGGGGTCCTGAGGAGGTAAAGAAAGTAAACTTTAGAACATAGCACTGCAGACAAGCACATCACTTATTTATACCTAACTGCAACACATTTGTGTGTGTAAAACATGTGTATTGCACCATTGTGTGCACTAAGATCTTTACAGTATGTATATTGTTTATATTAAGATCTTTATATAATTTGGCACCAACAAACTTTAACACCTACCCAAAACTCTATTCATACTCATGTGTCCTTAAACTACCTGGTTAATGTTGTCCATCAGCTTTAGACACAGGTTATTAGGAACTACCCATCCACACCCACACTGACTGGGGATTACCTTCCAGGCATTGGCACTGGTTCCTAATCACATTGGTGGTGAGGACAAGGAGGGGTGGTGTGAGCACCTCATATAAGCCCTTAAGTGAGCTGTGACATCTTACACACTATAGCGCAGTAGAGAACATCACTGTCTCAACAGTCAGAGGTAAATAAGTGAAAGAAGTCTCTAAAAGGATTAGCAGCAGGTGCGTCATCTGGGATTCCCTTACACACCCCCACAAGCCACGAAATAACCATGTCATCGTCTAAAAACAGGTAATCAGGAAATGAGAGACTCATTTAGTGTACAGCCCTCATTCCTTGTGCACTAGAAGAAAAAACTTTGTCATGTGTAGAAACTTCAGTTTGTTGTGTTAAGCAGAGCTTACTACAAAATGCAGAGTCATAATAACTGCAACTTGACAGCATGTGTCAGATTGAAGGTTTACCTCTGATGTGTCTCTCATGTTCATTGGTGACCCTTTAGCCAGTACACATCCCATGATACCCTTCACCAGCTCCAGGTGTGCATGGCTGCAGAGGTTGCCTTCGCTCAGGCACCCCAACGCTGTCGGGGCAATCACCTCCTCCAAGGTGTTCCTTCCACCACAGTCTTTCTTTACCAGAGAGAGGGAGCAGCCCTCAGCTGCCAGCAGCTCCCCAACATGAAGTACAGCCCCCTGGCAGAGCTCTGCTACGGAACCCATCCAGCTGAGACCTCCTGTCAGGAGCTCCGTCATCCATGGGCAACACTCACCACGGCCACAGGCTGCAGTCTTTGTAGCAGTGGGACGCAGAGGCTGAGGGGAGCGGGGTAAATCAGGGGAGCAAGGGCAAATGGGAGAAAGAGGCCGGCAGGGAGAAAAAGAGAAGCGTGAAGAGCGAGGAGAGCGGGGAGAGCAAGGGGAATGACTGCCCAATACATCTGGACTGGAGCGATCCATCCACTCAGGGGCACTGAGATTGTAAGTGAGGGGTTTGAGGCTGTCCGTTAAGGATGAAATTTGTGAGCTGGTCAGTGGAGAGGAAGCTCTGTGATGATGAGCCTTCGTCTGCCTCAGGTCAGAGTAGTCAGAGCTTCTCCTGGGAAACCTGGGCAGCAGAGGAGACACCTCTGCCTGTGGACCACTGACCCTGAAGTCACAGACAAGACAGATTACATAACTGATTGGCTGGGAAAGCACAAACCAGAACATGAAGAATATTTTTGTGGAAAATATATTGCCTTACTCCTATAATGTTTCTAAAGCCACATTTTCTTGGCTTTCTGTCACTAACATCAACATACAGTATAAAGTACAAAACTGTTCAAGTAAACGTAGCCTATTAATAGATTCAGCTATCAATTGGAAAGGTTATAGTGTAAATATCTTACGCGGAGGCTCTGCGTAAAAAGTAAGCCCTCGTAAAGTCGGAGTGGTCATCCAGCCAGGCCTCCACTTGGTCTCTCTTCGTACCGTCTCCAAACCTCCTGTGGTGCGCCTTGGAGCGGGGGCTCCACAGCGGAGAGAAGAACCAGTCCATGCCCTTCACCATCGGCGGCTCTGTCACTGTTTCCTTGCGGAAGCACTCCTCTGTCCCAGAGGCAGGAGATGCCTCGGGAGTCTCGCTGCCTGGCTCCATAGACTCCAGCACTTCAGAGTGGAGGCAGGGCATCCCCTCGCTCAAGTAAAGCGAAAAAAGATCGACTAAACTCAGTTTGAGTTTATCTGAGTTCTCTAGGAGAAACACCTGCCATGTGGAGGCGGTGAGGCAGACTGGAGTGACGCGCGAGAGAGGAAAGTGATGTCTATGGAGGAGCCCGTGGAAACGATTGCGTCAAGGTAATCCCCTGACCTTTACTTAGCCACAGGTTTATTCATTAAAGGGAGCCAATTAAACTCCATTACAGAATGAATGGGCTTTGCTCCAATATGAATTGGCTCATAGGTTTGTCCTCCTGACTGTCATATTTGGCTAAGTGCATTAGGCTACCTGAAGAAAGTTCGAATTTCCTATCAATCACTGCCTGTCTGTAACCTATTCATTAAAACTGTAGTGACTTTATAGACACACACACAAACACACACACACACAAACACACACACACACACACACACACACACACACACACACACGCATGCATTTCACGTGGTTGCCCTTATCACTCACATAATGGGAATAATCTGCACAAAAAGATACGAAGAATTAACCGGATTGTACTTGAATAAATGCAGTAAAGGCAATTACTGCAAATCAAAATATTACAGTTTTACATTCTAAGGAGTCAATACATTGCTTTAAGTTTTTTTTTTGTTTGTTACTTTTTTATTGTACCACTATTTCTGGTTCACTTCAGAGTCATAATGTGTGTTAAAATAGGACACAGTAAGCATTTTCAAGTTATAAACACTGGTGGGTAGCATTATAGATAAATAGCTTTGTTTTAATTGGACTGTGTACTGAAGTACTGTGTAATGTGTATCTTAAAATAATGATAATATAATAATAATGATAATATATGCCAGTGTAGTAGTGTAGATGGTAGTATAGTGAGGGGTAACCTCTCTTAGTACTTGCAGGCTTACAGTAAAAGAGTGGAGAACTGAAATGGCAATGATGGAAAGCTTCTGGAAAGAATTTAATTTTAAAGCGACGTCTTGTAGATAGTCACTTGAGGGCAACATGATGAGGGACATGTACTTCATGTAAGACAGAGGGAGGAACAGAGGTACATAAAGGCTACATGGCCAGAGCAATGTTTTTTGTTGAGGGAATGCCAATGCTGTAAAACAAAAGGCTGTTAGTGACAGATAACACTGTTGTGTGTGGAGAGAACCACAAATCAATCAGGAAACTGGTGTGTGAGCATTTAATTTAATCCTTTTAAAGCATCGCTCTATGTTGTAATTCAAGTCTTTCCTTTTAAAACCCCTAAATTGTATTCTGAATTTTACCAGTGTTTAGTAACCACACACCACTCAGTGTATAACAGCTCCCTCTGCTGGCCTCTTACTCCTTTATCATCTGCAGTGGGCGGATCCAAGAGTGACAGCTGTGTCGTGATTGGCTGCTCCAGGAGGAGGCTGCCATGACACAGTGGATGCTGCACAGAATCAGTTCCACAGCATCAGCAGGCAGCAGACCTCCATCCTCCTCGTTATCCCTCTCTCCTTCTCTTTTTTCTCCTCCTTTGCCTCTCATCCTCTCACCACCACCCTTGCTCTCTCTTCTCTCTCCCTCCTCCTCTCCCTCGGACAGACAGACAGATAGGAATAGCAGCAGCAGCAGCAGCAGCAGCAGGCGGACTGGTAGGTGTGCTGAGGCCTGTCTCCCTCCTGCAGCACAGGCAAGACATCGCGTTCTCCTCTGATCTCCGTCAAGGACTATCTGTTTGAGAAGTGTGTGTGTGTGCGTGTGAGAGCAGGGATCCGGAAAGTAGGCAGAGAGGACTACCACACCTTGGGAGCATTCACTAACACTGCCGGAGCTACACAGGGTGAATGTTGTGGATATTTTCATACTCACGTCCTCTTCGTCCTGTGCTTGTTTCTGTTTTCAGGATTTATATTCTCTGTTTCTCTGCTGGAGCTGTTTGTTGTGTTACCTCCACTCTACAGCTCTGGGATTTGCTTCAGCATTGACTAGGCCTTGTGCATCTGCACACGTGTGTCGTTGCTAATGAGTGTGTTGAATGTCTAACAAAGGTCACACCATTTGGCATGCTGTGTGCATGTATTGTCAGCCTGCCTAATGACAGCCCTCCTCTTTTCTTTCCAAAACTGACTTCATCACCAGCCTTTCCATTCACTTCTCCCTGCCTCGCATCTTCTACCTCACCACTTTTCTACCCTCCTGCATATCCTTTTCCTCTCTCTCCTTTTCCTCTTCCTTAAGACCCTCTTTCTCCTCCATCTCCATTCTCTTCTCCATCTCCTCGTCACGCCTCTTCTCCATCCGGCCGGCTGGTTTCCCAGGATGCCTTGTTCCAGGCCGTTCCGCTAGGCCCCAGCAGCATGGGCGGAGCCTGGGTGGGGAGAGAGAGCACGGATTGGACCCTTCCCCTCAGGACGGGCGCGCTGGCGGGTCACCCTCCCTCAGCTTCAGATGGGCGAGGACGCTGAGAGCCCCAAAATCAACCACACCTTCCTGCGAGACTACGTCACTGAAGGTAGAACAGACGGTGTGTTATCGATGTCTCTGTGGTGTCAGATAACATGCTGGTATGATTGAACAGATTCATTTCAGCTTCATGGGTGCATTATCCCTGCACTGCTGGATATAGGGAATAGGTGTTGGCATTAATCACTCCATGACTTACTGAACGCTCACTTAGAGACACCGCATGTTTTAAATTTTAGAAATGGTTTTGTATACTCCTGTGAGAGATAAATGTTTGATTTATGGTTTGGAGTCTAAGGAGCTGGTAGCAGAAACAATATTTGGTGGTTGAATTTATCCATGTCAGGCCCAAGCATCATGAGGAAGAGTTATTCGCATATGCAATGATCCAGTATTTTATCTTTCATCCCCACCCTCTTCCACATTTGTCTCTTAATTATCTGCCCCTCATTTCCTCTGTGCCTACTTAATTTCCTTTCTATTCTATCATCTCTTTATCTTTGTCTCCTTCACCCCTGCTTCTTTTATCCTGACCATTATCCTGCTTAATTGCCTCAAATTTTCCTGTCGCCCTCCCAGCTGATGTCATCTCTACGGTGGAGTTTAACCAGACAGGGGACCTGCTGGCCACGGGGGATAAAGGTGGCCGAGTGGTCATCTTCCAGAGAGAGACTGAGGTCGGTTTAATATGTTAAACTTGAAATAATCACCTCATTCTATACCCAGGATATCCACAAACAGTATGAATTAATAGTTACTACATGCTCCCTAAGTACAGCATTCTGTGCATCACTTTGTCCTAAAGGGATGTTCTTTCTATTATATCTTTACACATAAATGTTCATTCAAAGCTGTGTTTCCTTCACTATTTGCCCTGGACAGTCTAAAGGGGAGTCAGAGGAGGTGGGGGAGACGGGGGACTCAGGGGAGTACAATGTCTACAGCACGTTCCAGAGCCACGAGCCGGACTTCGACTACCTGAAGAGTCTGGAGATTGAAGAGAAAATCAACAAGATCAGATGGCTGCCACAGCAGAATGCAGCACATTTCCTCCTCTCCACCAACGGTGAGAAACCAGTGACACCAGGAGATCAACCAGATTTCTAATCCCCAGTTAAGATGAAGCACAACTAGTACTACCTGTGTACAGTTTGTGCTATGAGATATCAACCTTGAATATGCATGAATTTTGATTGATAGTAGAAATGACATTAGTACAACCTACCTTCCAGTTCCCAGCATTATGCCAGCCTGGCTTCATCTTCTATGACCTACTGTGGATGGGATAATATAACATGAAGCCAGTCATTGAGTCACATTTGTGGGTACAGTAGAAGGACCAACCTGCCAGAGTGAAAACCACATAATCAAATCTAAGCTTAATTATATTCCTGTCATGAGACTTAATTGCAAAATCTTTGAGACAGGGATCATATTATGAAGAACTGTAGCTCAATTTACACAATAGTTGTCTTCCCTAAAGTACAATTTTTAAACTACACTAAAGACTCATCTGGATTCGCCCAGAAACTGGCCATATGAAGAAGAAATCATTATCAGGTCTCTTCTCCACTGACTGTTGACGTGAAGGCTGTTTAAGTTGTCTGTGGCATTTATTGTCAGCTTTCTCTGAATTTAATCAACTTCCGGTGATGTGCAAATCTTCCTGCCTGTCACAGATAAGACCATTAAACTGTGGAAGGTGAGTGAGAGAGACAAGAGGCCAGAGGGATACAACCTGAAAGATGAGGAGGGACGACTCAAGGACATCTCTACCATCACCTCTCTGCAGGTGCGGGTACACACAAATGCAAGCCTGCACATGCACACCTTTAGTTTGGTCAGTCAAATACTGTATGTATCAGGTTGATGTTCAATTGGCAAGCCCAGCATCTGCCTTTTATGCCTTTGCTCTAGCCCTCACATGATCCCTGACTGTCATGTCCTCTAATTCTGTCCTTCTTGTCTTCCTTGTTGTCCTTCCATTGCCCTTTTTCTCACCCCCACTCTCTTTCTTTCCTTCCCTCTTTCATTAATCCTGTCTATCTCTGTATCTAAGGTGCCGGTGCTGAAACCTACAGATCTGATGGTAGAGGTTCGTCCCAGACGAGTGTTCTCCAATGGACATACCTACCATGTTAACTCCATCTCGGTCAACAGTGACGGGGAGACCTACCTGTCTGCTGATGACCTCCGCATCAATATGTGGCACCTGGGCATCACGGACCGCAGCTTCAGTATCCTTCCTAACAGTGATTTTTTTGTTTATATCATACACATTTCATTTTCAATTCCACCGTGCTCATAAACATCATTCTCTGCTTTCTATAACTCGAGAGCTCGCCTCTGATTTTTGTGTGTAACGTAATCTTTTACTGGAGGAAGCAACTCGGATTTCACAGGGTATGAAATTCCCAGAGCTTCACTAAATAAAAGTACAAAGTAGATCACTGGGGCTATCTTTTTCACTGTTATCAAAGTTTTAGTGTGTGTCATCGCAACCTATTCTGCAGCAGCAATGTGAAAATTATACTATATATATTTTTTGAGTAAAAATCAATTAATGGAACAGGAATAAGGAACAAAATAAGAAGAGTGGGAGAGATGTACAGCGGAAACCCCAAGTGCATGTCACTGAGCCTCTTCCTACAGATTAAAGAAGAAGTGAATGCTTATTACATTGCTTAAAGGACAACCACATTTTGATTGGAGCAAAATAACATTCTTTGTCTGTGAATCTTTGTATTAAAGTGTGTTGAAACAACACAAAAACACACAAAATCCTATGTATGTTAGTGTGCATGACTTGATTGTATGAACCAATAATGTTGATGTGCACCTCATGCAAATGTGCCAACATGTGTGTACATGCTCTCCGATGCTGTCTGAAGCAGATTCACATGGACTATATTGTACATGCATATTGCATGCTGCTGTAAAGAAATACCTACTTTTGAAATATATTATGCATACTTTGTATTTGTCAGTTTTACCATTCAGTGCCATCTACTACTACCACTGTGAACAGCAAAACCATATGTCTAAATCCATGCCTTAAATATACCTACAGTCCAAACATACTTTACACTCCTGCTCATGTGAATTCATCCTGGATCTATATTTAATGTAAACAGTGCGTGGCTATGTTTGGATTTATGTTTCAATTAGAGTGCCGTGTACCGCCTCCCAGAGTGTGTATTCAGCGCAGGCTGTAGCGTGTTAGATGGGGTGCATTTGGTGGTTTCCCATTCAAATGGAAGCTGACCTAGAAAATCTTAGTGGCATCTATGGAAGACGAGTTTAAATAATTCACTCAGCAGTACACTTTCTACTGAGCCACACAGGACTACCACAAATAGAACAGAGCGTGCATACATATTGGGGGTTGGTTGGGGAGCAACTTTTTTGGGTTGTGATTATGAATTGAGGTCTGAGCATGGAGAACATATTGGTACTGAAAAATTAAGCAATCATCTACAACTGAAAAGCAACTGAAAAGTATGTTGGGTGAATGTGTTGGCATGCCTCACTCTGCCCTCTTGTGTATGTGCTTCCTGGGTATCCTTCCTCTGCAGATGGGTCTCATTACTCTTCTCTTCAAAAATATTCTAACATATATCACACCATGTGCATAGTCATCATACTTGGTCTATCCTGCAATGCCTTTACTCTGTTTGCCACCTCCCAAGAATGTGGTGCCATCTCTGTGGTGTTTAATCCCTAACAGACCTTTTTCTCAGATATTGTGGACATCAAACCAGCCAACATGGAGGATCTGACGGAGGTGATAACATCAGCAGAGTTCCACCCTCACCACTGCCACTTGTTTGTGTACAGCAGCAGCAAGGGCACCCTGCGCCTCTGTGACATGAGAGCCTCCGCACTCTGCGACAAACACACTAAACGTGAGCATGTTGTGGAGATTAGAGAGCTTATTTGCGTCAGTCTCACAAAACAAAACAAAACCTGTAATTACATTTGTAAAAAATCAATAAAACACACCTTACCACTCTGTCATTGATGTCATTGATCAGAGTTTGAGGAACCTGAGGATCCAGGGAGCCGGTCCTTCTTCTCAGAGATTATTTCCTCCGTGTCGGACGTCAAGTTCAGCCACAGTGGACGCTACCTGCTGACGAGAGACTACCTCACCGCCAAGGTGTGGGACCTGAATATGGACAAGGGCCCCGTGGAGACGTACCAGGTAAGGTAGCACATCTGTTTCCTAATCTGTGTCTCTTCCATGTGTTAGTTACAATCTGTATTACCTGTGCTGATTACCACCAATGTAGTTTATGTAGCCCCTCTTTTACGCCTTATTTTTAGTCATGTCTCTTGACTTGTGTGAACTAATGAATGGCTATCACACTGCAGGATTTACTATTTTTCTCTGTTTTATATAACAATAAATTGAATATCTTTGGGTTATTGTGCTCTGCATGTGGTCGATCAACTGGACCACTATGTATAATACTGAATCTACCCCAGAAACTAAAGTTGACTGTCTGCATGGTCCCCAGGTCCACGAATACCTAAGGAGTAAGCTGTGTTCCCTCTATGAAAACGACTGCATCTTTGACAAGTTTGAGTGTGTTTGGAACAGCTCAGACAGGTAAGTGGCAGAGATAAAAAGGAGAAAAGGATGGACAGTATATTTATGTCCATTTGGAAGCAAAGAAGGGGGAGTGTGTTAGTGTGTTTCTGCTTACAGTGATTCCCTAAATGCTCTGCCTCTGCCATTATCCGACATTTAAATCAATCCCAGAGACAAGCTTTGCAGACATCAAATCAATCGCTGTGCCTTCAATTTTGTTTTCCTCTTTTCCACTTCCTCACCCTTCCCTGAACCTTGCTTTTCCTCTCTTTACCATCTGCATTGCATTCACTTCTCATTATGTCCATCTCTCCTCTCCTCTCCTCTCCTCTCCTCTCCTCTCCTCTCCTCTCCTCTCCTCTCCTCTCCTCTCCTCTCCTCTCCTCTCCTCAGCGTAATCATGACAGGGGCGTACAACAGCTTCTTCCGGATGTTTGACAGGGAGACGGGGCGAGGCGTAACCCTGGAGGCTTGGCGAGAAAACAGCAAGCCTCGGGCTGTGCTGCGGACCCGCCGTGTGTATACTGGTGGTAAGCGTCGCCGTGGAGATGTGGGCGTTGATAGCCTGGACTTCACCAAGAAAATCCTGCACATGGCTTGGCACCCATCTGAGAATATCATTGCCATAGCAGCCACCAACAACCTGTACATCTTCCAGGATCGCGTCAACCCTGAGGCGCAGGCACAGTGACAGAGATGGGAATGTGGACAGTGGCAGACACAGTGCTTTTATCGATTGTCACAGAAACACAAACAGCAACCAAGATATATTTGGATGTCTTAGAGAAGGCATGGGGAGTGGACAGCCTTTTTGAGAAGATTAAGTCAAAGCCAAACTGTTTCACAACATACTGAGATGCAACATCTGTTTGTGTTGATAAAAGATTGGATTGATGATAAAATGACAAGACTGTTAATTTATTTGATCCCCCTAGGGAGGTGTATAATCATTTTTGTTCAACACTGAGGGGAACTGACGTCTCCAGCACCCATCAGGACATGTTTTTGGTCCCACTACTCCCACTTTTTGAAGATGTTTGTGTAACTGCCCCACTGTAGGGGCAGTAAAAGAGGTGCGGGGACACCTCTCCATCTGCAATGACTCTGCTGTTGATCACACAATGTTGCACTCCTCACTGACGTGCTCTGGTACCTTTTGACACAAAATGGAAGATGCGTGTTGGGTAGCAACAGAGAAGGAATGACGCTACAAAACATGAAGTTCTTGAGATGATTAGATTGCGGATTCGCAATGACTTTGCCAGACAGGGCATCTAAATCGAAGCGTTTTTTTCACTATTGTGCAACATTAGGAGTGGTGTTATTGTACAGCTCTTCACAGCAACATCCTGAACCTTTTTTTTTCCTCTATTGGATGACAACAGCAGCTGAACCTCTCCCTTAGAGCAGTGCTCTTGGAGATTGCACGCATAAATGACCCATAATCTTTGCCCTGTTCACTTTGCAATAACAGCACTAACAAAAACACAGTGCAGCAGTATTCCTGCTTTAAGCTCTTCTTCTACAGGTATACACTCTTTTTACTGTTAGCTGTAAATATTCTGTGTTCTTTTTTTTTAACACGTTCCAGAGAGCTAAAAGGTAAAAGGTGCATTTTGTCTGGTACACTGCAGATGAACCTGGGATCTCATGTATAGAAAGGTTGCAGAATCGCACTATTCCATTTAAACACTCAGTGTAGGGGCTTTTTCTTGTAGCAGTACATAGATAGGTTTTGCTGGTTGTAGAGAGGGAGGGGTGAGTTGTGCACAAACCAACACTTACTGTTTTGTTGTGTATATTAGGCCCGTATGGGCTTTGATTGCTATATTATGGTAATTTCCTTTTCTAAAGTCTACATACCTACGTGGTAAATTACTGAAAATGAGAGCGGCAGTTGAGCTCCCTCACATATGCTGAAATTGAGGCTGATTGAAGATTAAATCTAATATAGACAAAAGTTTAATTTCAGTTTAAGTGTTATGCTAATTTAAAATGAGCAGTGTTCATTTTATAATGCATAAGCACAATTTGAAGAAGTATCTTACAATCAGGAAAATCTGAGCACACTGTTCATAAAGGAGGCCCCTGATTCAGCTAATCAGAGTTTTGATGAGTAAGTTTGTGTCCAGTGTATTTGAAGGTCAAAGGTTATCGTCAGTGCAATAGCTCATTATGTACATTGCTGAAACACATTAAAATGTTGTGAATTGATCATACCACAGGTTCTAAATGTCAACATACCGTATACCTCACAGTGCCACATGCTACTCTGGGGTACAACACTGAAAGCCAAGGATGTACAGCAGTAAGGTGATGTCTGTCTTGGACTGAATTGTGTGACTTGGTCAAGATTTGACTGTTTACAGTGAAGTGCTTTGTTTTCAAGTGACCTTGGCCCTGATGGGATTATTGTAAGTGGTCTGGATGTGTACTGTAACAGGTGGAGTAACAGAATCAGTGCAAAGAGGTGGAAACTATCAAGTCCCTTTGCACAAAATCTGACAACTACTCTGTCTGATGGATCAACAACAGTTTCACTGTGTAAACCTTCCACTTGTCTGCTCTCTCCTCACTTGTCACCTCCTTTGGTTTCTAAATCACTGTTCATGTACATTTATGTTACAGCCTGTGGGCTAGGGGGTTCTCTCATGGCAACCCCTGCTATGTTTTGGTCTTCACTGTCCGCCAGTGTTGTTGAATGCAGACACGATCTTGCACTGATTGGTTTAAATGTACAAAACACAGCAAAATCCAAAATGATGGCAACCCACAAGGAAATGGTTTACATAATGACAGGCCACCTAGAGCATTGCACAAGATCCAGGGCTCAGTCATCCAATGGTGAGCTGTAGTTTAGAGCAGGTCAGTTGTAATCGCATCATAACATCCACCACCACCACCACCACCACCACCACCACATACAACCAGTGAGAGGATTTGTGTTCAGGAGCACAGCAGCAGCAGCAGCAGCATGTTGCCATTACTCAATGCTACTAGCGTGTATATCTATCATACTTTAAAAAAGACAAATCTAACAATACAAAAAGCATAACTCAAATGAGGTGAATGAAAGGAATGTGCATTAATAAAATAATGTGAAATCTGACAAAAAAAAAGTGTTTTGTGTATCCCTTTATGTCTGTGTGTCTATATTTACCAGGGCACCATTTTTTCTCATCACTACAATACTTTTCAGACTAGGAATCTGAATAAAACCATACAAAAGGGGTTTTGTTTGAAAGACAAAACTTTAATAATCATTGCACACTCCCATAAACTCCATCGCTAAATAAAGAAGGCACTCAAATTCACAGTATTCAGGCATCAGTGACTGTCATTCACAAGTAAGTAGAGGTTACAATTTAATAATGTTCACATATGTGGTTTTCATGCACTGCAAGTGTTATATGCTGATCATCTAATGCAGTTTAAAAAGATGTCGCTGTCCTGTGAAAAACATGTATCTCAAAGAAAAACAGCCCTGTTTTCAGCATTTTTCAGATAATTGCTTTTCAAATAGTTTATTTTGCATAAGAAGAAGGAGAATTTTCTTAATCCAGAAAGAAACACAAACACAAATACTTCAGTTTACCAGAAAAGTAAAAAATCACCAAATTGGGGAGATACACGGTTTTCACTGGACAGTGACAAAAATCAAGGTTAAAAACTGTGACTTTCATTTTGTAACCATACATGCGACTAAATTATCATGACATCAAGGCACATCACTCTGTACTGTGAAGTAAAACAAATCATTTCAAATAGTCCCACTACAGACACTATTTCTACGGAATGAACACTGTTCAATGTTTTGTTGGTTTGTCTACATTCAGAGATAAAAAATAAAAATAAACTCTAGGAATTAATGCACTCATTTAGTTTTGATTTCATGTTTGTTTCCCAGAGGAACACTCAACATAGACTGTGAAGACTAGAGATGTTTATATATATATATATATATATATATATATATGTATATGTATATATCACATTTAGAAGTCATCCCTCTTGGTTAGTTAAATTAAATTGTTGCATGGTTTGGCCGAACACCATAAATAGTAAGACCCATCATTGGCCATGACATCTTTGACATTTTGGTGTGTGAGTGTATAACACAAACCATGAAACTGAGACTACAGCTGCATACTTACCATAAACATTCTCACTGCAAACATAAGAAAACTGGATTAACTTTTTATGTTGGATTTCCAAATACCATTTTATATGCATTATAGTTCAGGGAAATCTGATCATTAATAACAAACAAGATTAAGACCAGAATGTTTTAACCCTAACATGTTGGCTAGCAGAGTCAGAAATATATATTCTACCACACAATGTACATTTAAAAATGCACTAATGTATACAAACACAAAGGTACGCACATACTGTACATGCAAACATATTCCCCATACAAGTAAGAAATTCCTTAATACTAAACAAAGCAACATTGCTCTATCAAAGATACATTTCACTCTGTTAATATTTTATTTTGAACAAATGTACAGTATCTCTAGGCATTCAGAAACGGTCAGCACCCAACATTAGCTTCCCTGCATATAATCTGGAACCATCAAATTATAGGCTTTTGTCCAGTTCTTTAAAACAATACTGGAAATTGAAAATTGTCTCAAAGTGATTGTGACAATGAGTATCAAGCCAAAGTTTGTACCTGACCATTTTGGAACTGCTTTAAAGGTACATGAACTGAAATAGTAAAATCTTTGTAAACTCATGCACTAACAGGAAGTATTAAAAGTATTAAATCATCTCCTAGATGCTTTCACATTGTTGAAATTTCAATACATAAACATGAGCTGTAGATCCACGTTAGATCAAGTTGTAAACAATACTATAAGTCACATTAGTAGCATGATCACATCACAAGAAAAAAAGACAGCATGGCTTCCTGAAGAGAGTCAGGTGAGTCATTATTACTTCAGTGTCACTGTCTTGTTGTCTTTCTTCTCAGGCAGATATCTTTGCTGACAGGAAGGGAGAAAAGAAAAAATCAAATGCAAACTTCAGGGCTCTCATAGTGGTGCGTCTCCAGTCGCTCTCTATCTTCACCTGCCTGCCTCCAGTCAGCAGTGAAGAAACACAGTCCAGACAGTGGATAGCCTTCAACTCAAAGGCTGGAGCTCTGGCTCCTAGACGGCCCTCCAGCTTGGTGCTGAACTCCACCATATTACCAGGATTTAGGTTTAGCAGAACTTGTTTGAACTCATGGCTGGCCATTAGGATTATATCCTCCTGGATCATCCCTACTGTCACCTCGAAGCGGTGGCTGTCAAAGCGCTTGACATGGCAGGTGTGTTTGGCCAGAGCCTTGGTCTGACACAGCTCTTCCTCTTCTTGCATTCGGAGCAGTAGGGGCAGTGAAACGGTAGCCGACGCAGAGCTGGCTGCCAAATTGGCAGCTGTTAGGTTTGCGACTGTAGCGTTCTTTGGCTCACATTTGGGATACGTCTCCCCATACAAGCAGCGCAGCCAGTCTCCCATAAACACTGGCAACATGTTGATGACCGACTGTGCCCCGTTCTCTGTCTCGGCCACACGAACATGCTTGAAACGCCCAGTCCAGGTGACTCTGTGTCCATGCAGGTGGCTACAGAAGATCTGTGTCTGGGCCATGCCTTTAGTTTCCCAGGCAGGGGGTCCGCACGCCTGGATGTACTGGCTCCAAGTTAAGGTGGAATTGTACACCTTCTGTCCCTCTGCATGGTACACATAGATAGAGAAGAACAGGATCACCATGGAGATACAGAGTAAGATGAGCTTTACTGGGCCGCGGTGGGTCAGTGAGCGGAAGACATCCAGAATAGACATGCTGAACCGTGTCCACAGCCGCAGGGTAACAGGGATCGCACAAACTACGAGGGTCACAATCATCTTCGTCAGTTCCAGCTCAAGGAACCACTTGAAGAGCTGGATTAAGAGCATGGTGGCGAGGCCAAAAGCCAGAACAGGCAGGGCAAACAGGAAGAGAAAGTAGGCCACCAAGGTGCGGATTAGACCCACAACAGAGGAGCTCTGGAGGAGCACTACTGAGAACTCACACCACATGAAGCACACCAGGTATGGAATCAGGAAGCAGTAAGTCCCCCTAAAACCACGCATCCTGGCCATGCTGAAGATGAAAATACACAGAAAGAAGAGGAAAGAAAATAAATCAATTTGAGGGCATAATTTTATCAATTCACAAAAAAGCTGGGGTGGGATTTTAAAACCCACTGACACAAACAAACACATCCAGTGGCCCAAATGCTCCTGCTCACCTGAAGAACAGACAGAACAGGTAAACATACAGCAGGCAGGGGAGACTGAGCTTCAACACCACTGACTCCCCTAGTGGCAGTGTGGCGAAGGTGTGTCCCAGTAAACGAAGCACTGTCATGTTCTCTGGCAGGAACTGGGTCAGGCAACACAGAGATGATGCTACCTGCATTTAAAAAAAAATACATATGTAAACTTTGAGAGAACTGTTTTATTTCAAATTCAAGTCTGTCAGATTAAAAATAAACATTAAAAGGCCACATTTCTGCATGTTTTAGCCCATCAAATCATGTATATGTTAAATTCCTGTCAAACATTTTAGCATTTAACATTGGCTTTTAGACTAATTTTCTATCTTCCACAGTTATTGATGTCATTTAATTTCAGTATGCTATGAAAATCTACTTGCCGATACTTACTGTCAAGTTATGTTATTCTCCTGTGGTAAGACAGTTGCAAGCAAGGATTAGTTAATTGTGTTTAAGAAAATGTTGGAGTTTCCTTAAACACATCAATGAATATTTTTGATGCATTACAAACATCAAGTCTCTGCAACTTTATTTTAAAACCGAATTCAAATTAATGAATACCAATGGCTTCCTGGAAGTTAGAAAATCAATCTACAAACTTGCTTTATGCTATGTACGATTGTAGTTATGATGGTAATAATGTAAACTGTGTGATTTGTACTTTATAGGCTACAACATGCAAAAATCTGATAATTGAATCACATGTTATGCCAGTGTTGTGTGGCCCCTGACCTCTATGACCATTGCTCGGCGTGCATACGTCGCAGCGGTGGGGCTGAGGCTCTTGTAGCTGACAGCAGTGAAGAAGATGGCCACAGTGGAGAGCTCAGAACAGGGGATCCAGCCCTTGTCAGCTACAGGGAAGGAGAAAATGACGAAAAAAACGGACACGATAAAATAGAGGTACGGTTCTAGGTTGTTCCAGCCAAAGTTGGTCTCTGCCTGCTCCACATCCAGGCCAGGTTCGAAACGTGTCAGCAGAGATGTCAGGGCTCTGAAATTCTCCCAAGTCTGTGAAAAAAAGAAAGAGAAGGAAAGATGTGAGGTCAAAGGAAGAAAGACATTGCTAAGAGTTAAAAATAAGATGGATTTTTAAATCTTCAAATACAGTATGTGCAGCATTTCAACATCCACAAATCATTGCCACCATTACTGCCAATTTTGAGACATCACTGTTCAGTCACAAGATCAGCATCCACCAGCCTTCCACCAGGTCAGATTTCATGTAAAATGTATGTGCTTTATGACAAGAAGGAAAATTACTATATGACTTGACTATATGAGTTTCTCACTGGCATAGTTTGTGAAAAGAGGGAAAGGCAAATGGAAAATTTAGTGACATAGTTTTTGCACTGAAAAGCAATGCTATGTTTTAATTTCTGAGTAAAACAGAATCGGCAACCACACTCACCTTGCTGCTCTGGAAAACACGCAGTGTGCAGATGATCATGGAGATGAAGGAGAGGTAGAAGACAAGCAAAGGGATGACAAAAGCAAACAAGTCAACTGTCAGGTTGCTGATGATGAAGAAGAAAATAAGTGCGTTGACGTGTTGCGTGGGGATTATTGTGCTCAGCCACTGGACACCGGCCCGCGACGCCCAGTCGACCAGGTGCTCTTTCATCTCAACAATGGCTTGCAGCGGGTACTGCAGCATCTGAAGTGAAGAGAGACCAGAGAAACAAACATCAAAACCAGGAAAGAGAATTAAGAATGGATGATTTAAGAAGAGTAACATCCACAACAATACACATTCGACAGATATTTAATGAAGGGTAATTAAAGGAATATACAAAAGCAGAATGAATTGTAATACATATGATTATGATACCATTAAGCGTGATTTCATGTCCATGGCTTTTTTTATGGCCCCAGTCTGCTCAGAGTCCAGCATCATCCCACTTCGGCCAAAACTCCAAGAACTTCTGTGGGCCTTCTTGTATCCTGATGGGACCAGCTCAGCCTTGTGCTTTAAAACACAATCACATGCACACACACACACACACACACACACACACACACACACACACACTAGTCTGAATATAGTTAAAATATTAAATTACATCAGTCATCATTATGATGGCAGATCATTTCTGCTGATTGGGTCTTTTACCTCCCCACCACTGCCATGAGGTGTAGGGCCTTCAGTCTTGGCTGTGACCTGGCTGCCATTTTGGGCAGAGGGCACAATACCTTGTGCATACTTTTTAGTCATCTCAACAAAGTCATCCAGGTCCACCAACTGTGTGGCTGAGAGGACACAAAGCAGGCAGTTACACAAGAGGACACATTATATTCTCTGTTTCTCTCTCTCTCTCTGTCTGGATACTTACACTCATTGCTGACCATGCTCTCCAGTACTTTCTGGGTCTGGCCTGAGGTTGGGCCAGGAATCCTGCTTGCAGTGCCACCTATTGGTGGGGAATGACCACAACATCAGTGAGTTACAAACATATCTCTGGTGGCCTGCATGTAATGTGATATTCTTCAGCATGACAGCTGCAAATACTGAAATATACAAAGGGGAATATATGATATATTTAACAGCAATGGCAGCCATCACATAACAATATGTTACAGCATTCTGGGCAGTCTGTAGTACATCAGGCAGGATTGTTGTCACAATTCAAAAATATTAAATTGATATGGTGTTGATGGTGTCCTTATCCACATGTCTGCGATTGTGTGTGTGCATCCTACCCTGCACTGCATTGACCTGGCTGACATTTTCCAGCATCTCAGCCACAGCCACCTTCTTCTTCCTCTCTGGGTTGAGTTTCCAGTACATCATCATGGCTGCTTTACGTACTGCCAGCTCAAACTTACTCTCCGTCGACAGCTTGCGCACGTCGTCCTCATTCTCTGGAGTGATTCCTGGAAGAAGGTGACAGACAAGGAACAGTTAAGGAAATACAAACACAAATACACAAACATGCACGTGCATGTGCTGAATTCTGTAACTTGAACCTTTTCTCTGGACCCAACAGCGCTGCAGTACTCTCGCTGCACCTTTTCTTCCCTGTTTAGCTGCTTTAATCAGCCAATTAACAGCCAGACGATTATTTAGCTCTGTGTCCTTCTCTTCAGCAAGAACCAAGTAGTGCTGGCCCAGCTGAAACACAGAAGAGAGGTAGAAGAGAGGAGATTAATTCAGCTCATGTGGCCTTGGTCTAACGACTTAGTACAATTGGACATAAAGTTCACCTTAAAGTTTAATGTACTGTATTGTATTGATGTATTTAGAATATAACATAAACCAGTTTGTGAAATAATAGAAATTAGACATGGAAATCTTCCACATTATTACATGAATTATTGCATTAACTTAGATAATTACTTCATAAACGCTGTGAAGATATTTAATGTGATTACACTGAACAGTAAGACCCTTGTATGTTATATTGTTACAATCTGTTACACTACTTTATATGTGTACTTATATCTATCAGTGCTTTTAATTTACAGGCCAGTTTACTCCCAGTTCCAAAAAAAAAAAAAAAAAAAAGAAAAAGAAAAAAGAAATCTACCTATGTAGGTAGTTTTGATTTAATGTGATTTGCCAAGGTTTTCTGCCTCCAACTCAATAGGCTACAATGGAATTTTGTTTGTGGTGCTCACAGCTTTGAAAAATGAAATTCAACAGCAACTTGTATTTCCAGAAACAGTGTCCCCATTAGTTTGGATAATCCTCAAGGCACACTGGTTTTATATTAGGGACCATTTCTTTGGTAGAAAGTAGTTCCGATCAAAACACAGTGAAGTTCACGGAACCCACTGACAACAGATCCCATAATTCCCTGTTCCTGTGGCCATCAGTGTGTTGGTCATCGCTAATTTAAAAGGGTAGCAGAGGCCCCAGTGGCATATCAAGTGACTGTTTTCTAATCTTAACTGTCATTTCATAACTTCTCTCAGTTATCATCAAATGCGTCTGTTTGTTGGGGGATGAGATGTCTTGCGTTTAAGAACTGGCTCTTAATTCTTAAGTGGCTCTGTATTAATATAGGTTAGGTACAATATAATCTCATAAACCTGCTTTACTAGCATGCATTTTAAATTGACAGTGTTGTCAAAGCATCTAAATACTACTACTAATAATGTAGTTATAAACAACTTGTACAGTAACAATAACCACTGATTCCTTGTGTATGACTTGTGTTTAAGCTGGAGGTGTAAAGCATCTCTATTATGATGTATAGCTTGTCTATTATGATAAATGAGAGATCACTGGAGTGTCGGACCCATTCCTCACTGCATGTGCATCCAACCACTGTACTGATATGGTCACATGTTTTGACATGTTCACTTACACGCACACCCGTGGTTATTTGGGTGCTTTGCATGTGCAAATGCATAACATAAAGCATGGGAAAGTTCAAGCCACATAACCAGCCACTTAGGAATTTCCCTCTCAGAGCTGGAGGGTTAAATGCATAGTCTGGGCTCATCTTCCACCTCTAGCCCCCATTTTTCTTTTGCCAGTACCTCTTTCTACATTTGCACGTGTTGTTAGAGAATGAGGAGTAAAGAGAAGAGGAGAAGTGCAGTGCAGTGCCGCAATACACTGTAATAGTGCTCATAATGATTTGTACGTGTGACAATATCTTGGTGTATCATATTGAAAGCCTGGGATCATCTTCCAGGTGGCCAAAAATAGACACATGCTCACAACTAGACTGAGTCAACCAGCAGGACTGAAAACAATGCCAAGTGCCAGACAGTGTGCATGTGCTTTCACTCACCCGGGTCTGAGCTCTGGCATCACCAGCTTTGGCCTTCTCTTCCATCTGCTCCACGGACAAATCTTCCTCTGGTTCTTCATCTGGAGGAGACGACAGGAGATGCCTTAAATGTATACATATCCATCTTGATCAATCAAAAACTTCTGTCCAAATCAATATATAATACTGTCGCTTCCAAACTTGTATAGCGGTATAACGTTATTGAAGGAGCAGTGTAACTGTGCTGATTTTTTTTTTTTCAAATCCCACCTGACATTTATCTCGTAACATGAGAATAACAAGAAGTCAGAGGTGGAGTAGATGTGAGAGTGTGAACATTTTAAACATGTCTGTGCATCTGTCTGTCCATGCAGATATCCTGTGACAAGACCCCAGAGCTCCGTCAGCACCGTGCCCACCTCCTGTGTCACGCCAATATTTGTCAATTGCATAAAGGCTCATAACTCTTACTGTGTCCCCAGTGTCTTTTAAGCAAAAAGAGTTCAGTTTCTTCGCCTGTAGCCTAATTTCAAATGTCAGTCTCTCATGCACAGCAAAATCTGTTACTGTTGCAACCAGTTTGTTAGTTTTACTTCCAGCAGGTCTGAAATATAATGATGGTGAAATATCTCAAAGTTTAAATGAGTATTTAATAATATCAGTTTCTCTAAAACGTTTATTAAAAAAAATAAACCTATGGGTTTTTTAAGTAATTGTAAAATGCAAAGAATTGGTTCATATATTGCTGACAAAAGGTTACTATGTAGCAACAGAGCTTAAGCATGTTCAGTTCCAACATGAAAAAGAGGCAAGCCATGCTAGCGGCTCTGTGAGACTGTACTTAGGCATGCCAGTACTTTGAGCTAAATGCTAACATGGTCACAAAGACAATGCTAACATGTTGCTTAGCAGGTATAATGTTTACCATGTTCACCATCTTTGTTTAGCATGTTAGCATGCTAACATTTGCTCATTAGCACATGCAGCTGAGACTGATGGGATTGTCATTAGTTTTGCAAGTATTTAGTCATAAACCAAAGTAGGCTACAGGACACATTTTGACCAGATGATGGTACTAAATGAAAAGTTGGGTCACCACATGGACCACCAAAGATGTATCAATTGATCCTGTGGAGGACATGAGTTTGTGCACCAAATTCCGTGGCATTTACTCAAAACCCCAAATGTAAACCTCATTTTACTATATGTGATATTTCAGTTTGGACCAAAGTGATGACTGACTGACCATCAGGCCGACATTGCCATTCCAAGAGCCTTGATGCTAGCATGACTAGAAAAGGTTCACCAAGGTACTGTATGTGTTGCATTATTGCAAAAGGAAAGGCAAGTTGCTGCAAAACTACTCGTCTGCATGTTCACTCCTCTTAACCTGCCAGTCATACAGTAAAGAGGACAAGGTATGCTCTTCTTCATGTGGAATTTCTTTACACACAAAACTGTCACTGAGCAATACCAGTGGCCCAACAAGTAGGAATTCAAATGTTGAATTAAATTCAACCAGTGGATAATAAAAATACCATTAGTTTTTATTTAACTTTATGTATTTTATTCATTCCTATTTTGGTATGACACCTTTTATGCAGAGATGCAGCCCAAGGTGCTTCACAAAACAGGATGAAAATGAGAAAACAAAGTTAGCTACAGTAATTATCCATTCTTGCCAAAAGAGATGTTTATCCAATGGCAGGGTTACTCTGCTACACACGGGAAGACATTCCAAAACATAGCACAAGGATTATCACAGAGATGGGTCCGTCAGCTCTCAGGGCCATTAAAACTCACAATGTGTCATTTAATCACAAACTCAAAAATAAAGGCGTTCTTACCATCCTCTTCATCATTGGCATCCTCCTCAGCTTTCCTAAGTCTTTCTTGTATTATCACACGCTTGGCTATGGAGGCAAAGGTGCATTTCACTGGGGCGGTAGAAGAAGCTGCAGGAGCCATAGTGGAAGCAGTAGTGGAGGAAGAAGGACGAGAATCTGTTGGAGTGTTACCGGCCAAGCTAGCTGATGTAGAAGAGCCAGGTGTGAGGTTGGAAGAGGATGAAATTTTGGGGATTTGAGGGGTAGAGCAATTAAGAGAAGTAACAACTGGTGTTTTGTTTGGAGCAGGGAAGGGGGGTTCATTGAAAACAGTTTTAGATGCGGATTTAGAGGACGCAGCAGGCGTTAAGGGCTTTGACCCCTCTGAAGAAGAAGGGGAATCCACTGGTTTAGAGGTGGCGTGAGCGGATGGGTGAGAGGAATAAGATGATTTTCTGGGTTCCGTAGTGGTTTCTGTGGAGGATGGAGATTTCGGCGGGTGAGAGGGTGCAGCAGAGAGGTTATTGGAGACGAGTGAAGGAGGAATCTGTATGGGGGAGGGAAGAGAGGGTCCATCCAGGACAGGGCATGACCCCTGGGTGTTGACAGCAGTCGGGGTTGATGGGAAATCCTTCTCCATATTTGCTGGAATTAAAAAAGAGTGTAAGTAATTTATCATGTAAGTACTGACAACCATACACTGCAGCAAAATAATCGAGGTAATTTCTAATATAGTGAGTAAAGACACTTGGAGGGCCCTTTCTTCTGGATATTTTACACTTAAAATATGACACCTTCCCTTTGACAGGAAGACGAGTTTTGACAGGGACACAAACATCAGTAAAACCCTGTCCTACTCAATGTGAGTGAACATTATGAAAGAAGAAATAGGATAATATTATAGAATATCAGCTGCAATAACATGCAATTAAACAAAACAAATAAAAACAGAAAAATAAAAGCAGGAACATTCTGTTAACCTAATATTTTAAACTCTGAGAGGAACATATGGAGGGGTAAAAACAGTTTTTACGTTGGGATTACTGTAATTATTCAGCGTCATAACTTCGCATCTGAACTGCTTTGAGTTTGCTTCGTCCTGCACTTGCAGACACTGAATGTGTGAGCGACTCTGCTCTTCACGTCAAGTAGGCTAAATTCTCAACACTAAGCCAAAACAGCACTGAGTGAAACAACGTAAATAAACCTTACTTGGTGACTAAATGAGCCGATTTCTTCAGGATAAAAGGTTAACTGTCCTCCTGAATTTAAAAGTTGTGTCTGTAGTCGATGCTGAGCTCCACGCACTCCAAACAGCTCCGCGAAACCAGAGACGCACACTGACCGTGGTCCAACTCTCATGTGTCTGGTTTATAACAACACCACAAGTTCATAGCCTGCCCTCTTGAAATAGACTCGCCCCTAATAGGGAGAAGTAAATGCCCATCAAATGGCCAACTTATGATTGGTTATTAGCGCCTTCTTGCTTCGTAAACCTGTGAGAAACGTTGCTTTTAACGATTTCTTTCGCCTCTTCAAACGTTTTCTCAGTTCAGTCACTCGTGTCTCTTTTTGTATTTAAATTTAATATCAAAAAATAATATAATAAACACATAAAAAACAAAAGCCTTAAAATAATGGGTAATTCATGTCCAATAAGGCTGCATGTGCCGTTATTTCAACTGAATGGTCGCACCATTTAAGTAGATTATGGGGTTCCAGGTCAAATGCTATGTAGGCCTACTCTTAATCGAGTCTGACTCTCTTCCATATGGCACCAGTCGGCAACAAGACTGACCACTGATGTGTGGAGAGGCAGCGGTCTAATAATAAGGTAACACTTTATAATAAGGGTACAATGCAAGACGTATTATGAATTTCCTCTATTAAGAAATTATGATAAGTCACTATGAGTGTATGTGATTAGTTCATGCTTAATGGATAATCAATTAATGCATGTTAACTCAATTACTTCATGCATGAAACAATATTCCAATACTAAGCTGTTTCTATCATCTGACCACCAGTTTGATTTAAAACAGAACATGATTTCAGCAAATTTGGTGGCATACAAATGAACGTGAAGTAACTGTGGGGTGATGGTCGACGATTCATTAAGTATTAACTAATCACATTAACTCAAAGTGACTTGATCTCTTTTCATAACAGTAAGCAAAAGGAATCCGTGATACAGCATTAATCCATGCATTTGATCATCATGAATCGTGCATTAGTTATATTACTGAAGCATATGATTTGTACCCCTTATTATAAAGTTACCTAATAATAATAATAATAATAATAATCACATCACGTGCTGTATATGCTATAGGCCTGCTTTCAGATATGTGGTATATAGATACATGTATTCTACATAGTGCCAAAACTGTGTTTATACACGTGCACTGAGAGGCAAGAAACCCGTGCGCATTGTAATGCATTCCAATAGGCTGCCTGTGTTGCTGCTGTGTGTTTCATGTTTGGTGCATTGTTCCTCTGGGAGCTGTCCACCTGTGCGAGTACTGAAAAGACAGCTCCCAGTCTCTCTCTCTCTCTGTCTTCCGCCCTCTCCCAGTATCCTCATGGACTCACTGTCGCCTCACATCAGCAAACATCCCATGAGCATACAGGTTCGGAAGCCCAGTGGAGATGAAAGCACCTGCTGCAGCCTGCAGAGGATGCACTAATTCAAGGCTAGTGTCTAGCAATAGCCCCCCCCCTTACCATGTACGACAGCAGTAGTTAACCCTGAGGGCACATAGACAATTTAACAATCTGTCTATCCCTCCAGATGTGGGTTAAAAGATGGCACGTGCTGGTTTAATCCGCTGATGGTGAGACCTGCTCACGCACAGCCCCCACATTAAAAAGAAAGAGAGAGAGAGATGGTGGAGAGACTTGTTCTCCTTGTATGTGTCTATGTTTGAACGTGTGGTCTAGGCTCTTCACATTAAAACTAGTTCACACTCAAAACTCCTATTAAAACTGGAGCGCTGCATCATTTCACTTGTTTATGTGTGTGTGTGTGTGAGTGAGAGAGAGAGAGAGAGAGAGAGAGAGAGAGAGGAGGAGGAGGCAGAATTCTTAGGTAGCCTGAGAGAGCAGCTTTCACAGTTCACAGCATCAGAGCACGCTTGAGAGGCGGGGCTGTCCGTGACCCGGTTAGACGTGAAGCAAGCGAGGCTCCTGTCTCCATCGTTTCAGATTGGGGGAAGTCTCCGTCTCCAGTGGAAGCCACAATGTCTGACTGCAGAAGGGAGTGGAACCGGGAGGATGAGCTACCGGTCTACCTGGCGGGACCGATCACCACCGGGCCGAACCAGAGGAAAAGCTACGGGATGTTCAGCTCCGTGGAGGGGGCGTTTGAAAGCAAGACCATAGACTTCGATAACTACGCAGTGGGGAGGAAAGGGAGCCGCACCCCGAGAAGCGGGAGCCGGGAGAGGGTCTTGGACACAGGTGACCTCATCGGCAAGACGACCAGAGAGGCCCAGAGTGGGTCACTGACCAACTCGCCCGGAGAGAGAGACGACGGACACCCCGGTGTTGAGGTCAGATATTCATCGGGGAGGGAAAGCCCAAATGGGAAGGTAGGCTTTTTTCTCTCTGTCTGGCTTTTTGTATGAAATCCTGATGGCTGTCTCATGTATGAACAGGCTTCCCGATAAATATGATTTTTACATTAAGTGCAGTAACAAAAACGCCCATAGACTATTGGCCTATTTAGAGAAGGATCAATGACTATTAGTTTTAACGACCGAAAGCATAAACAGTCTGTTTGAATAATTTTAATGTAATTGGCCTAATTATTAATAATGATATTTCAGTGTTGTGTTGGCCTCGTTTTGGAAGACCAGAACTGTCGTCTTATTGGTTTCCAACCCCTCAGGAGTTATAATTCTCAGACAAATGCCTCAGTTTGCATAAATGATGAACTTTTGTGCTGCATTGCAGTTTGGCCATTTTGGTTTACGTCTACGTAGCTCAAACAAAATTGTCCAAAAAGATGCAAATGCACAAGCACGTCGATACAACGAGGCTCATCTCAGTCTGTGGTGCTGAACTGGACAGCCACAGACAGCATCCCTCGCTGTAGGCCTATTGTTGTTGTGCTCTCACTTGAGCTGTTTATGTGTGCGCGTGTAGGGGGCGTGAGGCACACCGTTTTTTTTTTTGTTATGTCGGGCAGACGCTAGCTTTCCGCACTCGCGCACGCACAGAACAGTCACCTGTCTTTCACTGTGCGCGCTCCACGCATCCTGACGCAGCCGTACGGCGGCGGATTCATCGTTCTCCCTCTCTCACACACGGAAGCAATAACTAACACACATTGGGGGAGACAAAGGGGGGCAGAGCGCAGCGCAGGACGCCTGAGTCATCGCAACCCGCTTCTGAGTTGACTGCCAGGGGGCAGAGCGACTGAGACAGCATGTCTGGGACCAGTTACGAGGGGAACAACAGCATCCCCCATCTGACGGTAAGAGACCCGGCCTTGTCCGCGGCGTTGACCGGAGAAGCTCTCCGCTTGTATGCAAATCCCTGCTGCCAATGCCTGCAGAGAGGGGATTAAATTCTTAGTGAGGTGGCAAAGAGCAGAAGGTCCCTCTACTGTTTCTCCTGCAGCAAACCCAAGACAGAGAAGTGACAATTCTCAATGTCTGTGTGTCAAATCGAGCGCGTATTCTCGCTCACGGTTGGACAGTGTTGTGTAATCTCGCCGCCTGTCAGAGGGATTAACTCGGTTGACGTGACGGTCGAACCAGGAGTCGCACAGGAAATAATGGCATAAAACAACACAAAGGCATGAGACTGGATTTGTGCAAAGATGCATCTCTTTTCAGCTATGTTAAAGCATGCATTCTGCAGAAAGCCTCCTCTATCATTCCACAGTATTATTAAATGCCAAATGAATCCAAAGGCAACATAAAATTAATGTAGGCTAACTAAGCATTAAAGTTCATGGTGGAGACAGAAAATGAGCATCAGACTGTATTCACATTCTCCCTTTTGTAGCATCCTTATTGGCTAAAGAAGCTGAGAATTCAGCAGGGCTGTCAGCTGCTGTCATCTCCAACCACAGATGATCACTGGTTACCATGGAGATGTAACTTCTTCCAAATGCTGTTGCCAGGCACCCTCCATGGTGGTAGAGGGTGTGGAGCATGGTAGTCTGAGAAAAGTGTGCTTGTTTAACACTGCCTCTAAATATTCAGTATTTGATTGTACTTGTACTGATCTTATCCTATGTACAATTAATGCAAATGAGAGAGCACTAATATTAGCTTTTGAGAGACCACACCCATGCACAGCACTTGTGTGCATTTCTTTCCACCCTCATCCACTGCACTGTGTCATAATATTGCTTTAAAGTCATGGATTACATAACTGATTGTGCAATATATCAAAATGTCAGGATTGAATTCAACCCCTCCTGTACCTCTCCCTCCCTCCCTCCCTCCCTCTCTCTCTCTCTCTCTGTACTTCTCCCCTGCAGAGTGAAAGGCTGTTGATCAAAGGAGGGCGGGTGGTCAATGATGACCAGTCTCTTTATGCAGATGTCTACATTGAGGATGGGCTCATCAAGTGCGTATATAAGGAGCTAATTATGTCAAAGAACTGCAGAGGCATGAAAATATAGATTTGAGTATTCTGAATGTTTTGCAGTCAATAATGATTTCACTTCTTTATTCCCTTTATGTCCTTTTTCATCTCCTCATCCTCCACAACCCCTTTTCATCCACACCCATATATTTTCCTGCATCTTCACTACATCTACATCTTTTCCCGTCGTCTCTGCGCCTCCTCGTTCCTGCTTTTCGCCTCCCTTTCACCCACCCCTTTGTCTCTACATGCATCTGATCCTTGGCAGGCAGGTGGGGGAGAATCTGGTTGTACCGGGGGATGTTAAGGTGATCGAGGCTAATGGCCACATGGTGATACCAGGTGGGATAGATGTCAACACCTGTCTGATGAAGCCTTACCTGGACACGCAGCCTGTTGATGATTTCCTCCAGGGCACCAAGGCTGCACTTGCTGGGGGCACCACCATGATCAGTGAGTAGTAGACACCTGACAGCACACATGCAGCCACAGTACATAGCCTGCTGTAACCACATTCAAGTGTTAAATAAAAATATTGGTCACACTCTTTCCATATTAACCTTTGACCCCTCCCACCTTTCAGTTGACCATGTGACCCCCCAGCCTGGGGACAGTCTGCTGGAGGCGTTTGAGTGCTGGCAGGAGGCTGCAGATAAGAGGGCATGTTGCGATTACTCCCTGCACGTAGACATCCCCCAGTGGAATGAGACTGTAAAAGATGAGTTGGAGCTGCTGGTGCACGAGAAAGGTAAAAACCAGTTTTTAGTTAATCCGTAATATTTCAGAGCTGTGGTGATTGCTGTAGTTCTAGTTTCAGTTCCATGTTCATCCCTATTTTGGACCCATTTCACAAGAGCAATAGGGACAGATTTAGAAACTATTTGGCTGAGCGTTGAATCCTCTTATAGTGATGTCACAGCGGAAATCCATTGTTCTCACTACGGTGCTGTCATGGTGGCAGTGTATACATTTTGCTTGTAATCTGTTTTAAGTAAAACATCACTTTTCTTTTGGGGCAGCTACAACATAATGCAGTAACCGAGCAAAGGCAGCTGCTTGTGTGACCAGTTTCTTTTAGAAATAAAGTTGAGAGTTTCTTGGCTCAGATCATAAACATGTCCAACGAGGTTGTAGATCAGTTTCCTGTATTTTGCAACTTGAAGTTTGCCCTTCATCTTCACTTTATTTATTGCATTTCATGATACATTATTTTGGCTACACTCACACAATTTGTTATCCTCGCTGCTGAGTTTCCCTTCATTACCTTCTTGTCATGAACACATTCATCGTTTCCACTGTTGTCAGGTATCAACTCCTTCCAAGTGTACATGGCTTATAAGGACGTGTACCAGATGTCAGACTCTCAGGTATGTTACATAATCACTAATTGCACTAATCACTAAATCTGCACGAACACACTAATGACTAATTTCATCATGTAAATCTTTGACCTTCTGCTTGTTCCTTTCACTATTAATCCCTGTTTTGTTCTTTGGACTCATCCCTCCCTCAGCTGTATGAGGCTTTCTCCTTCCTGAAGCAGCTGGGTGCTGTGGTGTTGGTTCATGCTGAAAATGGAGACCTGATTGCTCAGGTAAGTGCTACATAACCTCATCTATTTTTGTCTCTTAGTGGCAACAGGAAGCCCATACCTCTTGTAACACCATCACAACCTGTCAGTGTCTTTAGTCAGCCTCCAGACACAGTATATAATATATATAATGGCATAACTAAATCATGGCCAACCTTTTACCTTTATGCAAGCTCCACTGCAGTTGAGAGACATTCTTGTGACATAACTCCCCATCTCTGAGGGAGCGAGAGAGAGGATTAATGCTGCTGCTGCTGCAGTTGCTGGGTATGACAGGTTTAACATAGGCCACCATTGCTGTTGACCGTTATTATACTAATGATGATGATGATGTAATGGTGATTAAGACGGTGAGGGTGAAGGTGCTGATAATGCTGACGGCAGTGATGAAAAGTGGTCGTCGTGGTCATGGAGATGATGGTCTTGATTAGGGGAATAATTATGGCAAAAACCATGATGATTGTGAAGACAAATGAGGGCGATGAATGATAATGACATACTTGTTAACCTAACTGTAATGGAAATAGAGAAATGGGTGATGAAAAATCTTTAGAAGCAAACAATGAAAGGGATCAAACAATGAAACCAAGAAAATAAAAAATAAATAAAGTAAAAAAAATAAAATAAAATAAACAGCAAAATAAAATAAAACAAACAGCAAGGGGTGGGGTCTGGTTTTCATCCCATTTATGCTGTTCTCCAGACAGCGCTGTCAGAAACACAACAACTGCAGCCAGCAAAAGCTGCCCACAGTGCATTGGCATTCTACAATTACAATGCACACTTTATTTTGTTTGATAGCACGACAGGCCATGAGATTGTCATTTCACAGCCATGAGATGCCAGCAAAGGCGTGGGTAAAACATGATTTGACAAGTACTGTATGTAATGCTGACAGTTATTGTGGTGGGTATTGAGATAATTATGAAATTGTTTATTTGTGTTTTAGGAACAAAGAAAAATCCTCGAAATGGGAATCACCGGACCTGAAGGCCATCCTCTGAGTCGTCCTGAAGAGGTGACATCATTTTTGTATACACCATTATCCATCCATCCATCCATAGGTTTTAATGTTTTCTTTACTTCCTTTAAATGCAGCTGGAGGCTGAGGCGGTGTTCCGTGCCATCACTCTTGGTAACCGTGTGAACTGTCCTGTCTACATCACCAAGGTGATGAGCAAGAGTGCAGCCGACACTATCGCCCAGGCCCGTAGGAAAGGTCAGCATCTCTTTTTTTTCTCTCTCCATTCTTTTTTACTCATCAGGTTCGCGATCGTTTCATGTGTCTGATTCTATTTGAATGGCTCTTCCAGTGTTTATGAACATCTTCTTCTGACATCCTGACCTTCACTGACCCACTATCTTCCCATCCAGGTTCTGTAGTTTTTGGGGAGCCAATTACAGCGAGCCTGGCCACTGACGGCTCTCACTATTGGAGCAAGAACTGGGCCAAAGCGGCTGCTTACGTGACCTCTCCACCTTTGAGTCCTGACCCCACAACCTCAGACCACCTCCACACACTGCTGGCTTGGTACGTCTTAAACCTTTTCAGCAACAGATGCAAACCAAGTAAATGCACTAAAGTCTCCTTTTAATGCAAGGACCCAGTGTTTTGCAGAATGTGATGATAATGCCCTGAGAAGTGTGACAAAATATGTAGCCTACAGTATATTTCCTGAACGCTACAACATTAAAAAACTTTTCTAATTAACGCAGAGTGAGGGTAGACAATGTGCTTAATTTAGCTATAACCTCTGCAGAAAGTGAAATGCAAATCAGCTGGATGACACCAAAGGAGACACCTACAAGGATCTAACTCTCACTGTTTGCCCTTAGAAATGTGTTTGGTATTCATGCCACAAACAGCTGCTAGTGTAATGCACAATGTCAGACCAGCTTCAGTGAAAAAGAAAAAAACAGATGGAGACAAGGTGAAGGTGTATGTATGAGGAGGAGGAGAAACTTAATAATGGATAAAGGACTGTATAATAACTTGTTAGCCACTTAAATTGTTTAAATGTCTGTATAAAGTATAATAGTGTAAACTGTTATTAATGTATAAAGGTCAAGTACATTAATAATCGTAAGTTAAGTTGTAATTCATGAGTATCACAGAGAGGGATAAAGTGCCCCAGACCAAATATATATGCATGCTACACAATGCACAGAACATCCTGCTGTACACTTTTGACTGTCCTCGATTCCATAAATAGCAGAGGAACTAGAAACCTTCATCATCTGTTGCCTTGGCTACCAACTGCCTTCCTCCTCCTCCTCACTCCTCCTCCACCTTCGTCTGCAACTCCAGCTTCTCAGGGCGGGTCCGTGCTGTCACACCGGTGGTGTGATACTGCTGCTGTATTTGAGCTTCTGCTGAAGCGACAGGGTGTATTTTTAGGTTCTTTTTCAGAGACGCGAACAAAAGAACAACACTTTTTCTCACATTTCAGTGAGGCCCATTATTTCCGTAATAAGCACTCTCGTGGCATTGGGGCGATGATCCCACAGCTCACTATCAAGAAGTAATCACTGTAATTAACAAATTAATAAAAGGCCTTAGATGAGAAATTATACTAATTCAGCCTCTTGTGTGATCGGGGGTAAAGTGAGTATATATGTTGATTGCTTTTTGATAATGCAGCGTATCTTTGTGATGTGATCTAGTTAAGGTTTTAGGGACTGGTATTGCAGCTGCTTTGCACCATTCTGGCTGGTTCAGCTGGCTGGTTTTTCTGCCCCAGGCCAATACATGACTTGTACTTTAACTCACAAACTCAATGAGGACACCTGGTGGCTAACAGTAGAAATGTCTGTCTTTGTGTTAATCATGATTGCATGAATGTGAATATTGTCTTTAACTGATTTTTGCAGCCAAATGTCCTTTAAGTGCAGGGAAAAATATAACATTTGACAGGTTAATCAGTGCAGTGTTGAGGGTGCGCTGATGATTTCATATCGTTGTGTTGCCTTGATACAGTGGGGACCTCCAGGTGGTGGGCAGCGCTCACTGCACGTACAGCACTTCCCAGAAAGCAATCGGTAAAGATGACTTCACCCTGATCCCAGAGGGAACCAACGGAGTGGAAGAGAGAATGGGTTTCGTCTGGGACAAGGCCGTGGTGAGCAATGAGGACCTGTGTGTGTGTGTGCGTGTGTGTGTGTGTGTGTGTGTGTGTGTGTGTGTGTGTGTTTGTGTCTTTTGTGTAGCTGTGAGTGGGAGTTTTGTCTACAACTCTAAACATCCATTTCTCTGTCTCTTAGGCCATGGGGAAGATGGATGAAAACCAGTTTGTGGCAGTCACATCTACCAACGCTGCTAAAATCTTCAACCTGTACCCACGCAAAGGCCGGATAGCGGTGGGCTCTGACGCCGATGTTGTCATCTGGGACCCCGACAGCGTCAAAACCATCACTGCCAAACTCCAGCAGTCGGTGAGAGCAAAAGAAAATAGAGGAGAGGGAAAGGAACGATGTTAAAAGATAAACTGTTAAATAGAATACGAGGAAGGGTAATTAAACTGATGCTCTGACAACTAAACTGATCTTCAAATACTGCATCGGTTGAGGGAGCAGAAGCGCATAAAGGACAGGAGGCAGGAGAAAGGCTAGAGGAAAGAGGGTTTCATATGGGAGACGGTAGAGTGTGAAATAGGATCAAAACCAAGAGAAAGATCACAGGAGGTGAAGAGAAACCTGAACTGTACTTTTAAATTGGAATATAATATTCAAATCAAGCCTGGCATTACTGTGAGCAGTATGATGCCATATTGCATACGTGTGGTAGTAACAGAATAATATGGCCTATATGGAGGTAATAATATGGAGGTGAAAATGTGCCTTGAGCAATGTGACACAATGCAGTGAAGATATTAGACAGTGGTTAATGTATTCAGTCTGCTCTGCCACTCTCAAAGACCCTAATCCAGACTGGTGCCGGCTTTAGGTTATAATCCCCCTTCACCCCTCACCCATTCTAGGCTACCATCTCTCTGCCCATCCCCCTGTATTACACTGTCGCTCCTCTTATATGCCCCGAGCCTCTCATTTATTCATCCCCCATCTTCTCAACTGCTGCACTTTACTGCATGCATTAAGCCTTCTGATACAACGCTTGCTGAAACAGCAGAGTGGGCCGAGACAGTGTAGGGTATCAGTGTTCTAAATGATGGGGGGAAATGAAAGAGCTCTCCCTTTTCAATCTGCTTAATTCCCCATTCTTTGTCTTGTATGCTTTATCCCTCTCCACACAGGCTTCAGAATACAACATCTTCGAGGGTGTGGAGTGCCGTGGGGGTCCAGTGCTGGTGTTGAGTCAAGGTCGGGTAGTTTATGAGGAAGGCAAGCTGCAGGTTCAGCCGGGTACCGGTCGATTTATTCCCCGCAAGCACTTCCCAGACCATGCTTACCAGCGTGTTAAGTTCAGGAACCAGGTACAGTACACAAATGAATGAAAAAGACATTTCTGCAGTCATATTAAAAATTAAAATACATTTTCCATTAAAAGATTAGATGAGCAGTCAACATCCAGTGATAGGTTACCCATAGTTGCACTATTGCTTTTCTTAACTGTCTTCAAAAAAAAATACCTGTCAGAAACAATGATAAATAATTGTCAGTTTAATTTGGTTTGGTTTATTGGCAACATTCGAACATATTTATTAAATACAACATATCAGACTTTGTCAGGCATTGAATGATAAAGTCCTGGACTTATTTCCATCGTTGTCCCTGGTGTTTTTACGGTCCACCAACCTTTTTTTTCTAAGATGGAGACAGGCATTCATTGTTTGAGAAATATTAGAAAAATAGGAACAAAAATTTGAAAAAATGTAATTTTCAAAAAGTGGTCAAGATAAAAAGTATCATAGACACCCAAAAAAGAAACCACATCATAAAAGCCAACAGACAGCTATCACTTGTCATGCTTTAATCTTCGTTCTGCATTGTTGGTAGGAATACTGAGGCAAGAATGTAGCTTCACATTTGGTCAGAAGCTATAAGATAACTATACTTCAAGTTATGAAACCAAAGTATTATGCTGGTGATTTTATAAAATATAATTCACAGCAATCTGTACAGTTACATTCTATCATCATTTCCACAGCATCTGATTCCAGCAAAACAAATGAGGCAATTAGTCATGTTTTATGGCGACTGGTGAGTTAGAGGCCATTTTGTTTCTGCAGAATGACTAATAGGTTAGCTTTGTGTTTGTGTCTCTCTGTGTTTTCTATACAGTTGAAGAGCAAGCAGGGCGTTACCCGTGGGATGTATGATGGCCCTGTGTATGATGTGGTCCCTACCCCCAAATATATCACTCCTGCTCCGTCGGCCAAAACTTCACCCACCTCCCACCAACCACCACCAATACGCAATCTTCACCAGTCCAACTTCAGCCTATCAGGTAACAGAAATCATATATTTAAGTTAAAATCCATTGATTCCTTTGATGCTTTTAATGTGTTAAATGGAACATAAATATCTAGGTGCATTACAAGACCTTTATACTGAAGATGTTCTGAATTAAATAGATCTCTAATATTTAAGTACATAAATCTAATATTTTAATTTTGTCTTCATTTCAGGGGCACAGACTGATGACAACATCCCTCGTAGGTCTGGCCACCGTATTGTAGCACCCCCCGGTGGTCGCTCCAACATCACAAGCCTTGGTTGAACACTTGACTGTGTGCACAAACTGTGGTTGTTGTGGGGTTTCACCTCTTGAGTGTGTGTGAGTGTATGTGTATGACTGAGAGTGTGAGCACCCTGGCATGAATGAATACCTTTGTATGTTTTGGCACAATGGTGACACGCTCTTTTTAGACCATTATGATTTTTATCAGCTTGCCTTGAGTCCGTGGTCACAGAAAAGAAGCGCATTAACACTTCTGTTAAAAGAAGAGTGTGATTTACAATCAACCAAGTCATTCAAAAATATGGAAAACTCACAGACTCACGATCGGAGCACTCACACGCACACACACACACACACACACACACACACACACAGATCCGGTGTTGGACCCCCTCCAAGCACCCAAATGTGACCCCACTGTTATGACATAATGTTGTTATCTCCTTTCCCGTGAGCATGACTTCCTCCTTATTCTTCCTTACATCCCACGTCTTACTGTGTGGGTCTGCTCAGACATGGTGCTCCTTTCCACGCATCTGGTGGACAGCTGAAGAAATAACAGATTTCTCCCGCATCTGTTTTTCAACATCTTGGCAATATTTGTTTCAATGTGGCTCAAGTGGATCAGTTATACATATTGCATGGACACGTCTTTAGATGTTGCACTACTTGTGGTTTATTGTTACAATGGAGGAACACTTAAAATTGTACTCAAGGCACATTTGTATTCAACTGCACAAACATATTCTTATACTGGTAAATGTATGCTTTGAACAAATAATGACATTCACTGTGGATAGAGCCAGCTGTTACTAGGATCAGAACACATTCATTCATTACTGAAGCATTAACATTACTGTGAACTTCAATAAAAGCAATGCGACTTCCTCTCCACCATCAGATACTATATGCAAATGTGTCAATACTCTCCTATAAAGTGTGAAAGTAGATGAGCAGTTGAAACAAATACAAAAACAGCTGTGGACTGCAAAATTAATATCTAGATTGCTGTACCTACATAATAGAGTTTCACAGTAAAGACTTCATGATGTGTGTGATAGTTTTCTGCCAATCACTCATGCCAGAAATAGATCTTTGTTGTAAAGACATGCTCAACTCACTGCTGTAAAAGGGCTTCAGCTCCCACCCCTGCTCTTTAAAACTTCACTGAGAATCCTTTTAAGCTGTTTTAATTTTATTTGATTGATTCTGGATGTTTTCTTGGTACATTTAGTGTTTCTATGCCGCTCTGTTTTGTTGCTGTTGTCTGGTGTCTCCAATGGAACCACTAATGATCAATAAAGACTTGACTGTTGTGAAAAATGATGGTTAAAAAAAAACATTCCTGAGAGTTTAATACCAGCTTAACTTGACTAATGTTATGTGCTCCGGCTGTAATTGTGATTCAGATACTTGAAGTCCTTCTCATGCCATGTCTTTGTCTGCTAAATTTCTCTGGCACAAATAATTTGTGCCAGTAAATGCAGGTCAGGTTGAGTCAGGTTGAGTCAGAGTGCTTCAGTTATGACAATATTGGTTCAACACACGGCCCCTGAGACACACACATAACGCCAAAGGGAACTTCGACACACACATCCAGGTGAGACGCAATCACGTAATGGTAATCTAAAGCGAAATTTAAATTCCAAGTAATTCCACTCCAATAAAAAAAACTGTGTTGTGTTAATTTTGTGGTATTATTATTGGTGGTGGTATTATATTTTGTGTCAGAAATGTTGAAATGTATTAAAAATGTGATTTGCATGCTGGGAAAATTCACTAAGCCTTGGACCGATACCTTAAAACTTTTAAATATTAAGCGGGCAAAGACACATTTTTCTTATTAATCCTTTGTTATGGTAAAAGTGTAATCAGGTGATTTGGAGAGTCACTGTAACCACAGGGGTTGGCAGTAATTGTTACATGCCTGTCAACCATGAATTACGTCTGATTAGTCACCAGGAATCAGTTCGTATTTGACAAGGAAAAATGTGTTAAAGCATTTACAAGACTGTGATGACGATGAAGATAAAAGAGTGAACCCTATATTTCAGTTAAATCCATATCAGAGTGGGCTGATTTAGGCACATGTACATAACAGCAATACAACTAAAAAATACTCTTACACACATTAGAAGGAGAAAGAAATGGATATGGATAGTTTAAAGTTGAAATGGAGGTGGAAACAGACATGTGGCTAAAAACAGAAATCTAACCTCAGAAGCAAATACTACACTGTGTATAAAATTAAAATTGTTCATGGATCAGGATTGAATGTGGGCTGTAATGACATAGAAGCTTTGTGGCAATGAATTCAGTTCAGTGTCTGTTTATAGCCTCATTTCAGAAATTCATGAAAGACTGTTGTGACAAATTGAATTGAAAAATAATCAAATTCTTTTGAATGAAAATATGTTGGTGGGCAAATAAATGAACAGAACAAGGACAGGTGAGGCACTGATTGTCACTTCTTCCTTCCAGTAGAAATATTAAAGTGGATAAAAATGCTTTAATGGTTTAAGACTGATCAGTCAGCTGGAGAACCAGGTTGAAATGTGCTGTCAATACAAAGCACTCCTGTTAGAATTTAGCGTGACACTTTTTTCACATTTGCTTTACTTTTCAGATGTAGCACATTACTCTGTGTGTGTAAGCAACAAGATCCTTAATAAGATGGCACACTCTTTAATTTCCAGTTAAACTGTAGTGTGCGGCTCAGGCAGTTGTTATTAATTTAATAATTTGACAAATTAGTTAAATATTTAATTTGAGCAGCGTAAAGCGACTGTTATGGTGACCATACAGTTTAAATTCTTGTAAACACTAAACATATGTGAACGTGCTGAAAGCACTAGCGATTAGCGCTAATGATGAGCATTAGTGGGTTGCGGGCTAGTGATTAGAATAAGTGATTAGCGTTAGCGATTAGCATAAGCAATTAACAGACTAGTAAAAGTGCTAATGCTAATAGTTATCACTAAAGTTCAGTTAGAGCCCGGTAAAATGTTTAGTGAATGTAGACCAAGTAAGCTGAAGTTATTGCAGCTCCCTTCACAGAGCTTTGCTCACTGAACACCTGATGATATGAACAGTATTGCATTTTGTACAGGTAAGCCCTATAATTAAATGTCTTGCACCAGTCTGGGCCAAGTGTTTCCTTCTGAGTCTGTAACACCACCATCAAACAGTTCCTTTGTTTGGTCAACAAGGTATCTTAAAAAAATATTACCTGAATATGCATTAAGTTTGCTCTGGATGTTCAGAGACATTGAACCCCAATGTGTTTGACCACCTGATCTGATCCCCATAAGACCAAACTTTTCACTTGTACACAAGAAATACTGCATCGAAATCTCACAGGCAATGAGCACAATGAAAATTGCAGTCTCTAGGTGGCATTAATGGAACTTATATAATAAAACATAAATCACAAAACTTTTATTCTTGTTATATACTGTAGTTGTCAGCTTGTCATCAGCTTGAAAATGCTTCCACTTTCAATGTGTCACTGTACATAATTAATTATGCCACATCTGTAGTATATCTACACCCATCTGTTGTCCCAGAGGAATGTTTCCTTTTATTGTAGTCTTTGAGAATAACAGCTATTTTACTTTGCTTAATTTTCACGTTTCATCTGGTAGAGACTGGCATCACTTGCTCTAAAGTGTTATCTCAAAGGAAAACTCTTTGGTAGATGAGTTTGTTTGAAATTGGTGTTGTTTTTAAATTTACACTCCTCATGTCCTCACTCCTCATGAATATTAAGATAAGTATCACATCAAAATGCACTCTTTCACAAACTGTGACACACTTGAAGGTTTATTTGCTGTAGTTTCCTGCTAAGATTTTCCACATTATACTGTATTTTTAATGTTCGAGACCAGCCAGGTAAATGATGTACATGAAAATGACTACACTGACAATGTGTACGATTAAATGTGAAATTTCTATCCCACCTTTAATGCTTGATTCATTATACATTTTTTCCAGCTTCAAGCATTATCCTGAGATACATATGATGTCATGTGTAGCAGATTGGGTGTTCTGTAAACATGGCAAAACGTTAAAAACATGCTCTAATGCTTTGCAGAGTAGTAATAGCACATAGCTTGACATTTCTGCAGTTATGTGATCTTCCCTGTGAAACCTCTTTGAGTCTACTAGCTTCAGATATTTTTTTATTTGTAACATAGAGACTGTACTGTATATGTGAAAAGAGCATATTCTGGCTTTTACTACAGATGAACTGATTCCAGACATCACCTTCACAGAGACCAACAGAGACCTGCATGCTGCCGCTGCCATCTGCTCTGGGAGCAAACCAAAGGGATGTAATATTGAGCTTGTGAGACTGAAATTATGCAAGTTTTCCATTTTCTGGAGCAGGTCATGAAATCACAGAAATGGAAAACAGTGGAAAACAGTGGCTGTGTGTGTTTAGGGTATACAGAAGTCTGAACAGATGCCATAACAATGCAGAGACTTGCCATCCCTTGAAAGGAACGGGTTGCTTGGGACTAACAGAGGGTTGACTGCATCCAGGCAAATTACTGAGCCAGCTGTGCTGTTCTTCTACCACTGATGGTCTCTCAGGTCCCCACGGTGCATATCTGAGGTGCATCCAACTACTATGCAATAAACAAAAAATATGCTATATTGCTCTTCTGAATGCAGCCACATTGTAAATAACATCCAATCAAAAACTAACAATAAGGTAGTAATTTTTAGTAGATATTTAATGGATCTGATAGTCATTTCAAGGGAATATAACAGTGAACAATAATCTTTCACTGTCAACAGTACATTTCTGGTTTCAATGTGTAACAATTCTATCTAAGACACTTAGAGTTAGCTCTTAGATGTTATAGTGCCTTTAGTGCTAATATCATTATATTATCTTCTAAGTGTTGCAGTGTTTATCGATATACTGTAGTTGTTTACGGTAGGTTTTCTTTATCCCAACATCATTTATTCTATAAAGATTTACTGTGTTGGACTTAATTGACCTAATGATTATACGTTATCCACTCTCTTTACCTGACATATTTAAGTCTTAATTTTTACTTTATTTTTCACAACAGCTATGAACCAAATTAATATTGCTATGAAGCAAACAAATGAAATCAACTGGAGGACTTCTAACATACACTGCATTATATTTAGGCTGTAACACTGCCTTTTGTCCAGTTGGTGTCCATGTTGAGCTTTGTTAAAAGGTCAAGCCTGTTCTTGAGGCAGGCTTACAGAGATCTCACCCCTGAATTAAAAAAAAAAAAAAGCCTCTTACCCTACTACCACCACTAAAACCAAAATACTACTAAGTAGAAACCAGTACTATTAACTACAATTTACTAATATATACAAGTAATTATAGGTTTCAAAATTGCAGCCTCGAGCTGCCTAATACCTACTCACAAATCACTACTGTCACAACTGCAGCTTAAAGCTGTCACTTATCTACACACAAGCCAAAAAGTTTCTCAATTAGTAGTTAAACCACACAACACCTAAGGAGCTGTGCACTCACTGAGAGAAACAACAAGAGAGTGGAGCCACAGAGTGATATTCGTCTCAGGTCTTTCAGAAGCCAGAAGCTGTCAACTATCGGCCAATCAGCAGATGAGACACACCTCTGCAATCACTTGAAACAGCAAATCACACATCAACACCTGCAGGTCATCAGCCACATACACACACATCTATAGAGGTCTTTATTACTTTCTGAGGACCACAATCTCAGAGTAATCTGTGAGGACAGAGAGGACAGAGAATTACACCACAACTGGGCAATGCCATAAACAAAATAAACAAATATATGACACTGTGCTGGAGAACAATGGGGAAAATGAACAAATGTAAAAAAGTAATATTTAATTTAATATATTAATTCCAGTTTCTCATTATAAAGTAAATTCCAAATTCACATTTTACAGTGACACCTTTACACTAAACTGGCCTGTCACTTTCATCGTGGTAAGAATTTGTGACTCTGGAAATCTAATATTTTGTTTGGATAAAGTGACTTGTAGTGAGCATCAAACTTTTGATGTCCCAAAGCCCCAGAACCATTACATCAAAACTGAGCAGGCAGAAATGGCAGTCTGGACTGGTTTCATTAGTTCCCGTACACTGAGGAAATCCAAATTTTATTTGGAACACGGGTAGAATTTAATGCTTAAATTGAAATTGAATCGGTTTTGCTATTCTTTCTTTATTTTAAAACTCCTTTGGAAATACGGCATGTAAATGTGTTTACTCAAAATGTAATGTTAAACCACAACAAGATATAACATAAGACATTTTCATGTTTATTTAGCAGTTTCTATTTGATCCCCCTAAAGAACTGACCCAACTGTTTTACTCCACAACAAATATGGCATTGCATATTTTCTCCCACACTGAAACCTTAATTCATCATAATAAGTCTTGATATACTGACAAACATGACATTGCAGGTTACTTGCTCTTAAATGTGATCATTTCATCTCCTGCATATATTTTTCATTTTGTCCAAGGTTTTTTGTGTCTCACAGAATTCCACTAAAATGAACCGTAAACTTCACTTTTCCTTCATCTATTCCACCCAAATCATCACGGCTTGTACATCTGCATGCTAAATATATAGACAACCCAACACTGTTGACATTAGTCTCATGCAGAACTGCATAAACATAATCAACATCAGAACCGTAACAAAATTGTCAAGTGCAAACTAGCTTTAATTAGGCCTATAAAGTCTTCACACATTACAGTAAAAGCAATGTCACTATTTAGTCTCCAGCAGACCACGGCCAAACAAATATATTTTATACATTTTGGAAATTAATGGTGTAAAAAGCTAAGAGGTAGTTTCTGTGACAGAATATATTATAGTTAACACCTTTTCTCACCCTACAAAGATTTAAGAATATGTGGGTAACTCAGTTTGTAGCTTATGTAGATATGCTTCATGTAAAATCGTGTTGTAAATGTGTTATTTCCTGCTACTCTACCAAGAATGCTGATGGCACAGCTTTGATGAGTTCAGGCTGATGTGACCATGGAAGGATGAAGAGACATAAATGACAGCCTACGGAGGAAAACAGGGAGGATCAAATCTCACATCAACAACCGCCTGACGTATCAGCGAGAAAGAATGTTTACAGCTCTGCTGCAAGGCTTTCTTGAACAGAGGAACACAGCGCTGACATAATTTATCACATCAGCGATGCTTTATGCTCAGCTGTACTGATGCTGAATGTTTCTTTGGTGTTGGAGGGTTGCAGCACCCTGTTATAGATGTTAACTGACTTGACATCAGAAAACATTTCCTCCTGACAGGATAAGTACACATTTCAACATATTACACGATTATGTTTTTCTACTTTGAAGCCATGAGCTTAAGGTTCTCTCTCTTTCTCTGCATGTAAAGGAAATTCAAGGGCAATTCACTTCAACTCGCTTTCACTCAGAAGAGAAGTCTGCTTAAGGCCCTGAAAGCATTTGACAACTCCAAAGACCATTTGATATACTGGACAGTGTGTGAGGAGGTTAACATTCTGAGGTTTACTTCACCAGGCGCCTCCCTTGCAACATTTTCCTCTATCTTCATAAAATCAATAAAATGTACATCCGCTGGGTCTATCCCTGGAATTTAATTAAGAGTTCAAAGAAACTGACGTCCTTTTTTTGCAGCGCAGACAACTCCTTGTCCATTTATCTGGTGAAACTGTGATTTATTTACAAAGCCTTTTATGGTCACCACTTATATGAGGTGACTTAAAAGCTAGAAGTTGATTGATATGATACCTGATGCTTTTGATGTTTCAGAGAAGGTTGCTAATACCTTTTATTGTGTGGTTTAATGATTTTTCTTTTATGTGTGTTTTTATGACTTTATTGCAGGCTGCAGAAAAATTGGTCCTTCGGGAATGGTAATGTCTGGATTGTTTTTTCCTGAAGACCTAAAACTGTGGTCAGTAATTCATAATTTTTAGCTGAAAACAGACTTTTATTGGATGTGACACATGCTGTTGTTTTAATCCAAGTGATTATACTAATTGCAGATAATGAGGATACACATTATATGGCCTTAGAATCCATGAATTGACATTTCAACTAAACCCTAAATCAAATGTGAGATTGCTATAAGCCATCAGCCTAGGAAAACACAATTTCAATCCTTTCCTCAAACAGTATAATTCATTCAATCCACGATGTGAATATTAAGTTGTAATTGTTTGAAAAACCAAATTAGTAGGCTTCAGTGTATCTGCATTAAGTGATGGGCCTGTGACTAGTACAAAGTTCAGACCTTGCCTGTTAAAATGGAAAACAGTGAAGATTTTGCTTTTTGGTTGTTTTGATGTTGAAGATAGTAGCTAACTGAACATTAAAACATGTTTGGCTTTTTGGTATTATTTGTAATGGTGGTTTTGCAGTACATGAAATGGATGATTACCATGATTACGTACTTGATGCATATAACATCCAAACCATTCATGCAGCCACAGTTCCCTCATTTTTTCTCAGATTTTCACTTCTGAATTACACCTGCAGTAAACGTAACCTATTATCCAATTTTATATCTGATATGACATACACAGTGAAATATGAAGAGCCTTCTACTCATAAACGATCATTTTCCAGACTGTGTCACATTGAACCTCTTTCCTTTCTATTACAGGAGAATAAGCAGGTGAGGCCACATTTACTACTTTAAATTAAACTGGCAGATGTATCTTCCAGCTGTTGGCTCAAAAAAAATGACACGCAAAGAAATTTATTTATAGCTCTTCAATAACGGCTGTACTTTCTGAAGTATATTTAGAGAAACTTATTTCTTGTCCTTCTGCTTTTCTCATTCTATCCTTCACTATGACCAAAATGAATTTGACACCAAGGAGAACAGCTCATAACATGCAACAGAATGATCACATGCACTGCCAGAAAACTAAAGTAATACTGATTCATGACCACATGGTGTCAGTGTTGCATACCGGACAAAACGAAATACAGATTGCGGGCCTTTTTTTTGACATTTTGAGTCCTTCACACTAATCTGTGCCGCAGTTAACACCTTTGAAGCATTTTCCGATAAGTCTAAGTCCAAATTGCCCTCTACATTTGAAAAGTTTTCTTGCAGCAGGATCCAGTTCAGAAAATTCACCTTTCAAAGATAAAGTTGATGGATTGTGCCACATTTTAGTGATATTCTAGAAATATATTCTAGTCAGCACGCGTGTCTGCCAGGTGCAAATTGACATTACCCATTAAAATAAGCGTATCAGGGTGTCATTCTGCTAAATGGAAGGATTTTGGTTCCATTGGTTGGGCATTAAAACTGTTTAAAAATTGAGCTTGACAGTTCATTCTTGACCTTGGAAACAGGACATGTCAAAACAATCTCCACTAAAGATCCACTTAGTCGCTTGTTTTGGAGCTTTCGACTGTATCACATGGACGCATTAGCAGATGAAGTTCGTTCACTTGTCATGGAAGTGTGAGTTTGAACATCTGTAATCAAAAGCTCCTGAACAAGCAAGTAAGTGGACCTTGAGTAGAGATTGTTTTGTCAGCAGTTTGGTACCACTTTCTAATAAGGCATCCTTTTGGTTGTAAGCGTTAGTAAGGAAAGTTTGTCACTTTCTAATAAGCCATCTGCAAAAGTCACTCAGTCACCTGCAATTGTAGTTGTTCATCATTAGTAAAGGGTTTCTACAGTAATCCTTCAAATCTGCAGTTGTGAATGTTAATAAGTTGTTAATACATGGATTTTGGTCTGGATGCCTGCAGCCCTTTTTCAGAAAGTAAGTGGTCAAAAAGTCCATTGGAAAGGTCTTGATGAATTAAAGAGCGAGCCAAAAAGACAAAGGAAGGAGGATTTTCCACAACCTGGCAACCTAAAAGTTTTTCTTATTAATGGCATATAACAGATCTATAAAACCCATGTCTGTGGACTATAATAACTGGTCATCTCAAACTGATATTCTGGAGGCAAATATTTTGTGTGGAATCTTTTAAGTGCAAAATAAACAAATACGCAGCTCGCACACAGCAGGGCTCCAATATTCGCTATTTATTACACCAAGGAATCTTTTAAGTGCCCCAACTATTGTCTATAATCTTCAAAAAGTTAACAGACAAACAAGAGTGTTTGAAGTTTTTAATGTCAAAGTCAAACTTTTACATGATTCATCTTCGTACCAAACCATTCGTCGACAGCTCCTCTTCTTCCTCATCATAGCAAATGCAATTAGTTCATTGTGTAATTACAGGAAGGGAGCAGCAAAAAACAGAGCCAGCCCCCATAAGAAAAGAAAACAAAGAAGAGGGAAATAAAAATAACAGTTTTTTTCTCATTTTTTCTCAAGTGCAGATTTGAAGACCTTAAGCATGCCATTGTCTGTTATGGTTTCCAGTTGTCTGTTCTACAGTGTAGTTTTATCTGTACATGGCTATAAGGGTAACAGCACGAGGGGGATGACAGGTACATGATGTGACGCTGAAGTGTCTGTTTTTAAACTGTCTGTCTTGATTAGTGGGTGATAGATCTCAGACATTACGCTCTTCTCTGTCTGTCTCCCCTCTCTGTTTTGCAGTAGACTGAAACATATTCATGTTAAACGTGCAGTAGAAAAAAGATACACACCCACACAGATTCATGTACAGCAAGTTCCCTTAAATCCAGATGGGAGGGTCTGAAAGGTGCCATTATGGAACTGCCTTAAAACAGCAGTTTAAAGAAATATCTGCCACTTTGAAGAGGCAGGGCTGTGTCAAGAGTCTCTTTTCAAAACTCACAAACTGTTAGTTCTTCAAGACCTTTCTGACGTCCGAGGGATTGGACTTATCTCAACTCTTTCTCCCAGAGAAAGAGCACGCGTCCTTCGGTCTCTCAGTGTATATACCCTGCAGGATGTTGTGATTGTTTTTCACCAATCCTTTTTCAATGTGAACTCCCCATGAACAGATTAACTCCATGTGTTAGGCCTTGAGTTTCGTTACATCCTCAGCACAGTCCATCAATAACAGAGCTCAGTAAACAGCCATGTTGGGGATTTGGGGGTAATGAAGGCTTAGGGAGTAAGTACAACAGTGGCTTAAAACAAGCTAAAGGGGGTCGGTCACAGAGTTGTGAAGTCGAAGGTATATACAGGTATACAAAGTGTAATCACGCACATAGAGCGCACCCATTTCTCAGCCCCATTACTTTTGTAAAATTAATGTAGAGGACATGGTACCTACTACTTTACTGTTTCCACACTTGAGTTGTCTTTCAGTGAGGAGACAGTCAAGCAGCAACAGTGTGTGCGTTTGTGTGTGTCCAAAACCACAAGTAGTTAGTTAACAAGTTAAACATTGTCGCACATCTTACCTGAGTGTTGCTCTCCTTTCTGACTAACTCTATGCTCTAAGGATCTATTAACTAAATTGGAGCACATCCTTAACAAGCATGTCTCTTTCGCCTCATCTGATCCAAAACAACCAGAAAAATGAAGAGACACACTTACTGGCAATTTCCAGCAGTGCTACATTCGCCTATCCAGACATTAATGAGATCAGTGCAGATCAAGGGAGGAGAAGAGAGGAGAAAAGAAACTCATTAAGACCACAGGGACGACCTAACCCTATTATCCCTATCACACCACTGAACCACACACTGATGATGGGAATTAAGATGTGCTGGCCTCGATCCACACCCACTCTTCAGCCCAGTGCAGCAGAGTGTGTCTGGAGTCGTGCAGTAGCTGCTGGGAAGGACAAATGTGAAGGAGTCTGTTATCTGCGCGGTTCAGCACAGCAGTATGGGCGTGTTCAGGTCGGCACTGTGCGGTGAAGAGGGTGCAGCAGAACTCTGCGCTCCCACTACATTGTGTTCTTTTTTGTTACAACCTGCGGCACCCTTCGTGCCAACTCCGGGCCGTGGAAACTGAGAGAAGGGCCCAAGGTTACCCCAAACTTGCTCCACGATAAAGAAGGAACAGTTTAATCCACTGAAGCTAACTCCCTTGCTGCCATCATTATCTCCATTTCCCCGTAAGCACACGCATATAATACAGATGTATCCAAATAGGCGTGGTATCCAAAAAGGCGTGTGGTTTTAAAAAGAGAGAAAAAAAGTTAGCATTATCTTTCTTTCATGCAGTCCTTTTTTCTTTTCCTTTTTTTACTTACAGAAATTTGGTTTTTCTATGAGTCCTACTTACAGTATGCAGAATATCTCATATTCCCACATTGTCTTATCATTACATACAGTAGATGTCTGAAATTCCCTTTAATGTAGCCCCACACATCAGTCAGAAAGATGAGTAATAAATACATTTCATGTTTAAATACTGGCTGGAGGGGAGCAGGCAAAATGCTACAGCTAGTTCAATGAGAGGCAATATGTTAAAAAAGTATGATTAAGAGCACATACACACATAGTGCATATGAATTGTGCATTGCGCACATCTTAATATGGGTTTGTGTTTCTACTTATGTTTTAATATGCTGTGTGTGTGTGTGTGCTTAATGTTTTCTGTATGAAAATTAATGCAAGTTATTATATACTTTATGTTACACGGCCACTGAATCATGTCATAAACTGTGGCCCTATGCATGTTCACATTCTGTAAATGCACTGTATGAGTTTGTGTTTACATGCTTAGGTCTGTGTGTGTAAGTGCGTGCATGCGTGCATGTGTATATGTGTGTGCATGTGTGTGAAAGAACATTTATGATACATGAACACTGTTAGGATACTGTAGGTACCTCAGTCTACTCTGAAACGTGGACGCAAGCAGAGCGATAACACTGCCGTTTTATCAAATACACACATACAATATATACATACAGACTGGGTGTGAAGGCAAAATAATAAACACATATTTTCACACACGCCGGAATACTGGCACTACTGACACTCTATGAGAACCTTGTATTCTGAATGTTTACATTTGATTACTGTAAAAAAAGTCTTTCTTTTCACATTGTTGCAGTTTGTTCTGAATCGTTTGTTTTTAAAGAACAATACCTGATTTTTGAGATCAGCACATTTTTTTCCTACCATGTAACTGTACAGTGACCACACATTTGTTGGTGCTTTGATACTCTGTTTATGACTTGTTAAGATTCACACGGGATTAGCAGTTTGATTGGTTAATATCCCCGTCGTGTGTTACAGTAGAGTTGATTAGGCATTAGAAAGTTTGACTGGTTTGAATTACATCCAAATAATTCAATCAAAGACCCGTTACTTCTTTTCATCTCTTTTGACTGGATAAGACCTCAGTGGTTTTTCAGCAGATGGTTCACCAGTTGAGTCCAAATCTTGCCTGCTGTAGCCTCAGTGAAAGTTTTTGAATGCACCGAGGCATTTATAGCAACAGGATTTACTCAGTCTCAATCTCTCTCTTCTTCACATAGAAGAGGCAGAGGGTCAGGCATGCATTGGATTCAGGTAAAAAGAAGAGATGAAGTTGTCCTCCTCCACATGGACATAATAGGAGCATTGCCTGTAGGCAACTTTCACTAGTAGTTAAAAAATACTTTTTTTAGAAAGTACTCCTGGTCACTGCTCTCCCAAGAGTTGATCCATCACTTGCTTAAGTTTAAGTGCCTATAAATATTAGTCAGAATCCAAAGTTCCAATTTGATATACAGCTTTTGGAAAACATCTTTTCTGACATTTTCACATCTTCACAGGTTTAAAAGGCCTTCCAAACTGATGACTTGCCAGTAAAGTCTTAACCCTCCCTCTTTTTCAGAAAAGGGAGTGGTGTGGTGATGATTGCTCCATTGCAGGGCTGTCACAGGTAGACCTCGCGGCGTGACAGCGTGAGGCAGGACGTGGTCTTGTAGTCCCCTCCTGTCCGTGTCAGTGGTATGACCTCGGGTGGGTTCTGACCTTCTCCTCCTTCCTCCTCTTGCTGGCGCCTCCCGAAGCCTGCGCTGCTAAACGTGTCATAGGATGCTGAAGTCATCTTGCGGTTCAGAAGGTTACGGTTGTGATCGCCCATGTTCCTGTTGCGGTCTCCACTACCCAGGGTGCCGAGAGGATCCCCGTTGGCTAAGGGTAATCTCTGACCTTCTCCGCCGACGACCACCCCGGGTTCTGAGCTCCCTGCACTGCCAGCGCTCTCGCTGTCACTCTCATGGTCGTTACCACGGAGATTGTTGTTATTGTCTCCCGGGGCGAAGGTGGAGAGCCGTGGGGGGTCGCTGCCGTGGCGCTGACGCTGGCGGGGCGAAGGGCGGACGGGCATCCAACAAGTGTCAGAGTGGCCAAACTCATCACACTCCCTGGTACACTTTCCTGTCAGGGCTACGTCTGGCAGCTGTCTGGCATCTGGACATAGGAAAGAGACGAAAAAAGAGGGCGAAAAGAAGAGAAAAAATTCACGACTTTTTCCTGTGTTTCTGCCTTCATTAGATAGTTTTATGTAGAGATACGGAGAGGAAATACAAGGAAAGAGAGAGATGGATATCCAACCAGAGTCGAACTGGGGATACTGCAATTAAATGGCATGTGTCTTAACAAGTAGGCCTCCAGGACGCCACAAGAAGAGACAATTAAATAAGAAAAGAAAGCAGATGGATAGAGTACAACAGAAGAGACGAGGTGAACATTGGGTGAGGAAGACAGGAGAAAGAAAAAAAAAAAAAACGGGGGACAAAGGTTATAAGGGAGGGGATAGAATTTGAAGGAAGCAAGAAAGGCAAGAAAAATGCTGTTAGAGCAAAATAGAATTGCTGACTTCAAAAGAACGTTTAAAAAAAAAAAAAAGCTGTGTTCAGCATTACATGAAAGGTGAAAGGTGAGGTCAAAGCAAACAACGATCGAGACCAAAGAGAAGATAATTGTCAGAAATTTGAATGACAAATTTACATGCAAGGGAAAGATTAAGTTACATATCGGCCCTATTACATCCCATGAATGTTGGTTCAAAAGGTTAGTGAGGCCACCAGAGATTGAAGGCTGATGTCCTACAAGGTTAAGTGTCAAAGGTTATGGTTATTATCTACGTAGTCATTTATGAATCAATACTGACATCATGTTAAATGGAGACAGGACTTGATGACCCTTACGAATAAAGCACAGGGTAAATGCAGTCTTTCACATCTGATATATGATCTGATACATGTGCTTTTTTAGTAAGAGGATATTTGAGGTAAATGTGACTTTCCTGCCAATTACAGAAACTGTGGTTAAAGGTAATGTAATACATTCCATACAAATCTAACGAGCAACTGAAAACAATGCATTCATTCACTGTTTGATTCTCTAAATTCTGCTTTACTTCAATTAAATACAAGAAATTAAATATTTCTTGTTGTATTCCAAAAATTAATTCCAGTTTTGTTGCCTACGTACAGCAGCAAATTCATGTGAAACCAAACAAGCATATAATTATAACCAACACAATGAATTCTCTGTTCAGTTCCTCTCTCTATCTGACCGTGACGAAAAATGTCACAAAACTCCACAAAATCCTCAAGATTTCACATGTTTGTGAAAAAGCGACATTTGACCCCAGAAGTACAGTCAGTCACCAAGGTCATAGTGACCTTGCTTCTGTTGTTCCAGCTCTGGCAGGACCATATTCAGAGGAAAGAGGGAAAAAAAAGATCAAATAAAATCCTTTTTTCCCTCTCTCCATCCTTGACAAAGACCCCGGTAGAAAAAGGTAAAAACACAATTTTGTTGGTGAAAGGGAAGACTTGGGCTGCTGAGTGACGACAAGGCCACGGATGAGCTTCTGGCACAACATGCTGCTAAACATTAGCTTTTCTAAAAAGCTCTTCACATAACACACACGCATACACACACACACACACACACACAGGACAATTGCTTTATTCTATAAAACACATTCCCGTCATATAAAGAGAGAAAAGTCTCCTGAGACCTTGACAGCAAGTCAAGGTTTCAAAATGTCTGTGTCTTTGTGTGTGTCTGTGTGTGTGATTGAGAGTGTGTGTATAATCAAAACATGTCTAAGCCGTTTACAGAATACAGTATAGCCTTGAGAGACAAAATATGCAAGAAAATATCTGGGCCTCTTGACTGCAATTCTGAATGAGTTAAATGATTTTTATTGGCTGTTTACTGTCCGTGTGTTTGTGTGTGTGTGTGTGTGTGTGGGGTTGCTCTGACCATTCTCCACATGCTCCTCCTCCCCCACGCTGCCCTCCGGTGTGGTCCGCTCGTAACCTTCCTCGGGCAGCGGCAGGGCTCCCAGCCGCGGCCCTGATGAACTCTTGCTGCTCGGCGTCTCCGAGTCCTCCAGGCCACTGTCATAGCAACCGCCGTCCTGGGGCTGGCTCACTACCGAGAAGGTCACCCGACGAAGGGTCCCCTGCAGGGAACATACACACACAATATGGGATTAATCATCCAGGATTCCTAATCTGAGATTCTAAATCTGGGGATTAGGCTGGTGGGCAGGGGTCTGCAAAGACATATTGAGATTATCTGATCGTGTTCGCCTTGATTATAAGCTTAGCTGCTACAATGCAGGGTAATAGTCATCAACCAATCACGGCGGTCTTTCAAAGTTTTCACTTGGCTTTTAATCCCAGTTTAGATTAATGCTGCTGGACATGGCTGATGTTTACAGACCTCTGGCCAGCCTGGAGACACTTATTTTTCATCTGGAATGGCGCCCAGTAGTATCAACTGGGTAATATAGAGTCCACTCTCAAAAACACTTACTTGGTGTTTTACTGAAATAAGTGAAGGATGTTAAATGATAAGTCTGGCGATATTCTATATTTTTCTTATTGTCAACAAATCCCGTTGAAAAAACAAAACCAGCAATGCATTTATTTTATTAACAAATGTTGTCCAAAGCCTGATATAGCTCCATTGTTGTCAATTAAACATACATCAGTCATCAATGAGCCATACCTTTGCAATGCTATTCCTTTATAACAAATAACACGGGCACTGTGGTTTCTTTTAAGTCAGTCCCAACTACACCGTCCTGCTGTGTATACAGGATGGTTAGCTGACCAAATGTGTATTAATCTGCAGCTGAAAATAGTACTCCAACAAAAACACTATTTACTCCTGTTTGACTAAAGATTGCTAAAAACTACAGCGCCCAGCTATTTCAGGAAATGATTTAACCTTTTTTTAAAAATGAAACTATTATATATTTGTGACCCGGGTTTTTACAGATTTACATCTTCAGGGGGAACAAATGGGCTTTGGTCTGTGCCACAGACAGGGTAGGAAAGTTGGAAACTACTGAGAGACTAATTAACGCATTGTTGGTTTTGTTATTTACATTGGGTTTGTTAACAGTAGCATCAGCCTTATCTTTTCAGCTCTGACGATTTTTCGAGAGTTTTTTTTTTTTGGTTTTCAGTTTATAATTTGTATTGTTTACCCTTGCAAAAATAATTACTTATTATTACTTATTACTTACTTATTTTTTTATGTTTATGTTTGGTTTGTTCTGCCTTTTCTTGTACTATCGATACTGTGTGATTTGAAATGGCTGTTTGTTTTCATTTTTATTATTTTACATCGGCCCAAGGAAGACTACCAACCACTAAGTTAATTGGGATCTGTATAAAAAAATAAATTAAATAAAAAAGAAAGAAAGAAAGAAGTACCCCTTCTATTTGTGAAAGCTTGAACTGCAACCATGAGGCCTTCAAAAGTAGGCTGCACCCATCACTGTGAACACAAACCAACCATCTACCACCAGTGACAAATCTCCCAATTCTTCCAGTGAAAGCGGCGGTGATTCAGTAATGAATCACATCATTCACTCAAACTGAGCATCACACCTGCTGCTATTTCAACACACAAATCACCCCAGTCTAGTTAGCAGGCCAGTTTTCACTTTGGAGAGAAAAAAAAGACTGTAATAAGTCCATGCTGAGAGAATATCAGAGGGAGTTAAATGACTCCGTCTGGCCTGGAGGGATCACTCTGCACCAGGAAGCCCATTTCTATACAACACCCCTCCTATCTCCTCTCATACTCATTTATCTGCTTGCAAAATTGCAACCCTTTCAATTTAGATCTGCTTTGAAACACGCAGCGTATAGAGAGGAAGTGAGGGAACAGAGGGAAGCCGCAGATTAGGGCGGAAAAACTTCAGCTCGGAACGTCGCCTCGGGATAATCTGGAGGGAAACTGATGGACGGCTGGCATAAAAGCCAAAACTGAACCAATTCTTCTTTTTCTTCCAAACACCCAAAGAAAAGGGAACATTTGAACGTTTCACCTCATGAACATGCAAAACAAGGAGAGAGAGGAACACAGCCAAATTAATTAAGCAGAAGGGGGAAATTAACGGAGCCATTTCTTAACGTTTAGATGAAAGAGGGATGAGAGAAAGTAACTCAGACAGCAGGGATGGTGAGCACAAGTAAGACTGAGGAAGAGGATGAGATATTAGAGTCTAATGGAAAAGCGGCAGTTCTTGGAATCTCAGTGGCTTCATCTTAACTCTCCACAGAGAGAGCAATGTATTTTTAGAGTATCAGCTTAGATGAAGCAGCCCAACCTCTTTTCCACTCGTTCAGACTAGGGGCAATGGCACAGAGAGAAAAAAGTGGGTGAAAACGTACAAGAGGCTGAGTATAGAGAGCCAGAGAGGGCATGGGTAAGGATCATTTTTGTTTTCTTGCAATGAGAAAAAAGTTAATTGTGTGATCTCACCATAATAAGTTTGTTTTTTGAGATCAGTGATGTCGACATCACAAATGATTCCTCTATTTCTTGATTTAACAGGCTGTCAGAACTGTTTTCTTAGGATCATAGAATAATAATAAGTCAACATCATGGCAAAATGTTTTTTCATGATCACAGAATGATTATGTCATGATAATAATGTTGTAAAATAAGTATTATTTCTGATCACAAGACAACAAGAAAAATCATTTCCCTACACACATTTCCTCTCTGTTCAGAGGAACAATATAAAACAGGAAGAAAATGAGATTACTGTGGAGTTCGGATTATTGTTAGCCCCAGATTGTGCCTCATATATGTTGCTATTGCATTCAAGTCACAGAGCTATGCATTTCCCCCCCGAAAAAATACTTTGTCAATCTTTGAAAAACCCTGAAAGTCATTTAACAACACTGAAGCTGTTTCCAGAATCCTCAAAGACTCTTCTAACCATCTGGAAGAAAAAAATATTTTGCAAAATTATTTTTAAGTTGCGCCTCTATTTCCTACGCAGGTTCAGCTGAGAAAAAAAATAGAGCCATGTGTAAATCTGTACTCTCGGTTTATAAACCGTGCCCATGGATTTGTAAACCGTAAAAAATTGAAGGTTGGTTAAGTACAATAAATACAACGTTACATAATGAAAGCTGTGAAACGTCCAATGCAAAACACAATAAAGCATTAGACCTACCCTTAAATCTCCATAAATTGGAATTAGCCTACTTGGCGGATGCGGTCGCTGTCAAAATGCTCCATTCCTCGTTCTCTGAAGAAAGAAGTTGTTTGCAATACAAATCCGTGCGCACGGTAAAATCCATGGCTATAGACTGCAAAACCGTGGGCATGGATTTGTAAACCGAGAGTACAGATTTACACGACTCTTTTTTTTTTCTCAGCTGACCCCAGGGGGGCTCCGTATTTTACTAATCCAAACAAAGATGGTAGCTGGAAATGACACATCTCCTCACGCAATTTTTACAACTTGAAGCAAAATTTAAATATTTATTATCAGTGATATTGGTATGCATTGATGTTACTTTCCAATATTTTATGTTTTAATACAAAATAACACATTAATATTTTACTTTGTGATTTACAAAAAACGGCAAGGATATATGTAATTTTCACCAACTGAAATAGGAAATACACAACCTAAGAAACATGTTAAGAATTGTTTTTATTGTGCAACAGACAGAATATTTTTCATCCAGATAGTTGGAAGAGTCTGGAAATACCTTCAGAATAGCGATAAGTGATGTTAAACAAGACTACGAGCTACAGCTATGCTAGCAGCTCTGTGAGACTGGACTTGGGTACAGCGGTGCTTTGAGTGTCAGCATGCTAACATGCCCACAAAAACAATGCTAACATGGTGATGCTAAGCAGGTATAATGGTTATTACCATGTTCACCATCATCTTAGTTTAGTGTGTTAGCATGCTAACATTTGCTAATTTATCAGTAAGCACAAAGTATAAGTAAGTTGAGATATTTCAGTCTGGACCAAAGTGAAAACCGTCTGGATTTTTCATACATTGCTGAGTATTTATTTTTCTGAATAATGAATGTTTAACTCTGTGACTCGAATGTAATGGTAATACATGAGAGGCACAAACTGGGGCTAGGATTAAATCCAGCCCGCGCCACAGGGCGGGACTTGATTGACAGACATGGATTGAGTTACTACTATTGGAGGCCTGGTGCTGGTTGCTCTCTCTCTCTCTCTCTCTCTCTCTCTCTCTCTCTCTCTGTGTGTTCTTCTACAGAATTCATCTGTTCAGCCATGATTCCATCTAATTCAATTTCCCTCTAACCCTCTTTCTGGCCAGAGCTGCCCCCTTTCATTCCTTCATCCTGATAATTTTATTTTCTATTTCTCTCCTCTGTCCTCGTGCCGATCCTGCAGTCAACTCTGCTTTTCACAGCTGTAACTCTCCCTCTTTCTTCCTTTCTTTCTTTCTTTCTTTCTTTCTTTCTTTTTCTCTTTCTTTCTTTCTTTCTTCCTTTCTTTCTCTGTTCCTCCCTCTCGCTTCCTCCACCCCCACCTTCTCCATCCCTTCTTCTCTTGCCAGTCGGCTTTATGATGGCGATCGATGATATGTCCTTGACCTCGTTATGAGTCCCTCTCCTCTTCCCCACAGCAGGCTTTATTGACCCATAACTCCTCTTCACTCCCTAACCCCCTTTCCCCCTCTTTTTCTCTCGTCCTCTGTCTCTATCTCAAAGTCTTTTGCTCATTGACAAACCTCTCTTCTTTTCTTTTGCCAAATTCCATACTTTGGCATCTTTTAGTCATTAAATTCTACTAAATGTACACTCACATTCTGCCCCTGTCCCTCTGGTTTGTTTTCATTGTTGTCTCACTTTTTTCACAATATGGCTTTTTTCTCTTTCACTTATACCTCTACTACTCCCTACCCATTCTAACATTTTCTGTCAATATGGTCTTTTTAAAGCTTTTTACATCTCCGCCTTCTTTGCTCATACCTTAAATTTATCTCTTTTTAGTTCCCGTCTGCCTTACCAGCTTCTACCTTTCTCTAAAAAAAACTCTGTACCCGAGCACCCCTTGATGTTTTCCAACTCGACTCACAAAGCACAAAGCATGTTTGTGTGTGTGTATGTGTGCATGCTTTCTATTATTTGGCTGAGCAAATGCAATAACGACTGATTTCTAAATATCCCAAATATCTACTGAATGTCGACACACATTCACACGTGTGAACACACACACACACACACACACATATGGATGAATTGGCCAAGGTCCAGTGTGGCCTATGAATTCATGGCTGATGGAATATTAATTGAGTTTGACGGAGGACATAAAAAACCTTCCCCTTAATCTGACACGGGCCATTACAGTTCAATACTGACATGGGAGCTTCACTCATCTGCACGGCACGGTGAGTATGTTTGAGGGGGTGTGTTTGTGTATGTGTGTACTGTACAAGCATACGAGTAGCCTGATACAGTATGGGAGTTATTGTGAAATTATTTCTGGCACATTGGTGTGAATAAAACAGAGGCATGATGGGTCTGAACTCAGAATAAACTTAACCATCTGAATCTTGCAGCTCTGAAGGAACTGTAGAAAAAAAAAAAAAGTTCCTAATATAGCTTTCATTTCAGGGCAAGAGCGCGTGGCAGCGCACGTGTGTGTGCATATGCTTATGCGTATGAGTGAGACTTCACACCTTTATGTTTGTGTTTTATTGCTGTGCATGAGTGTGAGTCTTTCAAAGCCTGCAAGATGTGTTATGTCAGCCTGTGAGAATACACGTGTGTGTATGCGTTTGTAGTGTGAGGAGGTGCATGTGTGTGTGCGTGCACAGGTTGGCTCAGTCATCAAGGTAATTAGTGTGTAAACCTCCTTGCTGTCGGTTCAAAGAGAATTAACGAGCTCTAGTTAATTAACAGTCTCCCTCTCTTCTCGTTACATGTGTCTGCATATTCAACACATGTGCTTTTGTGTGTATGTGCAACATCTGCACATCTGACTGTTTGTGCGTGTGGGGTGCACGTTTGGATGCGAGTGTGTGTTTTTGTTTGTCTATGCCCTGCTACACTCTGGTCTGCATAATGAATTGACAGAATGCGGTTTATGCATAAACCAAAACTACAAATATGGTTGTAGGACTAGAGCCACATTTCCCTTTGGCTCTCTGCTCAGTCTCATTTATGTTTGACATCATCCAGGTACGGAGGGAGAGCCACCGGGTAATGGCTGATTCTATTATTTAGTAGTGTGATACATATACATTATATTGTTTGGTTCCTCTTTAGTACATAACAAGTACTATATGTTGATTATAACAACGCTCAGATTGGAGATCAGATTCCCACTGCGGACACGCAATTGTTCATCCATTCACTAAATTCCCGTTCCCAGTCACGTTGCATGCAAACAGAGTGAGGATGTCATGCATAATCCATAGCTGACCACAGTGCATAGACCAACTGTATATCCCATCGTAGATATACAACAACATATACTTTACAGTCAACGTTTCTGCATCAAAATATAATTGGACTTTGACTGGCAGCTTATTTAAGGCTGATACCAACAGTTTTTTAATATCAAGATCCACTGACAGTGTATGATAGCTTTTTGCTCCTGAACTGATATTTGATAGAGTGGATGTAACCAAATTCACTGATAGAAGCTGTTTAATATTTACATTCTAACTAAACAGCTCTTAGATTTTAATTACATAAAAGATGTGTTTCTTCTTGCCTGCTTGCTTTTGTTTATTAAAAATGTAACAGACTGTGGCAGATGGAATTCATACGTTTTAATGACTGAGAATGAGGTACGATATTTTCTAATAGGCTATTTCACAAATGTACATAAGTTATGATGCTGCTAGCTAGACTGATAGCATGTTGGCCAGCATCACAAGTGATGGATTATTTTTTCCATCTTTCTTTACCCAACATCCCACTTGCACTTTTTTCTCCCGATGGTTATGTTTTTGTGTTGAAACAGGCAGAAGTTGGACAGTTTTATGAGCCAAATGTCAATCAAGCAGACACCTGACATCCTATTTGTAATCACTCCCTCCAGACACCTGAAATTTTCCCAACGTTGACTGAGGGGTGTAGCTTTGCATGTTAATATCCCTGCCAGTTGTCCTTCATTGGTGATTTCAGCCTGTGGACACGTGATGTTTGATATTTTAAAATCATGCCAGAAATAGGATTGTGTGACCCTCATGGGATACTGAAAGTCTCAGTGAAAGGCCAGATTTGTGGAATCCTTTAAGTTTGAACAACCCTGGCATTAAAACATAAAATATGGTTAAATTAAACTAAGTTTACAAAAAACACAATTTAATAAGTGAATAAATCTTTGCAGAATATTTTGCCGTAGCTTTCAGGAAACTGGATGACTGGATATCTGATATTCAATGCAAGATCAATATAACAGTCTAATATCACTATATCATCAAATTATGTCACCTCATCCTGTTTCTCATAATGTGATAGCTTATTTACTACCTAAAAATAATTGAGATGATAAAATGTCAGTCTTCTGCATATTACAGCTATAACTGTGCACAATATGTAAGGTGATATTGCACTTTGCCACCACAACACACAGTGAAAACTAATATGCTTCTGTTGACACCACATGGGTATAGTGCAGACTTCATATCTGGAATGCTGATCAGTCAAAATGACCTTTGCTTCTGCTCTCTTGTTTTGCCTCCGTTTAGAAATCATGTTGTGCTAATGTGTATGTGCTCCTACTTTGAGAGTGGAGTGAGCGTTGGAATGAATAAGTGAACTCAATAACCACGACTTTATTAAACTTCAAACATTATTGAGAAAAAAAGAGCTTGTATTGATTTTCTATTCAAATTATCGAGACGGTTTTAAAGCAGGAATGCTGTCACTTTGCATGACAAGAAAAGATGCTTTGCGTGGAGACACTAACAACAAGGATCGATTCACACTATTGTCTAATCCGTATATTCAAAGAGAAAGGTCTATGTGGCTCTACTGATGACATGTTTCATTACTTTCATTTCATATAATGTGTGCTTTTCCTTGCCATTCTTTACTAATGTTTTCTATCATTTTAATTGTGTTACCATTCAGATTCTCGCATCCACTCCAGATGTCTTGTTTCATCATTTTAGCAGAATTTTTATACAGCACTAAGTGTGAACTTTGGTTGTGAAAAATCACATGAATATCTTTGGTGTTTTTTATCTCGTCTACACAAGTTAATCTGTATTTTTTAGCGTTCTGCTTTAACACTTTTTTCTATCGCTTCTTCTTCTTCTTCTTCTTCTCCTTCTTACAGTGCCAATAAGGCCAATTACCCAAACTAAACTAAACTAAACTTTGACTAGGTGATTGAGTCTACTGGTCAAATCTCTGTGTTCTTAGGTTACACTTGCTCAAAAATCTCTGAAACGTTTGCTAGAAAATCTTTTGAAACCTTTTGCTGTCGACTGTTAAGTTATGCATCAAAGGCAGCGAGGAGGGAAACAGTCAAATATGCTGACAGAAAACATCTCGCAGGGGCCGTGTGAACAGGACAGATTTGTTAACAATTCATTTGATGATGATATATTTACACTGGTTATTTAAATATAGAACTGATCTAAAACTGTATTCAAGACCTTGTGCTGTAACGGAGTGACGTGTGCAGTGCTGGAATGCAGTTTCCTGAGGCTATGCTGAAAAGAGCAGACGTCCTGTTTACACGGTGTGCCCATTAGGTCAGGCAGACAAGTAAAGACAAGTGTCGGGAGACCAAGTGGGAGAGAGAGGGTGACAGATGATGAATAAAACAACTGATAAATGGGTGAATGAGCCAAAAAAGAAAGACAAAGAAAGGACCAAAAGGCTGTTAATCAGCATGCGTGGAAGGGTAAAATGTTGTAGAAGAAGAAAGGCGCAGACTTGCAAAACTCTACATGACCACAGACTGTCTGAAGTAGAAATGAACAGACAAAGAATGCCGTTTAGGGGAGAGATGGTAGACTGTTGTGGTATTTGCAGAATGCAGAAAATGGTTTGGTACAGGTTGAAACTCAGCTCAGGGAGGGATGAAGCAATATGAGCCGCATTTCTTCAGCTGTCTGACTAGCAGATGTTGATGAGCCAAGGCGCCTTGTTACCACAACACACACACACACACACACACACACACACACACACACACACACACACACACACTCACACACAGCTTCGATGCAGATACCGTAAATCCACACATCAGGCACACCTGCTTGCTAATG